>CP139503.1:179821924-180230998 GCA_021014915.2 Artemisia tridentata subsp. tridentata
ACTGCATTGGCGAGCCTAGAGATACTATACGAAAAAATGAGTTGGGTATTCATGTTCATAACCGTTATATGGTCATAACATAACCTCTCGCCCTTGGCAATATCGCGAGTTGCAACCAAGAGGACTCGGCATTTGTACACTGTATCTCACACATTTCAGATTTTGCTTCTTCTTTGCTTCCTTGAAAAAAAAAGGAAGTATAACAACAACAACAACAACAACAACAACAGATAAATAAAAATAAATAAAAAAATTAAAAAAAAAAAAAAAAAAAAAAAAAAAAAATAATAATAATAACTATAATATATCTCAGCAAGTGAATAAGAAAGAATCTTTAGAAAGCTTACGGTGTAAAGTTGTTCATTCCGTTGATAAAACATGCAATGTTTCCCCGTTTATCGTGGCATACAACAAGACTCTTTGATGGATTTGATGCTAGAAGAAGAGTCGTCATGCTATCACAGTCGTCATGTTCACGATTCTTAATGTAATATACCTCACCAATGTATTCGGTTATCAATGTCAAGTCCTTTATAGGGCCATCAGCTTCTACGGTATAACTGCACCGAAACAACCGTTTATCACTAAGCATACTTCATCGGCATAAGAGGTGGCAAAACTAGCGTGTCAGGCAGGTTGAGTGATGGGTCAAAACTGGTTGGATCAGGCCATGTAGCAAAAACTTTTTATATATTTTTTGAAATTCCTAAATCATTAATGTGTTAAATATGATTACAAATTTTACATTTTTACGATAATATTCTAACATTTTTAAATCTAAGCCATGTAAGATGTTTCATGCATTTAAATATTTGGATGACTTTCGACCCATTTGACTCATTTCTTTGTTAAATCTATCAACTTAACCCGTTTCAAACATTGCCCAAATTGACCCATTTATAAGTAATGAGTCAAAATTGCCACCTCTGATTGGCATAAGAAGCCTCTTTTACTAACACCAAGTAGTTATTTACTTAATTATCCTTCACAAGAATCGAATTGACAAGCAATGGAGGGCATTCACCTCTCTTCAGCATGGCTCTGCAGTACTCCAATGTTTCCGAGTTTTCTTTGGAAAGAACCTTCAATAAGAGCCACATAAGATAACCCATATGATATAATGGAAACATGGAATTTAAGATCGTTTCTATTAAGTAGAAAGGGCATCCCATTTTTATAGGGGAGATTGTTTTTCATACATTGATAAATTAGCCGATCTTGGAGCCATAGAGTAAGTGAGATCATCACTATATTCCATGTTGAGGGAGGCTAGAGCAGAAGCTAGAGACCGAATTTGTTTCAGTCTGTGTGTGGTTTCTTCACTTGGAGCATATGGTAATAGTCTTCTCCTCTTCTTATGATGCACTATGTCCTACGTCTCCTAGAACCTGCTATTTTAAAAATATATATTGGAAATTAAAAGTGCTTGGAACAACAAAAGAAAATAATGAATGACCTCAACATCTTATAGTTTGGGGATATGAGAAGAAAAAAAAAAGTGTGAACTAATAGTCTAATACACATCAAACGATCAGAAGTGTGAGATATTTAGGATAGAACTGTAAGAACAACCATGCTTAATTGATATTATATAGAACTATAGACGAGCAGCATACAGAGTAGAGATATGGTAACTAACAAGTAAATGAGCTAAAGTCAGATTCACCATGTCTGATTCAGATTGTTCAAAGTACTCTGTATTTCCTTTGTGAGAGTAGGGTGAACTATGTTTATATGCATATGTGCATTTGGTGTTAGCTTAACATCTTCACCTGTCAAATTAGACGCAAGTCGTTTAGTTGTGTATTGCTACTTTTTAATCTTAAAAAGACATCTATCCTGGTACTTTAAAAAAAAAACAAAAAAAACAAAAAAAAAAAAAAAAAAAACCTAATTCGCATCCATTTTAATTGTCCAAAATGAGATTGAAACAATTCTAAACTGTAAGCAAATTCGAAATTATACTCAAAAAGTGAAAATGATGTTTAGGTCTAAACCGTAGTCCCATAAATAGAACTTAACAATGATGTGAAGACATGACAATTTTAGAGACAAAACTAGTAGTGATCGAAAAAATATGCATGCAATATATCAAAAAGATAAATGAACTTATAACTGGGCTATTTTTGTTGAATATATAAAGCCCAATAAGTTTTGAGATGAGGCAGGTCAAAAAGGGTCAATTTTTCAAGGACATAGAATGTCCAGACAAAGATGAAAATGAAGATGATTTCAGTGTTACTAGATCCCAAAAGCACTTAAAAGGTTTCTAAGAAGTCCTTATTAGCTTAGAAGCCGCAACTAGAAGGTTAATTCATGTTTTGCGAATGGATGTTATTTACACATAACATTTTTTATTCATACACATAATTTTGTTTGTGAATTGACAGTTATGCCCTCCCTATATGTGTAAATCATTTGAATTTTATGTGTATGAATCAAAAATGTTATGTGTAAATATCATCACCCTTTGCGAATGAGTGATGTTATTTTACTTAATATCTCAAGTTAATCACGGCTTATTGCCACAAAGTGAATCAAGTCATTTTTTTATTTTTTTTTTAGGTGCGTAATTTTACTTAAACAACTTTGCTTCCTTTCCCATATGCATTAGATGAAGGAAAGCGAGGGTGAAAGGAAGGCTTTGACCGACTCCTTCCTCCACAGTGTTATGCTAGTTTGAACTCTTTTTATTTTCTTAAGATATTTGATTTTGGTTTCCATGAGAGTTGTCTTTATGGTGGTCATAGACTATAGAGTTTGGATGTTTTATGGGGCTCGTCTATCGTTTAGAAGTTGAGCTTCAATTTCTTACACATGCGGTTCTTTTCGTCACTTTAGAGGAATGACTAAAAGAAGCATTTAGGATGGAACAAGTAACACATCAAAATGAGATCAAATCAAAACGGGTAACCTTAATCCATCATAGTTTGTCCAGTTTCTATATTTGTTTAGTTTGAAAACAAAAACTAGAAGGTATAGAAACATTTGAATACATGTTATAAGCATTTGCATATTTGTTGGCTCTGTCTTATTTAGTTCTGATCTGTGCTGATCTTACAATCACCGACTCGAAATCGGGGGTTTTGTCGGGGAATCGGTGTCGTGGTGGAGCAACTTTATTCTCGCTTAACTTAAATACATCCATGCTGATAAAATTTACTTGTAACTGTGATATAGACTAAATTTCATCAGGTCGAAGACATGTAAATGTAGAATTTTTCAATTGATCAAAGCCCACGATTTATGTCACGTCTCAGCAATGTTAAGACCAGTGCGAATGGGCTCGTCAGTTTGTCAACCGATATTCGTCAGTTAACTGACACCGATGGCACCACATCATCGGTGGTGCGTCAGTTGGGTGTTCTTCAGTTTAGCGTAGTCTGACTACAACAATGGTTATCTTGATCTCACAGGTCACGGTATCGTAAACAGATATTCAACACAACCAGATGCGACCCAAACGATCAAGAAAGCCCACCTTAATAAGCTAACTACCTGGTCAACATTCCTACACTGCACGAGCTAAAAAAGCCCTTGGCTTCCATAACTGATCTCTTTAGCCCAGGCTTAATCCTAGATGCACTACATCACCAACCAATTCAGGATTTAACACGGACTTGCACACGCATCAAATGTGAGCCAAGTAGTATTGGTGCAGTTGTTACCCTATTCAAACCTGTGCATCAATTCACTGGTGATTACAGTTTTAAGGCTCAAAATGCTGGTATATATGTATTAACCATTTCAAAAATCAACGGGAGGCCCCTTGATATTATTATCGTATGTAATGGGATCTGCATTCCACACTTGCGGATACAAAAAAAAAAAGAAATCCAACTAATAGCCATTTATGATACATAAATTATACCATAGTATGACATGCACGGAAATTTTACACAACAAAACGAGAACTATACTTGTGCTCAAGACTTGCAAAATGCATGTAGGGTTTCATCGAGCGCCTTTCTATCATAGTCTCCTGTGAAAACACAGCTTCCTAGGGGACCTTTTAGAAGGATGAGTCTTAGTAATCCATCAGCCACCTTTTTGTCAACCTGCGCGCACAAATAGAATTATAAAAAGCAATTAGAGAAAGGTTTAGATATAGAAGACTCGCTAATTTTGGTTCGACTTACAGCCATGACAGCTTTGAACATGTCTACAGTCATCATATCAGGAGGTGTAGTGGGCAGCTTGGCTAGTTTTAAGATGTTGTTAGTTCTCTCCACAATAGATTCATCAATCCAACCAAGGCGATATGACATGTCAACGGCCATAACCTAAAATTACAAAAATACCCTTAGAAGACACATACAACTATTATACATCAACATTCAACAGAATGGTAGAAGCAAGGATTCAATACCGTGCCAGCTGCAACTGCTTCTCCATGAAGCCAATGTCCGTAGCCGTAGCTTGTTTCTATAGCCTGTAAACAGAAGTTGACAATGAAAAAGATTTTTGTTGAGAAAAAGGATGAAAAATAAGTTACTTGTGTGACGATCACATAACTAATAAAAAAACTGACTTACATGACCAAACGTATGACCCAGATTAAGTGTCGCCCTTAATCCACTTTCTTTCTCGTCTTGGGATACAACTTCAGCCTTGTTTTCACATGAACGCTTAATAGCATATGCAAAAGCATCTGGGTCCCTGCAGCACAACCCGACATAGATAATGATATGATTATTTCTTTGAAAAAAAAATACAAGCATAATTAACAAACAAGTCAGCTCATAATTCTGTTAAGACTTTTAACTTATCTTTTAGCATATCTTTGAGGACCCATACCGTTTTCCATACTAACAACAAAAATATCCAGATTTCACAAAATTTTCAATAAAACTTTAGAATGTTTACTTATATTTTTACCTAGACATTAGGGCGTGCATGTTCTTTTCTTGCCACTCAAAAAAAGGAGCATCTCTAATAAGCCCATACTTAATGACCTCAGCAAGCCCTGATGCTAATTCTCTATCAGGTAACGTGTTTAATGTGTCTGTATCTATGAGCACACACTGTGGCTGATAGAATGCGCCAATCAAGTTTTTCCCCAATGGGTGGTTTATTCCAGTTTTGCCTCCAACAGAAGAATCCACTTGTGCCATAACAGTTGTAGGAATCTGAATGAAATTGACTCCACGAAGAAAAGAAGCAGCTGCATATCCACACATGTCACCAATGACACCACCACCAAGAGCAACAAATGTACACCGTCTGTCTAAACGAGACTCTATGGCTTTATCAAATACTTTCATGAGAGTGTCCTGTTTAGAAATAATTATTGTGGATGGTCAAATTCTGATGAAAAAATGTATTGTGAACACGTAAATGAAGAGTTGAGATGCATACCATATCTTTGTACTTCTCGCCATCAGGGAGAATCACACTTTCAACTGTCACGTTAGAGTTTCCAGCTGTTAAAGCAGTTACAACTTTATCCAAGTATAGGGGGGCAACTGTGGTGTTAGTGACCACAAGAACTCTCTTTCCATGAATGTGCCTATGATAAAAATCACACACACACACAAAAGTGATGATTAGGGGAAACTGCAATACTTCAGATAATTTTTAGATGTGAATTCCTATGGCTTTTTATATATGATAAGAAAAACCTGCTTTTATATTATATTAGACAAGTTAAAAGCCTTACTTAAAAAGCATCATGTCACTCCTCATTAAAGCTACAACTTCAGAATTATATAGCTTGTGTATGCTCCATAGAGGTAACGTTTAGTCTTGGCTAACCGTAGTTTTGACTAATTATTAAGGGGCGACTCTACCATGAATACTAGTGGTCTGACACT
Source organism: Artemisia tridentata subsp. tridentata (assembly GCA_021014915.2). Lineage (NCBI taxonomy): Eukaryota > Viridiplantae > Streptophyta > Magnoliopsida > Asterales > Asteraceae > Artemisia > Artemisia tridentata. Next base: position 179,827,738 of record CP139503.1, read on the forward strand.
GAGATGTTTAAATGAATCTCCGTAACTATAAATTAGCAAAGTAAAGTGAATAGTAGATCTTAATTCTCTTTTGTGCTATAGAAGTGGAACAGAGCAGCAAGATACCCACAATGGTGTGTTCTGTAATTGTTAAGCTTTTTATGTTTTGTAATTGTTCCATATTAATTAGTAAAATTTGAAGTGAATAGTAAAAATAGAAACTTTTTGTACTTATGTGGACCATAGACCCAAAAGGAGGGTAAGCATTCGATACTGCTTAAAAATTTACATGCACATTTTTTTCAACTTTGGACTAAGTGAGAACTTTTTGAATAATATTCCCAGTCGTGACATTGATCAAATCACTTTAACAAGCAGCTTGTTTAGATGGCGAGTCAATGAGACTTGCATAAGTAGATCAAATCTTTTTACCACCACTAGAATGACTCAACAAAAAGCTTTATTTGTTATGAACTGGCACGGACACAACCACACAAGTGCTTTTAAGTTAGCCGCTGAGTGAAGATGTACTCACTAATCAAAGAGACAACATGATGTCCATACTGGGTGCAATGATCCTAGCCTTGCTATCAAAACAGCCTGAAGAAACTCATACGATCTCGTCTACTGATGGGAAATCTTAGTATTCATCACACATAATAGAAAATGAGAGAGTAGCTTTCTCATCCTACGCGAAATAAATTTCAAACAAACTTATTTAAACAAATTTTGGGTAGGATGAGAAATCCAGTCTCTCATTTTGTGCTACCTATGATGCATGTTTGATTGTTTTCCCAACAGGGACGGAACTAGGGGGTCCCGCTGTGTCACGGGACCCGATAAAATTTTGCTTAGGAGTGCTAATTTTCGTAAAAACACTGAATTTTCTAAAATGCACCTGCCCCAATGCATTGTGTTTCTAGTTTTATGTTAGTTAGTCCATCAATAGGTGAAAAGTGAACTTATTTTCGAAAAGCATACAATTTTGTTAAATTGTTTCTAATACTACAGTTAAAAAAAAATTGTGCACATCAGAGGATGAGATATTGAGATGGAACCAATTTGCTCATGCTGTTTAGATGGTTAGTCTAGGAGCATTTCACCAAGTAGAGTCTCTGTTAGAATGAATATATATTGTCTATTTGGTTAATGAGCACATCGTCTGTCCTTCAAAAAGACTTGCGGTTGTGCGTGCACAAGGTCATAATACATAAAGCTTATATTTCTCATGCTTTAGATTTGAGTTATCATATTCTAAAAGGTTTATTGATATGTACAGAAACGATTTGCATCCTTGGTTTCCAACCATGACAAGATAAATCACTGAAACTAATTAATTCAACTGAAAAGTAGATAGAAGAATAAGTAGCAGAGTTGATTTAGCTTAGTTTACTAATACTCACATCACATTCTAAAAGGACACACAATTCTCAACCATCCGGCACATTATCTTATTTATCTAATCAGTGTTTTCCTAAATTGGTTGATTGGTTCTATCGCATCCTCTTAAAACATTTTATATTTCATACTATCTGATCAGTGCATTCCTAAATAGAGATGAAGTCTGGTCATTTGAGTAAACCTTATAAAACTTTGAGCAATTCCATTAGCTCTAGATATTAAAAACTGTAAAACGTCACATTTCAAATTATAAAGGTATCACATTTGTGCTATGATGTCTTCTCACAAAGACCCATGCATACCGTAAGTACTAGGATTCTGTTCAATACTCGAAATTTATGTTCAACCGACCCCAAACAATAATCTAATAGCAAAATCATCTATCATTATATATGTTCATGGTATACATAAGCAATAATTCATTTACGTAAGATTAGACTATTATGCACGTCACATCATTATCACTTCATCAATTAATTAATGAAATGAACAAGATAACTTAAATAAAAAAGAAGATAGTACCTTTGTAAAAGATGGGGTTGATTAAGTAAACCAGATCCAATATAAATAGGATAACTCCGATCACCTAAATCCACATCAACAACAACTTCACTCGATTTGCTACTCTCAACCACCGCTGAACTAGCACTAACCTTCATCGGAACTCTAACAGAATGATTACTAATCGACAGAGAACGTGTTTTAACGGTGTTTTTTAACACAACAGTGTTGGGGTGGTTAGTGGTGGTGAGAGATGATAGGTTGTGTTTGGGTGTAAGGGTGGAGAAGGTGGTGGTTGGAGATGGTGATGACGTCATCAGGTGGTGGTGGTTGGTGAGAAGTGCTGAGAGGTGGTTGGTGAGGAATGTGTGAAGGAGCAGACATTTCATATGGTATTATTTGAGGAAGAGTGTGTGGGGTGGGGGTCGTAGGTGAAAAAGAGGGCTTTGAGATTGTTGTTTGCTTCTTTGTTTTGTCGTGTGGAAGGGCGCTCAAAACTTTAACACATTTCAATATTAGCTTTAACACACTCACATTTAATTTACTTTTAAAACACTTAACAATAACTCAGTTTTAACACACTCATAATATCACATTTTGGGCACAACCTTTTTTTTTTCCATTTATAAAATACAAAAAAACATTTTCTTTAAAGTTACAAAACTAAAATTTACAATAACTAGTATTTTTTTTACTTTTGAAAAACAATATAAAAAAAAGAGAAAAAAAAAACAGTCAAAAAAAAAACCACAAGGACTGAAATTGTAAAGAAAAGAAAAGAAAAAAAAATGACTAAAATTTACAACAACCACAAGGACTAAAAAAAAAAAAAAAAAAAAAAAAAAAAACAAAAAAAAAAAAAAAACAGGGACTAAAATTTACAAACTAACCAAACTAGTCTTCTTCAACCTCAAATTTATCCACTGTTCGATCTGGAAAAAAAACACACTAAAACACACCCATTTAAATCGGAAGAAAAAAAAAGAAAAGAAAAAAAAATGGTTTAACCCGGCGTTAACCCCTTAACGCTTAACCATTAACGCACCAATAACGCCCTCCCTCCAACGCATAACGCCATTTTAACGCAAGATTTAGGCCCTTTAACGCAAGAATAACGCTCCCATTGAGAGTGCTCTAATGGTAGTTTATTTGTGTTTTTAATCTCAACTAATTACCGCACAATATATACCACCACATCACACATCACATTTACTTTCACATGGCTTAAGCAGTACTTATCACAACTATTTAGGGTATGTTTGTTATACCACTTTGTTATACCACTTTGAAATGGATTTAAGGAAGTGTTTGGTTTGAGGGTTTTCCTTATGAAATGACAATGATAACGATTGATAGTGTTTAGTTAAATTTTTATAAATTAAATAATACTAAAATGTGAGTTTCATAAAGGAAGGTAGAGAGGTTCCTTTTACTAGTCTCATTTTAATTATCTTTTAACCACAAATTTTCTAAAGTATCTTTTGTCCTTTTTGTTGATACCCATTTCATAATTTTTCGTCCAACTAACAACATTCGGAATTATACATATAGTTATAGCCATTGTCATTCTATCTCATACTGAAACCTATTCCCATTATGATTCATGCCAACAAACCAAACGGCACCTAAGTTTGATGCGGCATTAATTACTTGTTTGTTTGAGAGGAATGGTTTCAAAAATGACAATTCAAGTCAACTATTACAATTTGAGGCAACATAGATGGGATTTGTTTTGTTTCTTTGTGGGTCCCAATAATATCTCTCTATCTCTCATAGTGATTGGTATGGATACCAAACAACACGTCGTTTGTCCCTTTTTTGACCAACAACGGTGCCGTTTGTGCGCCGAAGGTGCCGCCGTTCGTCCGTCATATGGCAATTAGCTGGTGGAATCACAACCCGTTATTCGTTTTTTTTTCCTATGAGTGGGTGGGTATTTTTAGTGAGGTATTGTGTGGGACCTACAAATTGTTATTGGGTCTTTTTGTTGAGGATGGTATTTTAATTGTTGGTGTGTTATTGGGAGGGTGATGAAGTGGTGCTAAGGTGGCAAACAAATAACGTGTTATTCGTCTTTACCACACCTATCTCTCTCACTTAAATTTCCCCTTCTCTCATTTATCTAATAAAATAATATCTTTTATTTAAAATTTATTATAAAATATATTTAAATAATTATAATTTCTCTCTCTTAAATCTACCTCAAATCCAAATACTAGTTCATCCCCACTTATAAACCAAACGGACCCTTAGTTTGTAAGTTTCTCATACAACAAGATGTATCATTAAGACTGATCCGTCTGAAAACGTATATATAAATATAAACAATCTCAGAACGAATACTCGTGTGTAAATACAAATCACCCTTTTGTGAAAAAGGATACTTGTACAAACTCACGTTTGTGTGTAGTGTGAAACCAGGTAAGTGATTACCCGGATCGTTTCCCAACGAGATGTGAATGGGCAACTGTGAAAAGCTTTGGATTAGAGTGATTGATGATTTGGATTGCTTTTGATTTTGCTTTTTAACAATTCTAAATAACACATTAAAACAGATATGCACAAGAAATCTAAACGCGACTACAATAAATTACAAACGCGCAACAGGAAATCTAAAATGGGACAAAAACTGAAATTTATGAAATTTAAAACCTAAAAATGTAAAATGACTTAAAACTTATTTAAAAACTTAAATTATAATTTTTTACACTTTTTATTTAATTATTACTAATTATTTATTATTTAATTACTAATTAAACTAATTTAAATTATAAAAAATACTAAATGAGCAAAGAAAAATCTAAAACTTTTTCTAAAAATATTATTAAGTAAAAAGAAGCTAAGAAAATTATAAAAATGAAATTTAATTAATTAAAATTTAAAAAGATAAATTCTATTAAATAGAAGCTATCACTATATTTCTATTTTTGGTTTTTCTTAAGGACTAAAAATGTAATTATATTTTTCCTAGATTACAAATGACAAAAGAAAATTATAAAAATTAGATTTATATTTTTATGATTATTTTTCTATTTATTATGATTTAATTACTATTTTAAACTAATAAAAAAGATTAAAAATATTAAATGACTTAGGAAAATTATGAAAAATTCTGAGTAAATCTAAATTAATATTATAAAGCTAGGAAAAATAAAATTGGAAGATATCAAGGCCCAATAAGCAGATTTGGGCAGATAAGCAGTTTGCAAATAAGCCCAAAATAAGCTAAAAAGCTAGAAAAAATTACAAAAAGCTAGAAACTGGATAATTATACTAATAGAAGCATGAAACAACTGAAAAAGCCAAAATAAGCACTCTGGAAAAGCACTTTAATCACAAGGGCAGCAGCAAGATCTATGCAGAAAACTCAGAAAAGCCCCCAACTTGCAGAGCAAAAATAAGCAGCCAATAAGCAGAAAGGTCTGAATATTATGGGGGCAAAATCTACCCTATACTACTGGATTTCCTAAAAACCAAAAAGCCCCATCAGAATCTACCCAATTGGACCCTAATTAAACCAAAGATCAGGTGGGATTCAGCACCCAGACCTGAATTTTGACTTTTGCAGAAAAACACTAAAGTTGACTTTGGTGACCTTCTACTGATTCTAGGTTACTGAAATGGAAGTAATAAGCTACAATGCAACTAATCTAAGCTACTTTAACTACTTATGTAACCATCTATAGGAGTATGCAACTTAAATTTTTAACAGTTAACTAAAAAATGGAGATTAAAGAGCTTTTTGACTTTTAAACAAATGAACACTAGCTTTTAAGCTTTGACTGACCTAATGTAACCTATTGAAGCATGTTCTAACCATTTTCAACAACTGAAACACAGAATGCAGTGGTGAAGACCACTGATCCAAACACTCCTTTTAAAACATTGCAAATGAGATTTTGATGCAAATGAAGATCATAGAGCATGAAACTGATTCCATTAGTCATAATATGATAACATGAACTCATTTAAGCATAAAAGCATCAACAAATACAGCTAACACTTATGAATCAGCATAATGCCATTTTAACAGTGAAATTCCACAAATGAGCAACATAAGATTCTAATGAACAAGCATGATATATTAGGCAATAATCAAACATAACTATGCTAAATAAGTACACAAACATCAAATAAGCAATGCCATAAGAACTGGTATAGTAAAATGCAAAAAATATGAAAAATAGCTTACAAAATGGATCTTGTCAATTCCAAACCAAGAACAAAGTACACAACTGTCCTAACACCTCCCTTGAGGTTCTAATACCATGGCAATCCAAAATTCACCATGCTCCTTGCATATATCTTCATCATCACTGATTTTTGAATTTTGAACTATTTAAGTGGTATTTTTGAGTATTTTTGCATTTTGATTAAGAACTAAATAAAAAGGCTTAGGAAGCTTTTTAAAAGCTTCAAAGTAACTTATATGAGCTTAATGGAACACTGGAATAACTTTTAACAATGATTAAGTAAAATTGTCAAATTTACTTAAAAATGCTAAATTTGAATTCGTAAAAGAGAACTTGAAATTGGTGTTATAAAACTTCAAAAGTACACTTGATTAAGCTGAGAATTAAACTGAGAATAAAAATTACACTAGAAACAGAGTTTTAAAATGAATTCGACATTACATAAACTAAGATAAAACTACACTACACTACCTACTCCCTGCTCTTCTGTGCTTCCCCCTTCATATATAGAGTTCCTTGCAGCTTTATGAGAATATCCCACCAATTTCCAGCCCTTGATTTGGTCTAATTAATCCTGGCCCTCAATTTCACCTTTTGGCGGGAAAATTGGTCTTGGTTGCTTATAGCCGAATTTTAGCATTTAAGGAAGTTTGGTTGTTTGTGGAGGTGGAGGGATAAGGTGGTGATAGTGGGTGGCCAACTGGGGTGTGAGGTGGGATTGTCAGGAGTGGGTAGGAATTGGTGGTTTTGTTTTGGCGGTATAGTGGTTTGGCAGGGATAAGGTTTGACTTGTGGGTTATTAGCTAAGGGTGGGTCGGGTTATTGTTTATGGGATTGGGCTTGGGTTGTTAAGTTGTGGGCTGGGGTTGTGGTTTGTGGCCGGGTTTAGTTTAGTGGGTTAGGATTAGGGTTTAGGTTATTTAGTGGATAGGATTTGGTTTAATAGTTTAGGGACCATAAATGTAACATTTGGATTTTGAGGGGGCTGAACTTGTAATTTCACCAAAGACATCAAAAGGACCATAAAACAATATTTTCCATTTTAAAACACCCGGGGACCATAAATGACATTTTTCAAACCCCAGGGATTACTTTTGACACTTTTTGAAATTCGAAGGACTAGACTTGCCATTTTATGAAACTTTGCTCGTTTTTCATCTGTTTTCACTCCTTTTGCACCTGAATCATATAAAAACACATTTTATGATATTTTATGTATTATTTGACTTTTCAAAGTATTTTTGGTTGTTTTTGTGGGTTTAAATAACGTAAAATATATGTGTATTTAGACACATGTATCATTAAGACACATACCATTTTGTGATGTTAGTTTATTGTGTTGATGCAAATAATGTTCTAAAAACGTTATTTATGTCTTTCGATAATTCCACGTTTTGATGATAACAAAATGTGAAAACACTTTACGTCAAAATTAACGTAAACAAGTTTTTAGTGGAAATATCCCGTTTCTACGTAAATCACTCTAGGTATGAACAAACAAATTTACAACTTGACTAATGATCAAAGAAGTGAATTTGTGTTTCAAACTTCACATTTTTAATGTGACAAAACATTTTTTTTAAATATACTTTACAAATTATTTTTGAATTATAAAGAAAGAGTTAACTACATTTTTGGTCCTTGTGGTTTACCGGGTGTAACGATTTTGGTCCAATAGTTTGAAAAGTAACGGATCCTGTCCAGAATCCGACGACCCGTAACACTTTTGGTCCATTTTCACTAACACCGTTACTTTGACTTTGTTTGACCGTTAAATAAGAGGGTGTTATTGTCCTTTCACATTATAACACAATAAAAACACATTTTACTTAACACACATCATAATATCCCATTCATCTTCTTCTTTTTCTTTCTACCCAAACTCATCACATCACATCACAAACAACAACCATATAAATTGTCAGGAGATAGTCTGTAGCGCCACTCTTGTTCCCCCCCCCCTTTATCTTCATTGTCTTAACCAATAACAATATTCATCACCGACGAAATCACCACCGTTGCTAGTAGCAACAACACCCACAGTTCATCACTCTCATGTGGTTATTTCACCACTACCCTCAACCCATCAAACAAAACTCACACACGCGCCGCCACCCATCTCCACCCCACTCCCACACGCGCCACCCCACCTCGCTCACACTCCCACCTTCCACCACCACCAACAACACCAACCACCTAATCCAAACACTCTGCAAAAAAGGCTACCTTAAACAAGCTATAAAAGCCTTAACCCAAGAACCTAACCCAACTCAAAGAACCTATGAGCTACTAATCCACACTTGCGCCCTTGCGAATTCGTTATCTGATGGCGTAATGATTAATAAACGCCTTATGGATGACGCCTTATGACTACTTTGGTTGATATGTATGCGAGATTTGGGTGTGTGTTGGAAGCTGGTTATGTTTTTAGTGAAATGCCGGCTAAGAATGTGGTTTCTTGGAGTGCTATGATTGCGTGTTATGCTAAGAATGGGAGAGCGTATGAGGTGTTGCAATTGTTTGGTGAAATGATGGTTGAGGTGGATGATCTGACACCGAATTCAGTGATCATGGTTAGTGTTCTGCAAGCGTGTGGTGCACTTGCTGCTTTACAAGGGTATTTTAGCCATTTTACATATTTTAACTAGTCAAACTAACGGTCAACAAAAAAATGGACCAAAAGTATTACGGGTCGTCGGATTCTGGACAGGATCCGTTACTTTTCAAACTATTGGACCAAAATCGTTACACCCGGTAAACCACAAGGACCAAAAATGTAGTTAACTCATTGTTAATACAAATATCGTCCTAAAAACGTTATTTATATTTTACGATCTTTACTTAGTTTTGTTAATGACAATTACAAAGTATATCTTTAAGCAAATTATAAATACTAGCTAAAGTCTCTTTAGAACACATTTTACATTTCACAAGTTTACTTGAAAATACATTTCATACATCTACATGTTTATTTCCTTAAAAGGAAACTTTATTTCTAAAATGATACAATGACATCATGGCATGCATCATACATGTAATCTTGGTAAGATCTTGTAATATCTTGGATAGATCTTCAAGTAAGATAGTTGACATTGGAAGATCTTGATATGACAACACTAAGATATGGAAAGATTGGAGAGATTTGGAAAATCTCTTAGCTGTCTTACCTCTGGCATACCCACGGATCCCTTCGACATAAAGGACGGATCCCTTTTAAGGGATCCGCCGGATCCGCCGAGTGTTTATCAGCTTGCCTATAAATAGCAAGCTGATCACTTGGCCTTCTCATCACTCATATAGCTTAAGTACATACTCATTCATATTACTAACATCATTCATTCATATCATTTGATCTATCTTTTGTAGCAAAGAATATTAAGCATCAAGGTTCAACACAGACGTGTAAACCTTTAGTATAGTTACTGTGTGATCTTTGTGTAATTCACACATCATTATTTGTATCATTTATCTTAGTGAGTTTGGTTAGTGTTTTAGTCCTCAAAACACAAAGAGTGTAGGGAGTGGTTGTACCCTTGTGAAAGAACTCGACATCTAGCTTAGTGTCGGTAATTGTATAGGCGACGTTGGGTTGGTTCTGCCCTGAAGTAGAACTCGGTGTTTAGCTTAGTACCGAAAAAGGAAGTAAGCAACGTGTAAAGGTTTTCTCCACCTAGAAGAGAGTTTGTTTCTTAGTGAAGGATAACTCTCGAGTTAGAGGCTCGAGGAGTGGAGTAGGGCAAGGAAGAAAGTCCTTGTAGCCGAACCACTATAAACATCCGTGTTGTGTGGTTTGATCTTTCCTCTCTTTACTTTTCATATATATTGTGTGAATACTTGTTTGTGTTTGTTTCCTTTGAATTAACATAGAGTAACAAAGCGAATTAATATTAATCGGTAAAACTATTCAACCCCCCCCCCTTCTAGTTTTCCACAATTGGCATCAAGAGCTACGTTACTTAAGACTTTTAAAATATATTGTATTTTAAAACTTAAAACGATCCATGGATTTTGAAAACTTTAAAGAAGGGAAATCTATGCAAAGACCACCTCTATTTGAACCAAATTGCTTTATATATTGGAAGAATCGCTTTGAGACATATGTAAAGTCAAAGGACATAGATCTGTGGTATATAATTGTTGAGGGTGATTACAAGCCTATTAGTAATGATATTTCGGGTGGTCGGGATGTAGGAGCTTCTCTTACTCGTCACAGTGATGAGCAAAAGAAGTTGATTGCCAAAAACAATGAAGCCAAAATGATGCTTTACAATGCCTTACCTAAGAAAGAATATGAAAGAGTTTTTATGTGTAAAACGGCTAAAGATATTTGGCAATCTCTTATTATCACTCATCAAGGGAACTCACAAGTCAAAGATAACAAAATTGATCTTCTTGTTCAACAATATGAACAATTTGTTATCTCTGAAGATGAGACCATTGATGGTGCTTTTGCTAAGTTTAATACTATTATTACATCTCTTAAAGCACTTGACGAATCTTTTTCTACTAAGAACTTTGTCAGGAAATTTCTTAGAGCACTTCATCCTAAGTGGAGAGCAAAGGTGACGGCTATTGAAGAATCCAAGGATCTCTCGAGCATGACACTAGATGAGCTCATAGGAAATCTCAAAGTTCACGAAATGGTAATGGAAAAGGATTCAGAAATAGTTAAAGGGAAGAAGGAGAAAATAAAGTCTATTGCCTTGAAAGCTAGAGTTGAGTCAAGTGATGATGATGAGTCTTGTTCAAGTAGCGAAGACGAAGAATATGCCATGGCCGTAAGAGATTTCAAGAAGTTCTTCAGGAGACGAGGAAAGTTCGTAAAACCACCTCGTGAAGAAAAGAAATCTTTAGGAAAAGACCGTGATGATAGAAAGGGCAAGTTAGATAGGAAGTGCTATAGATGTGGAGATTCTGGTCACTTTATAGGTGAATGTCCAAAGCCTCCAAAGAACAAGTCTCAAAAAGCATTCGTTAGTGGAGCTTGGAGTGATAGTGAAGGAGATGATGATGAGCCTAAGAACAACGAAGTTGCCCTTATGGCTCATGACACAGAAGAGGTACATTCTGACTCATACTCCTCTATAGATGATGAAACCTTAGAAATAGAATATAACAAGCTGTGTGATATCACATTAAAAATCATCAACAAAAACAAATTCTTGTAAACTAAAGCAACACTTTTAGAAAAAGAAGTGTATTGGCTTAAAGAAAAAGAGATACGGATGGAAAAAGGGAAAAATAGTAAAGATACATGTGTCTCTTGTCAAGAACTAAAATTAGAATTAGATGCACTAAAAACTTCACAGGAAGATCTCATTAAGCAAAACTCTAAGTTTAAAAGGTTTGATAAAAACATAAGTTGTGCAGATGAGATAATGAAGATGCAAAAACTTCCTCATGATAAAACCGGATTAGGTTTTATGAAACTAGGAACCTTAAGTGACTATAAGAAACAAACTGTGAATGAAAAAGAAACTGTTTCAACTAAGTCAGAAGCTCACGAATCCGCCAGTTGTACCCAAGGGATCCGCGGGTACAGAAGTTGAACAGAAGGTTCAGAAAACAGACCGTACTGAATTTGTTAAGGTCACTAGAAAACCTAGTACTAGTACAACTAATAACAAGCTAAAACCAGCTGTGTTTATAGGGAGAGGTCAAGCTAGGAATGAGTATAGAGTTAAAACAACACAACAGAGACCTCAAACTAGTTTTCCCAAACACCCCTTTCCTAAGAGTAATGTTAATTCACAACATCATTATCAAAATAATTGGAACCAAAATATACCTAGAAACTTTCAAGGTCCCAATTACATGCCATGTAACTATTATCCTCCATTTGCTTACATGAACCATGATAATGTTATGTTTAACACAAACGGACCCATGAGATATTGGGGACCAAACGCTTGAGTCTTTATTGAACTTAGGTATGCTTAAAAGTTGAACTTGAACCTGATGAGTGGATCAAAGATAGTGGGTGTTCAAGACACATGACGGGAAACAAAAGCCTTTTCTCCACTTACCAAGTGTGCGACGGAGGTAATGTCACATTTGGTAGCAAGCTTAAAAGTAAAATCATCGGAAAATGTACAATCTCTCATGACTCCCTCTCTATTGATGATGTTGCTCATGTTGATAATTTAGGTTTTAACTTACATAGTATAAGTCAATTGTGCCGCAAAAAGTATAACGTCCTTTTCAGTGAAAATGGAAGTAAAATACTTAAAGATGGCATAACAGTAGGAAAAAGGTGTCTTAAAGAATAACGTATATGTTATGAAATTAGATAAAACACCGAAAGACAAGCTTTGTCTTACTTCTCTGGACGAAAACTCAACCTTATGGCATCGACGCTTAGGTCACGCCAATATGAGGTTAATTCAATCCTTAACATCCAAAGAACATCACGTAAGGAATAATTGACAATGAAACATTTTGATCTATGCTAAATTGGAACAATGAATAATAGCTGGCAATAAACATGGACAATTATTTAAATTGTTCAATGGATTGTCCGTGGCATGTTTAAATGGTTTATTAAATTAGAAGGTAGATGATGTACATAGATACCCTGGCTTTATTTTGAAAACCAAAAATCAATGAATTTAGCAAAAAGAAATGCAATTAGAAGTACGGATCTTAGAACACCAGGTCGAGATGTTGACAACTTAACATTCGAACATTCTAGTGAATAAGGAATAACACAATCTGGCTCATACGAATAACACTAACTCTGGTGTATTAGAAGAAAAGGATCAAGTAAATGTAGATATATGTTAATAACAAACATGACTCAAAGTTATTGATGTTTCCAAAATAATCTTCAACGATATATTAAATAGAGTATATTAATAAACTTTTTAAATAAAACTCCTTATGAACTTTATCGAGGCAAAAAGCCTACTTTAGGATATTTTAGAGTGTTTGGAAGCAAGTACTTCATTTTAAACACAAAGGATTATCTCACCAAATTGACCAAAGTCGTATGAAGGTGTATTTCTTGGATATTCACAAACTAGTAAAGCATACATAGTTTTGAACAAGAAACCTCAAGAGTCGAGGAATCATTGAACGTAACATTCGATGAATGTCCACCTCCCTCTAAGACATCACCTTTGGTAGATGATGACTTAGTTGAAAACAAATGGTTGATAATTAGGAAAATGTTGAAAATGATAAAAAGATGAACCAATAAAAGGAGACTTAGTCAGCATCAAAGAAGATAAAAGTCATCCATTAGAAAACGTCATAGGAAAACTCAATGAAAGAACATTAAGGTCTAAAGCTCAAAATGAAAGTACTTTCTTTTGTTTTGTTTCAACAATAGAACCTAAAAATATAAATGAAGCAATAAAAGATGAATCTTGGGTCATTGCGATGCAAGAAGAATTAAATCAATTTATTAGGAATGACGTTTGGACATTAGTTCCTCAACCTAAAAATCAAACCATAATAGGTACCAAATGGGTTTTTAGAAATAAAATGGATGAAAATGGCATAGTATCTAGAAACAAAGCTAGACTAGTAGCACAAGGCTACAATCAACAAGAAGGAATAGATTATGATGAAACATTTGCACCCGTAGCTAGACTTGAGTCTATTAGAATACTACTTGCATATGCATGTGCACATGATTTTAAATTATTTCAAATGGATGTCAAAAGTGCATTTTTAAATGGCTTTATAAATGAAGAGGTATATGTAGCACAACCTCCCGGCTTTGCCGATTTTGAAAAACCAAATCATGTTTACAAATTAAAGAAAGCTTTATACGGACTTAAGAAAGCACCAAAAGCTTGGTATGATCGACTTAAGACCTTCATAGTTGACCATAAGTACACCATGGGCCAAGTAGATAACACTCTCTTCACCAAGAAAAAGGGATCACATATTATCATCGTCCAGATATATGTGGATGACATTATATTTGGTTCAACTTGTCAGAGTTATGTGATGATTTCTAAAAAATCATGCATGACGAGTTTGAAATGAGTATGATGGGGGAACTAAACTTTTTAAATAAAACTCCTTATGAACTTTATCGAGGCAAAAAGCCTACTTTAGGATATTTTAGAGTGTTTGGAAGCAAGTGCTTCATTTTAAACACAAAGGATTATCTCACCAAATTCGACCCAAAGTCGTATGAAGGTGTATTTCTTGGATATTCACAAACTAGTAAAGCATACATAGTTTTGAACAAGAAAACCTCAAGAGTCGAGGAATCATTGAACGTAACATTCGATGAATGTCCACCTCCCTCTAAGACATCACCTTTGGTAGATGATGACTTAGTTGAAAACGAAATGGTTGATAATCAGGAAAATGTTGAAAATGATAAAGAAGATGAACCAATAAAAGGAGACTTAGTCAACATCAAAGAAGATAAAAGTCATCCATTAGAAAACGTCATAGGAAAACTCAATGAAAGAATATTATGGTCTAAAGCTCAAAATGAAAGTACTTTCTTTTGTTTTGTTTCAACAATAGAACCTAAAAATATAAATGAAACAATAAAAGATGAATCTTGGGTCATTGCGATGCAAGAAGAATTAAATCAATTTATTAGGAATGACGTTTGGACATTAGTTCCTCAACCTAAAAATCAAACCATAATAGGTACCAAATGGGTTTTTAGAAATAAAATGGATGAAAATGGCATAGTATCTAGAAACAAAGCTAGACTAGTAGCACAAAGCTACAATCAACAAGAAGGAATAGATTATGATGAAACATTTGCACCCGTAGCTAGACTTGAGTCTATTAGAATACTACTTGCATATGCATGTGCACATGATTTTAAATTATTTCAAATGGATGTCAAAAGTGCATTTTTAAATGGCTTTATAAATGAAGAGGTATATGTAGCACAACCTCCCGGCTTTGCCGATTTTTAAAAACCAAATCATGTTTACAAATTAAAGAAAGCTTTATACGGACTTAAGCAAGCACCAAAAGCTTGGTATGATCGACTTAAGACCTTCTTAGTTGACCATAAGTACACCATGGGCCTAGTAGATAACACTCTCTTCACCAAGAAAAAGGGATCACATATTATCATCGTCCAGATATATGTGGATGACATTATATTTGGTTCAACTTGTCAAGAGTTATGTGATGATTTCTCAAAAATCATGCATGACGAGTTTGAAATGAGTATGATGGGGGAACTAAACTTTTTCTTAGGTCTCCAAATAAAACAATTAGAAGATGGGATATTCTTCAACCAATCAAAGTATATCAAAGATATGCTTAAGAAGTTTGGTCTTGAAGACTCAAAACCAATGAAAACACCTATGTCCTCCGAAACCAAACTCACAAAGGATGAAGAAAATGAATCCGTAGATAGCACTAAATATAGGGGAATGATTGGTAGTTTACTCTATCTTACGGCTAGTAAGCCGGACATTATGTTTAGTGTTTGTCTACGTGCACGTTTTCAGGAAGATCCCAAAATATCCCATCTTGAAGCCGTTAAACGGATATTTAGGTACATCAAAGGTACTACACATGTAGGATTATGGTATCCCAAAGGAACGGGTGTAGAAACCATATTGTATGCCGACTCAGACCATCCCGGTGACTATGTTGATAGGAAAAGTACTAGTGGTATTTGTACTTTTGTAGAATATTGTCTCACCTCATGGTTCGCTAAGAAACAAACAGCCCTCGCAATCTCAACGACAGAGGCAGAGTATGTGTCTGCAGGAAAGGCGTGTCAACAAGCACTATAGATGAAACAAGCTCTCGTAGACTATGGAATCGAACTCAATGACATCCCCATTCTTTGAGAAAACAAAGGAGCTATCGACCTCAGCAAAAATACGGTCCAACACGCTAGAACCAAACACATTGAAATACGTCATCATTTCCTACGCGACAATGTTCAGAAGGGAAATATCTCAATTGAGAAAGTTTCCTCAGAGGACAACATTGCCGACATCCTCACAAAACCTCTCAAAAGAGAACCTTTCAACTACCTTAGACTTGGATTAGGATTAATGGAACCTAGTGATTAGAATAGATAGTAGCGTAAACCTTAGTTTAACCAAACTCGACACTAAACCAAAAACTGTGTTCTGATCCCGCGGATCCAAACGATAACAAAGGCGGATCCTTTGTTTTGGATCCGCCGGATCCGTCACATGCACAGGTTGTTATATTATAAAATAAACAACACCATGTACTATTCATCACTCTCCTAAAACTTATCACCTACTGAATTCGTCCCATACTTCACCAAATTCACAAATTAAGCCATTGTTCTCAACCAAATTGTGCTCCAAACATCACTGTAAGTATCCTTATCATGTTTATACTCCTGATCTGCGTCTAGGATTTCTATTTCATGCACAAAACCAAACCTTGGGGTTATGCATAATTCTTGAAAAATCATGAAGCATACTTTCCAAATTGCATAACAAATCATGTTTTTCATAGTTAGGAATTGCATCTTATAGTACATTGTCATCATTCATCAAAAACCCCATGAGAAATTTTTGCTAAAATCTTCTCACGACTACGGGAAAAACGTTTTTTGGACATTGTTCATACAAATACAAAAACGTTAGGTTTTAAGCATCACTTGCATCATGTCTCTTGAATGCTAAAGGGAATACATAACTAATATGTATTTTCAGGTACATTCAAATGTAGCTACATTGAAGTAGGAGCGTTTGGGTTATCTCTTGTTTTATTATAAAACTTGCATAAACATAATTTTCATGCATCAAAATGAGTCGAGATAATCGCACCTCCACATTGTCCCCATGTAGGCACACACTAGACATATATATTTTTGATAATTTCAACTAAACTATATATATTTTTTCGTGTCTAGGATAATCATGCCTCCTGTCACCAACTATGATCACAAACACATCGTCAATTACCTACCTAAACACCATAAAACCAAAGGACTTAGTGAACAACAAGTTGAAACTTTCAAAGCTCTAGAAAAACACTACGTACATGAGGGTAGGCTTGTAGAGTCCTCATTCTATGAAGGAACCAATCTTAAGGAACAACTAGTGGCCATTCACTTTGATTCCCTCCTAGATATCGATGAACCAATAGTTCCACGATTCATTTTAGAATTCTATGCTAGTATCACTTTAGAGTCAAATGATCATGGTTACATAAACATTCGCTTCAGTGTCAATGGAACATAATACAACATCCCTTTAAATCAATTCGGTGAGGTCCTAGGAGTTCCAAGTTATGGAACGAGTGTCTATACCGATAAATGGTCATTAACCATTCTTGAGTCAAATCTTGAACGAATGGCACCATATGCCACTCCTTTAGCCTCAAAAGAAGTCATTCGTGAGCATCTCTTCATTCCTAGGAACAACCCCACTAGGATGTATCGAGGTAAAGAAGTAGCTAGAGATCCGTTTGCTATGGAGCAAAATGAGATTAAGCCCGAGTTTAGGAAATTGGAAGAAGTCTTAAGGGCCAATGTCATGTGCACGGTAGGAAACCGTGATCACATCAATACTTGTCTTTGCCACATGATGTACAATGTGTCAACCCGTCAGCCTTTCAATCTTGCTTACTATATCGCCAAGAGAATGGCCGATATTCCAGTTCAAGGAAAAATGGCATTGCCTTATGGAATGCTCTTAACCCGTCTTTATCGAGCATTTGCACCCATTCCTAGAAATGCCTTAGGTTTTGTTCCCGACTATGATGAGATCCAACACACCTTTGCTTCCTTAAGCGACCATAGGGTAGCGCTTGATAAAGGCAAACGTCCTCGTGCTCAAACCTCATCATCTTCATCATCAATGAGTGACGATGACGGCTTACCAAATTCTAGACTTCCTCCACCCGAGTACTTGAGACAACTTCCACCAATTCAGAATGAATCACCTGAGCATCGTCAAATGAAGGGAATGATGAAGAATTTAGGTCGATGGATCATAAAGCTTCACAAGGGTATGAAGAAGTTGAAGAAGAAGTTGAGTTGATAGGAGTGTTTGGAACTAATCGTTTCTAGACAATGTTATGTTGAATGGTTATGTTATTAACTTGTTATGATGCTATTTGAATTGTATGTGAACTAACTAATACTTGCAGGACGATAACACTTAGTGTTATCAATTTTCCAAGAGTAAGCCTATGTTTGGCTTAACTCTTATTAAGGTAAGTTCACATGATCGGATTAATCTATGATTAAATATGTGTTAGTATCATCATATTTAGTTGTTTTGCATTACATATTAGATGATAGATATGCTCCAAGAGAATTTTTGGGTTTTCGTCGAAAAACGCGAAATATGACATACTCTCTGTGAAGTTTTAGCATTTTTGCCAGACGGATCTGGCGGATCCCTTAATTTGGATCCGCCAAGTGTTAACGTTGGCTCCGTCATTTTACAACCTGCGGATTAGGCGGATCCCAAATTATGGATCTGCACGCCTTGTCGTTTGGATCTGCAGGTATAACAGTCAATTTCTTAAAACTTTTTGACTCATCCCGATTCTTTGATTTTAGTTTCTAATGTTCTTTAGAATAGGTTCACTGATCACTATAAATCTTAGAATGATTTAGAAACTCTTAGAAACCTAAGAACAAAATTTCCCACCAAAATTTGAATTTTCAAATCTTAGGAGTAAGTTACCTTTCTGTTACAAGTAAGGAACCCTTTTTGGGGATCCTTCAAATCCGTGGGTACATCACATCACAGGATTTTCCACTATCCCTTTGCATTTACTGCATATCTCCCTCCTCTTACTCAACATAAGTTCTATGGATTGACTTATGTGATGTGATTTGCACAAATTTTTGTTCCAAATCATTTAGAACCAACATTCTCTATTGGATTCACATCAAATCCAAACACACAGACTCATATACCTTCTGCCTATAAATTAGTGCTTTAGGATCATCACTTTACACAACAACCATTTCCTCTCCTGTACATCTTAGCTATCATACTTCACCATGACCAAGTCAAACAACTCTTCCACATCTAGACCTCCAAGAAGAACAGCCCGCATTAGTGTTAAACCTTGTTGTTTTATCAATTTAGCAAACTCCTCATCTGAGGAAAATTCTCCTCTCAATATATCATCACCCATTGCTAGTGAAAATTTCCTTACACTCTCCACCCCAACACCATCAAATGTTGTTATACAAACACCACCACCAACCATTACTCCAATAGCCACTACTCCACCACCGGCTCCATCACAGCCTGTGAGATCACCATCACCACCAAAATCACCCAAACTCCAACCCTTGGAATTATTTAGGACTCCTCCTACATCACCACATCTTGATGACTTAGAAGAAATCTCACCAAGATTACCCAATCTTCCACCCATGACCTTTGAAGGTAAACAACCCATGCTTTTTCACCCGGTTTACCCGGATATCCATGGTCCTTTATACCATGATGCACCATCATCCCAACCTCAACCACAACCTCTATCACCCACTGATGAAGCGAAAAGTGTACCGCTTTTAGGGGGTTATTTAAGCCCTAAATCGTATTTATTTGATCAAATATTGCCCTAAATCGTTCATTTTGTCATTTTAGGTACTTTGGAGAAGAAATCTGGAAAAGGAAGCATTTTGGACGTTTTTGGAGCATAAAAGTGAAGAAAACGACAAAGTCTCAAAATTATGCTGGAAAGTACCTTTGACGGCGTCAGGGATTGTTCCAGACGGCGTCACGGCTTGGCAAAAAAGGTGGATATGAAAATTACTCATGATAAGCCAGAGAATTTTACAAGGGAAAGTCTGACAGCGTCACCCTTTGAAGTGATCAAGGCCATCACGGTTTAAGCTAAAGAGTGACGGCGTCAAGCCATATTCTGACGGCGTCACCCCTTGATAGGCCAGAGCGGATTTTGGAGCACCAAAGAGGGACGGCGTCAAGAAGGCCATCCGGGAACCCTAGACACGGCGAGGTGACGGCGTCAGGATCTACAACGTGACGCCGTCAGCCCTTAAACTCTATATATAGTTTTGCAATTTTTGTCATTAGTGTGCAACTTTGTGAGGAGAAACCCTAAGACGAATTTCTGCCATTTTTAAGGGTTTTCATACCCTTGGATCTCCCATGTTTAATTGAAGATAAGTATTCATTTAATCATTCAATATGTCTATGTGTTGTTTGATTATAACTTGTTCTTGTCTTTTGATTAACATGCTAGGCTAGATTTATCTTGTGTTTGCTTAGATCTAATGAAACCTAGCTATTGATTATTGGTTATTAGTGTGTTATTAATTGTATTGGATGATTGTTTATCGATGTTAGGCTTAAGAAAACTGGCTAACTTCCTATTCGGTAACTTGCTTGAACGTCTTAAGAAACATGAACCAATGCGTACTAAGGTTTTTATGGTTGTATTTAATGCATGAGCGAATTCTAGTGATCCCATGTTAGGAGCTTCCTAGCCGGCTCGACATAGGAGTGAAGTAGGAGCTTGTAGAGTTGGGGAAGTACGTACGCCACCCCACGATCGGTATTAAGGAATACACCCGTCATCCACGCAATTAATACACACTAATCAACCGGTAAAAGATAGTTAGGGAGTAAGGAAATCTAAGTAAACACATTTCTCTCCACATAAGTTTCACAAACCTTTTCATTTTCATTATTTTATTTTATTTGCATTTGTAGTAATTTGGGTTAGTTGGCTAGCAACTAATTCCGCCCACTCCTTCAAAACCCGAGATTTTACTTGCTTTCATAAAAATATAAAAATACAAAAAGAATCTTCCCTCACCCTTAGACCTATTAAAGTAGTTTTTCAATCCTAACGACACTATTCCCCTAGAGAATGATCAATCCCCCGGTACTTGCCACTTCACTATACTACATCGGTCAGGTACACTGCCTGGTGGGGATTGCAAGCCTCTTGAGATCCCTCAAGAGGTAAAACCTGTTGTAAGGTCGCAAAACCACGCGTCAAGTTTTTGGCGCCGCTGCCGGGGAATAGTTATTGTTTAGGTTGAATTTTTATTTTTATAGGTCTACTCACTAGATTCCTTTCTAGTGAGATTTTTATTTTATTTTTCTAGGTTTTCTTTAGTCTATCTTTTTTCTTCGTTTCTGTGTTCGTAACCATTACCATCCGACATCATGGAAGGTGGTAATATCCTCGATCCCAACAACCCACCACCACAACAACCACCACCACCTCCTAGAGCCCGTACCTTAGGAGACTACTCCAGTCCTAGCCACCATGGCTATCGAAACACCATTGAGCTCACTCAAGGAGCCAATGTCACTCCCTTACGATCCGACACCATCCGGTTGGTGCAAAGCGGATGCGCATTCCATGGACTTCGTTCCGAAGATCCTAATCAACATCTCAAGGACTTTTTTAAAATTGTTGATTCTATAGACCTTGATGTTGCCACTCGAGAGACGACCCGACTGCGTCTCTTTCAATTCTCTCTGCGGGACCAAGCTAGTCAATGGCTAGAGCGTCTACCCGCAGGATCCATCACCTCTTGGGATGATCTCACCACTCGTTTCCTTGCTCAGTTTTTCCCACCGGGAAGAACTACCAAGCTAAGGAATGATATCTTGATGTTCCAACAACGTCAAGGCGAAACCCTCTACGAGGCATGGACTCGATTCAAGGACTTACTCCAAAAATTCCCTCACCATGGCATAGAACTTTGGCTCCAAGTCCAAATCTTCTATGACCATATCAACCTCTCCACGAGGCAAATCATTGACCAAACGGCCGGTGGTAAGCTACGTGATCTAAGTGCGGAACAATCATGGGCTCTCCTAGAAGATCTTGCTCTTTATGACAACGAAAGTTGGAGTGATCCCCGTGATTTGAATAAAACGGTCAAGGCATTATCTTTGCCTTCGAACAATTTAAGCACTTCCGACCGTAGGATCATAGAACTTGAAGACCAAGTCAAGTTTCTTATGAAATCCTACGAGGCTCCTAAACCTTCAAGCCAAGTGAACAAAATCACTTCTTCGTGTGAATTATGTAGTGGTCCCCACGACACTCGTGATTGCATGGAACTCCCCGAACAAGCTTTTGCGGACTACGCATCCTCGCGTATCGACGGAGTGGGAGACAAGTGGTACACTTTCAAACCCGAGCCAAACCCCTACGGTGATTCATACAACCCCTCGTGGAAAAATCACCCGAACCTTAGGTGGAAACAAAACCAAAACGCACAACAAACCAGTTCTTCCAACCCACCTAATCATTTCCAATCAAGCGGTTCCAACTCGAACCGTACTTTCAACAACAATCCTTCCGGCAATGGTAGTACCAATAACTTTGAAGGATTGATGTCCCAATTTATGGCATCTCAAGAAGCTCGTTTGGCCAAGTTTGAAGCCGATTTCAAACAAAAACAAAGCGAGATGACCAATAAGATTGACACTTTGTTGAAAGCCCTCAATGACCGAGAAATGGGAGCACTCCCTAGCAACACAGTCAAGAACCCGAAACTAAACGTCAACGCCATCTCGTCGGTTTCGTCTCCTAGTTCTTGTCCACAATATTATTCGGTCAATTCCATGAGCACGTGTTTCAAACAAACCCAAGTCATAGTTGAAACACCTCCCACTCAAAACCTTGACGAAGAATTCAAGGAGCTCCACCTTGAAAGTCCGGTTATTGATGTGTTGGATGAGAAGAAGCTTAAGTTAGGTGAAAAAGGGACCGCCTTTGTTCAAAACAAGCTACCTAAGAAGTTAGATGATCCGGGTCTATTTGTTCTACCTTGCAAGATCGGTAATTCGGAGGCTTATGACACATTATCCGATCTTGGATCAAGCCTTAACCTACTTCCGTTACCTCTCTACACCTCTCTAAAACTAGGAAAACTTAAAGAAACCGAGGTGATAATAGGCTTAGCGGATGGGAGTGTTGCTTACCCGGTGGGAGTAGTCAAGGACGTGTTAGTACACATAGGAAAACTAAGCATTTTAGCCGATTTCCACGTCCTTGATATGGTTAGCGACCCTACATGCCCCTTGTTGATAGGTAGAGGATTTTTGGCGACCGCTAGTGCTATGATTGATTGTAAGGAATCTAAGATAGCGGTAGGGGAAGGTGATACTTGGTCAGTCTATGATGTGAAGAAACATGCTTATGATACTAGTGAGGAACCAACACCCCATTGGTTAGAATTAAATAGGAGACCATCTAGATATGGACCTTGGATCGATAGAGACTTCATAGGACCCCAACGCCCATTTTACCTAGAAGAGGACTTTGTGAACCGAACACTTGCGGTAGAACAACTCTTGGCTAGGGACACCGAATTGGATCCATTTGAAGACCCTCTAGCTTTTAGGAAAATGATTGATTTCCTAGGAGTTTTGCCAATTAACCTAGGGATGAATAAGTGGACTTGTGAGGACGATGATCATAAGTGGGATTGGGACAAACCACCCAAAGATGGAGATGGGTCATGGCATATTAAGATGACATTGTATGACCCGGATGGAGAGAAGTTTGAAAAGATATATTGTACTAAGCGGACCAATAGGAAACTTCAATCCAAGCTTAACCCTAAAGACGTCCTCGATGACGAACTCACTTACATAGGGTAGAAGGACTTTGAGTCTAGCTACAAGACTCGTTAATAAAGAAAAGCGCTTCTTGGGAGGCAACCAAAGCTTTATTTGCTTTGTGTGTTTATTTATTTGTTTGTTTGATTTTATTTGTTTCCGTATGTGTGTTTAATTTTTATTATTATTGATTCATGTTCAAAAGTAAACTGTGAAAATGCTTTATCTTGTTTTTAACTTCATCTTAACTACATATAAAGGTATTTTGCAAAAGTTAAGTGTAAGGGAAATCCAAATCGGTTTATAAGAACAAATGAACATGAATCATAATAATAATAAATTAACATACATATTAGTATTTGTTTGAGTCAAATGCTTGTATCGAGTCATAATGATGTTTTGCAGGAATTCCAGGAAGTAAGGTATAGGTTTTTCCAAAAATTTTCCGGAAACTTAACATGAGAATTCTGTCAGATCATTTCTGACGGCGTCAGGCTTTACAACCTGACGGCGTCAGGTTTTAATTTTCTGAAATTTTTGAAAGTTTTGTTTTCATAAAAAGTTTTTATTATATCTCTAACTTATAATCTATAGGAATCTGCAAAATAATCATTCCACAAGCATTATATCCTTATATATAGAATTTATCCCGCCGATGTTATGCAGATTTTCGTGTTTGTTTTCTCAGGTTTGACAGGTTATTTTGGACAAGGAAATGTATGTGGAATCAAGCTTATGGCGATGCATTAGCCTTGGAGCTTCTACTTTCTCTTGGAATAAGATCTAACCATGTCACTTCTTTATCCACCGAGCGAATCAGGGGAGTATTTGATTTCATTCTTTTACCTTATTTACTTTTACAACTTGTTATTTGAACATTGGGGACAATGTTCATCTTAAGTGTAAGGGGGGGGGGGGGGGGTAAAAGTACGACACTTTAGAGAATGCTATTACACTTGATTTTTGTTTGTTTAATAGTAGATGTGTAATAAAACTGAGAGAAATACTTGTTAGGGCAATTTTAGTGCCAAATTTAAAATTTTTTACAACATTTAGGAGTGAAACTTTGATCTTAATGAGCGTCTCATGGATAGGAAGTTATATTACTAGCACAAAACCGTACCACTAAAAAATTTTCCACCCCCAAATATGTGAGGTTCGCCACTAGAATTGGTAGGAAAAGCATTTATGCTATGATGTGTGTACCGGTAGCACTTAGATTCTAGAACTTGCGTTAGGACCATTCCGAGGCCACAAGTGAGACTACATTCGTGTAGTTAGATTTACTACATGATAAGAGGCATTAGGATTAACCCATTGTTTTACACCTGTGTTTTTGTTATAATTACATTGGCTACATTGGTCAAGTAATTCTCCCACACCCTTTGCGTTGTACTCATTTTTAGTACACGATACCCCTAGTACACCCCTCAGAGCCTATCTTTTCGTTTCTAACTTTAAGCATTTTACTTAAAGGAAGAATTTGTTACACCCCACTTAAATGTACACCCAAATCGCCTTAGCCTACCTTGTATGCACTCATTTTTAGTGCATTATTGTGACAACATTTGTTAAACCCCAAATTAATTATCTAATTAATTACATGGTTGCTAAGTCGAGTCATATCCTTGTACATATTGTTTTGGGACGATTGGGACTCATGGGTAAAGTACTAGTGTAATGGAGTAATGGGGAAGAACATCATTTATTACCCCCATATGTGCTAAATGTTTTAAAAGTACTCCAAGTTTTTCAATTATCTTAATTCGAGTCATTAGAATAGTTATTTGTAAAGTTATGTAAAAGTTCAAGTGTAAGGGGAATGCAACTCCCCTATGATGTATTATTTTGGATGGTAGGGCAAGAGTGTATTAAAAAAAAAAAAAAAAAAAAAAAAAAAAAAAAAAAAAAAAAAAAAAAATTCAAGAAAAATACAAAAAAATGAGAAAAAGAAAAGTAGAAAAAACATACGGACTACCATCCCGTTTCATTTTATGTTTATTTTATGTTTTTGTTATTTTGTTTTTAGCTTAAGTCGAGTCTAGTCTTGGCTTAGCAACGCCATATTGTACATGTAATTGACTAAGATCTTTAACTCGCCACCAGTAAAATATCCCTTATCCAACAAAACCGTGTTTATCATATCCCTACACCTCACGTTATAACCCATGTAAAAGCCCTCTTTGATAGTTTATCTTAGGTGCTTACGCCTAGTGGAGGAGGTTTTCGATCATTTCCCAAGCCTATGGTAATCTATTTGCTATGACAGGTAGTGAGAGATATTATCCGTTTTCATTTATGAGATTTATTTTGATGACACCTGAGAGATGTGAGTATCTAAACACTACTTGTGAGGTGCTAGTTTGTAATCTCCTTGCTTATTATGATTAAAGTGGAACGATTATTTGTTGTAATTACTTTTATATTAGCATTAAATGACCCCTAACTTGTATTTTGATTAGAATAAAAGCGCATTTGCTTGAGGACAAGCAAATCTCAAGTGTAAGGGTATTTGATGAAGCGAAAAGTGTACCGCTTTTAGGGGGTCATTTAAGCCCTAAATCGTATTTATTTGATCAAATATTGCCCTAAATCGTTCCTTTTGTCATTTTAGGTACTTTGGAGAAGAAATCTGGAAAAGGAAGCATTTTGGACGTTTTTGGAGCATAAAAGTGAAGAAAACGACAAAGTCTCAAAATTATGCTGGAAAGTTCCTTTGACGGCGTCAGGGATTGTTCCAGACGGCGTCACGGCTTGGCAAAAAAGGTGGATATGAAAATTACTCATGATAAGCCAGAGAATTTTACAAGGGAAAGTCTGACAGCGTCACCCTTTGAAGTGATCAAGGCCATCACGGTTTAAGCTAAAGAGTGACGGCGTCAAGCCATATTCTGACGGCGTCACCCCTTGATAGGCCAGAGCGGATTTTGGAGCACCAAAGAGGGACGGCGTCAAGAAGGCCATCCGGGAACCCTAGACACGGTGAGGTGACGGCGTCAGGATCTACAACGTGACGCCGTCAGCCTTTAAACTCTATATATAGTTTTGCAATTTTTGTCATTAGTGTGCAACTTTGTGAGGAGAAACCCTAAGACGAATTTCTGCCATTTTTAAGGGTTTTCATACCCTTGGATCTCCCATGTTTAATTGAAGATAAGTATTCATTTAATCATTCAATATGTCTATGTGTTGTTTGATTATAACTTGTTCTTGTCTTTTGATTAACATGCTAGGCTAGATTTATCTTGTGTTTGCTTAGATCTAATGAAACCTAGCTATTGATTATTGGTTATTAGTGTGTTATTAATTGTATTGGATGATTGTTTATCGATGTTAGGCTTAAGAAAACTGGCTAACTTCCTATTCGGTAACTTGCTTGAACGTCTTAAGAAACATGAACCAATGCGTACTAAGGTTTTTATGGTTGTATTTAATGCATGAGCGAATTCTAGTGATCCCATGTTAGGAGCTTCCTAGCCGGCTCGACATAGGAGTGAAGTAGGAGCTTGTAGAGTTGGGGAAGTACGTACGCCACCCCACGATCGTATTAAGGAATACACCCGTCATCCACGCAATTAATACACACTAATCAATCGGTAAAAGATAGTTAGGGAGTAAGGAAATCTAAGTAAACACATTTCTCTCCACATAAGTTTCACAAACCTTTTCATTTTCATTATTTTATTTTATTTGCATTTGTAGTAATTTGGGTTAGTTGGCTAGCAACTAATTCCGCCCACTCCTTCAAAACCCGAGATTTTACTTGCTTTCATAAAAATATAAAAATACAAAAAGAATCTTCCCTCACCCTTAGACCTATTAAAGTAGTTTTTCAATCCTAACGACACTATTCCCCTAGAGAACGATCAATCCCCCGGTACTTGCCACTTCACTATACTACATCGGTCAGGTACACTGCCTGGTGGGGATTGCAAGCCTCTTGAGATCCCTCGAGAGGTAAAACCTGTTGTAAGGTCGCAAAACCACGCATCACCCACATCCACTCTAGTTGCCATTGACGAGGCAATGTGGATGAATATGCCTCAAACCCAAGAAGAGATTAGTGAAGAGCTCAACCGTCTCTACACTCTCTCGGGTATAGTTGATCACCACCTAAATGAAGCCATGGACATCCAAAACATCCTCATGAACTCCCTCAAAACACCACCACCAACCAATGAACAACAACAACCAACCACCACCACAAAACTTGGAGCCTAGTCTTCCTCCCGGTTTTTCAAGTCATGATTGCGTACATTGTGAGAAAACATCTCACTTGGCCCAAAGGACCAACATTTTGGTCCATGAGCTTCAAAATGAGATGAGGTTCATCTTGAATCATGTTCTCGAGCATCTCAATGCAATCTCTTATCCGCCTCAATAAAAGTGTTGTTAGGAACTTTCTAGGATGTTGTTGTAGTTGTCTTTATTTAGGATTTATTTTGTAATGTAACATCATATCATGTTTGTGACTTTTGTCACATAATTTTCAATTAATGAATGTGATGTTTTTATGCTTATGAGTGATCAACATAGCATATTCTCATTATTTAGGTGACTAACATTATAGTTATTTGGAATCTACATTATAGTTTGATCATGTACTTTAGGTACAAAATTTTGATCAGACACTACATTTTGACTTTTTCAAGTCAACTAGATTGAAAGTCCTATTTGGATGACCATTTCATATGCATTATGCTTCTTCATTGAAGCTATTCAAAACCAACATTTTTTTTTGTAGCATCTCATACTCTTATAATGGGGAGTATACATCGAGGGGGAGCATATCATATTCTAACCATTTGTTTTGTAGGATCATGCATCATTACCTTGTTACTCCATTTAGGGGGAGTATCAAACAAGGGGGAGCTCTTAAAGTTCTCAAAATCGCATTCCGCTACGCAACTCTTCTTTTTGTTTCGACAAAAAGGGGGAGAAAGGATTAAGTTTGCATAACTGTGAATCATCACAGTACATACACATTTTGCATAAAAATAGTTTTTAAACTCAAATAAAACAAACTTAATCTATATTTTAAAGAACTCATGCTATACTTATTCTTTTGCTAAAAAATATACTTTATGTTTTGTCATCAACAAAAAAGGGGAGATTGTTAATACAAATATCGTCCTAAAAACGTTATTTATATTTTACGATCTTTACTTAGTTTTGTTAATGACAATTACAAAGTATATCTTTAAGCAAATTATAAATACTAGCTAAAGTCTCTTTAGAACACATTTTACATTTCACAAGTTTACTTGGAAATACATTTCATACATCTACATGTTTATTTCCTTAAAAGAAAACTTTATTTCTAAAATGATACAATGACATCATGGCATGCATCATACATGTAATCTTGGTAAGATCTTGTAATATCTTGGATAGATCTTCAAGTAAGATAGTTGACATTGGAAGATCTTGATATGACAACACTAAGATATGGAAAGATTGGAGAGATTTGGAAAATCTCTTAGCTGTCTTACCTCTGGCATACCCACGGATCCCTTCGACATAAAGGACGGATCCCTTTTAAGGGATCCGCCGGATCCGCCGAGTATTTATCAGCTTGCCTATAAATAGCAAGCTGATCACTTGGCCTTCTCATCACTCATATAGCTTAAGTACATACTCATTCATATTACTAACATCATTCATTCATATCATTTGATCTATCTTTTGTAGCAAAGAATATTAAGCATCAAGGTTCAACACAGACGTGTAAACCTTTAGTATAGTTACTGTGTGATCTTTGTGTAATTCATACATCATTATTTGTATCATTTATCTCAGTGAGTGTGGTTAGTGTTTTAGTCCTCGAAACACAAAGAGTGTAGGGAGTGATTGTACCCTTGTGAAAGAACTCGACATCTAGCTTAGTGTCGGTAATTGTATAGTCAACGTTGGGTTGGTTCTGCCCTGAAGTAGAACTCAGTGTTTAGCTTAGTACCGGAAAAGGAAGTAAGCAACGTGTAAAGGTTTTCTCCACCTAGAAGAGAGTTTGTTTCCTAGTGAAGGATAACTCTCGAGTTAGAGGCTCGAGGAGTGGAGTAGGGCAAGGAAGAGAGTCCTTGTAGCCGAACCACTATAAACATCCGTGTTGTGTGGTTTGATCTTTCCTCTATTTACTTTTCATATATATTGTGTGAATACTTGTTTGTGTTTGTTTCCTTTGAATTAACATAGAGTAACAAAGCGAATTAATATTAATCGGTAAAACTATTCAACCCCCCCCCCTTCTAGTTTTCCACACTCATAAAGAAATGTTTTATTGGAAAAATAAGTTTAAAAATCATAACAACTATTTTCCCCCCAAAATCAGCTCCAAACTTCCCCAAATAAAATTTCACCACTAAAAACAAAAATTTGAGCGTCCTTGTCTGGCACGGTACCACTAAATTTAGTGGTACCGTGCGGTATTTAGAGGTACCGTGACCCTATAACGGGCAAATTTCTTTTGCCTATAAATATCAGCCCTCTTCACAGTTTTTGGGCATCCTTTTTCACACACAACTTTCTGAGTTTAAAACTCTTGTCACATCTTCTCTCCTTTGATCATTTAGTTTAGATTTCTTTTGTTTAAAGAGTGATCCAATCATCCAACCAAGTGATCACCTTCATTCCTCTACTAGTACAAGAGAAGAACACAAAGTATCAAAGAAGATACAAAGTGTTGTAGTTATAGTTAGTGCACTTATAACACTTGTTACATACTTGTTGTATCCTAGCATACACCAAGTTGATTTTCTTTTGTGTAGTTTGTGAGAATAGATCATTGTGATCTTGTCGAGATCTTGGACATCTCTTGTAGCTTGTGGGCTTGTGTGTTGATCAAGTGGATCAAGGGTAGATCGGGTAGATCGAGTCAAGTGTGTTGATTGTGTGAATTAGTAAGGATCATGTGGATCGTGGTAGATTGATACTAGCTAAGATTAGTACTCGACATTTAGCTTAGTGTCGGAAATAAGGATAAGCGACATTGTACGGTTTTCTCCCCCTGAAGGGAGCTTTGTTGACATAGTGCTTAGAACTCTCGAGTTTGGTACTCGGAGAGTGGAGTAGGGCGAAGACGAGCTTCGTGACCGAACCACTATAAATCTCTTTGTCTCGGTTTGATCTTTCCATCTCATTTCTTTATATTTATTGTTTATATTAGATAGTATTGTTTAGTGTTCATATTGGTGTTGATTGATTTCACAAAAGAATCGAATCAAAGTTTTTCTCAAGTAAAGTTTTAAAACAAATTAAAAACCGGTAAAACTATTCAACCCCCTTCTAGTTTTTCACAATTGGTACCAGAGCCAGGTCTGACAAGATTTTAAAATAAATTGTATTTTAAAACTTGAATCAATCAATGGATTTTGACAAATATCAAGAAGGGCAATCTATGCAAAGACCATCACTTTTTGAAACCGATTGTTTTATATATTAGAAAACAAGATTCGAAACATATGTGAAATCAAAAGACATTGATCTTTGGCATATTATTATCGAGAGTGACTTTCAACCGATTGAAAAGAATCCGAAAACAAAAAGGGGTGAAATAGTTCCTTATACTAAACAAAGCGATAACCTTAAAAGAAAACTAGCCAAAAATGATGAGGCTGAAATGATGATTTATAATGCTTTGTCGAAAAAGGAATTTGAAAGAATCTTTATGTGTAACACGGCAAAAGAAATTTGGAAAACTTTGTTAGTCACTCATCAAGGTAATAATCAAGTCAAAGAGAACAAGATAGATCTTCTTGTGCAACAATATGAACAATTTTCCATTCCGGAAGATGAATCTATTGATAATGCATTTGCTAGATTTAATACTATTATTACTAGTCTTAAAGCTCTTGATGAAGGTTATTCTAGCAAGAACTATGTTAGGAAGTTTCTTAGGGCTCTACATCCTAAATGGAGAGCAAAGGTCACCGCCATTGAAGAGTCAAAGAACTTGGCGACATTATCACTTGATGAACTAATAGGAAACTTGAAGGTTCATGAAATGATAATCAAGAAAGACTCCGACATAGTCAAAGGCAAAAGCGAGAGAGTTAGATCTCTAGCATCGAAAGCCAAAAAGGAGTCTAGTGATGAGGAAAGTTCGGATTCCGATAGTGAAGACGAAGAGTATGCACTAGTCGTTAGAGATTTTAAGAAGTTCTTTTGGAGAAGAGGTAGGTTCGTTAGACAACCTCGTGATGAAAAGAAGTCGTCACAAAAGAACCGAGATGAGAAGAAAGGAAAGAGTGATAGAAAATATTTTAGATGCGGAGATCCTAATCATCTCCTAGGAGAATGTCCCAAACCACCGAGAACCAACAACCAAAGAGCTTTCGTAGAAGGCTCTTGGAGTGATAGCGGTGAAAAAGAAGAGAAGAAGCCCAACGACGAAACATGTCTAATGGCTCAAGCTTCAAATGAGGTACATTCCGACTCTTCTTACTATAGTGATGATAATTCGTCAATAGATGATAATAGATTATATGATGAATATAATAAACTATGTGAAGTAAGTTATAAAATCATAAGTAGAAACAAAACACTAAAAGCAACATTGCATGAACTCGAAGTGACAAGTAAAAAGACTTGAGAAAAATAAAGAAATAGATATTGGATGTAGGTCATGCATATGTCTTCGAGTAGAGAATGAAAAACTCAAAGAAAATGTGTTAAGGATCATTAAGTTTGAACAAGGAACAAAAACACTTAATGACATGCTTAAAAATGTTAGGTATAGTGAACATGCCGGAGCGGGCTTAGGATTTGACCCAAATAAAGCTTCTACAAGTGAAACTAAACAAGTAAAATTTGTAAAATCTGGAGAATCTAAAATAGCAAAGGACGGTACCATTAAAGGTATAGACGGCACCACTAAAATTAGTGGTACCGTGGTACCGTCTGTTGCTAAAGTCAGAACATGGTCGATTTTAAAAAATAACTGTCACATAGTTGTTAATAATGTTGAAGTACCTATTGCTAGTAAAAAGGAAGTTAAAAGTTTTTACAAACCTTTGTTAACCCCCGGGCTTGGCTTTGTAAAACCCGATACTAGATCAAAGACTCCTCCAGCTAGAAAAAAAAATGCTCCCAAACCTCGGTCAAGAACTCCTCAACCGAGAAGTAACTTTAGAAGACCAAGTTATTCAAGTAACTATCCCGTAACTTGGAATAACCTTCAACCACGAATTTATTTGCCATGGGAAATTTGTCCTCCGTTACAACATCCTAACCAAATAAAACTAATGCATGGGAAGTTTAATACTAACAACTTTGGACCCATGAGATATTGGGGACCAAATGTTTGAATCTTTGTCTTATTCAATAGATATGCTTGGGAATCGACTTGAAGTGTAACACCCCCTAAAATTTGAGTTAACAGCGGAAGACTTAATAGGGGTATTACTGGAAGGATCATAGTTATAATCATAGAAAACGACTCAAAAGAGGCGTTTTGAAAGTTATTGTCATTCATTTAGAAATTCGGGTACAAAAAGGAGATTTCAACGTTTAACATTCCACAAAAGGTATTGTAAATTTGATATGAATGACTGAATTCATTTGACACCAAAACCATCCATTAATGCCCACTCCGCGCCTTGAATGCTCCGTTAATTACCTGAGATAAACATACTAAAAAGTGTCAACACAAAGGTTGGTGAGTTCATAAAGTTTATAAGTAAAACAGTTGTTTTCAATAATTTCCAAGTTTAAAATGATAATGGTAATAAATATAAGTTTTGATGAAATAAGTAGTGGGTTACATTGGGTAAAAATCCACAAGTAATTCATATGCAAAACAGTTGATCATAAGTTTCAAGTTTTAAATGGAAATGGGCTACGTTGTTATACGCCCGAAATGTAACAACGGGTCAAGTAATCTCCCCTGAACTTATAACAGTGGGTCAAGTAATCTCCCCTGAACTTATAACAACGGGTCAAGTAATCTCCCCTGAACTTATAATAGCGGGTCAAGTAATCTCCCCTGAACTTATAATAGCGGGTCAAGTAATCTCTCCTAAATGTAATTCAAAACGTATAAAAGTTGGGGCTATGAATTTTCACAGTAATATGTAAAAGTTTAGGGTACTTGTGAAAGTAAAAGTAAATATTTGAGCATGTATCTCCCCCAAAAGTATAAAACAAGTATTAAA
This sequence comes from Artemisia tridentata subsp. tridentata, assembly GCA_021014915.2. Classification (NCBI taxonomy): domain Eukaryota; kingdom Viridiplantae; phylum Streptophyta; class Magnoliopsida; order Asterales; family Asteraceae; genus Artemisia; species Artemisia tridentata. The sequence continues at coordinate 179,861,473 of CP139503.1, forward strand.
AAAGTAGGGGCTACGACTCACCTTAGCTATAAGGTCAAAGTAATGTTATGTCAAAAAGTATCACGGGAATGGCTCCAACACACGACAATACCAAAGTGGTGAGTTCTAAACGTTTGGATGATCAAGTAAGCTTCGAATTGAGGTTTAAACGTTCGAAATGGGACTCAAATAGCTATCAAACGACCTTGGCTTGCTTCGAAATGAATTGGTAGGATGTCTTAGAAGTTTAAGAGTGTGTATGAGTGTGGGTTACAAGTGGAAATGGTCTATGAGTTTCGTTCGAATAAGATGCATGCATGTGGACATTTATATGATTTTTAAAACATGCAAGTTGATGTGAGAATCGAATATGGCAGTAGAAGATGAGATAAGGAATATTTTTTGCATTTAAGAGCTTAGGAGAGGGTTATAGGGCATGGGTAAGTTATAGAAACCGAATAGAACTTATATGTGTATATATATAATTCGTACGTTTAGTTAATAGGTCCAAGAATTAGTTTTAACGTGTGATATTATAGAACATGGTGAGAAAACATGTTTACAAACTCATATTTGACTAAAGGAAGTTGTTTGAATTAGTAGAAATTGGTTTGGACCAAAGTGGATCAAAAATGAATAAAGTGATACGGTTTAGTAATTGTTGCGAGGGACGTTTACTTTGGTCCTTGTTAAGCTAGCAAATGTTTGAAATGGAAGGTAATATTCGACATCCCAATAGTTTGGAGTATAGAGAATCGAGTGGGGTAAAAATTGATATAACTTATGTGTCGAATTTGAGATTAAACGTCGAATGAAATTTAGAAAGAAAATAAGTTAAAATTATTGGATTGGGCTAGATGAATAGTAACGGGTTGAATGTTGGGCTAAGGAATAGTAATAGGGTCCGTTTGGTTTATATTGAATGAGTTGGGTTAACCGTGGTCCGTGTGTGAGCTCGTTCCAATGTTTTGAAAATTAAATGTAACGTAACAAACAAAATTTTAAATTTTGCTTGTAAAAATGGTTAACTGAACTGTAAATAATAATCAATACTTGATTAATGTTTACAAATCACTGGGGAATTTTACAGGTTGCTACAGTACCCACCAGTCAAACAGAATTCCGTCCCGGAATTTAAAGTCTAAGATAGTTTCTAGGGTTGCCTATGGAGATAAATGTGGTTATTGGTCACGAATTTGGTCCTCATGTTCCTATGTATACTCTGGTTCTCTTCTAGAGTTCAATCGAACTTTGACAATGGGAATACGGTCTTACTTTTGAATGAAGATTGTTATTAGAAATTTTGGAAAGATGATTGTTTTCTTCATGACATGATTTTTACTGAATTAGACATAGTTGATCAGGTTATGTATAATTGAGGATAAATGATGTGATGCTTAGTCCAGTCTAAAAGATGTTATGTTTCCGAGAGGTTTTAGATGGTGTTCAACATGTTGTTTTCGTAAAGTGACAACCTAAATATGTTTTCAAGGTAACTAGAGAAATTGGTTCGCACGACGGCGATAGTCTAGGAATTTCTAGGGCGGGAATAGGTTAGCTTGAAATGTGTTCTAATACTCGGGAGAGAACCTTATAAGTTGTAACAGTCTATTGTTTGGTCAGGAATAAAATTAACCAGATTCCTAATAAGATAGCAGTGAAATGTTACGAAATGGTTATGGGTAGGGTAAACGGAATAGATAATGTAATAGTTGAAGATTGCGATTGATATGTAACAATTATAGTCCAAGGATTACAACAGAAATATGTAAACCCGGGTCATTTTCCCGTCGAAGGATGAATGGAATTTTGTGAATTCGGGTCGTGAAACGTGTCGTGAATAGTGAATAAAGTGAGATATTAGATTATTAAGCTAAAAATCATAAACATAACCTAAAAACAAGTAATTAAGCAAGGAAAACAATTATCTAAAGCACATGTAACTAAAAACGTAAGGGAAACCTACAAACGCGCACGCTCGGGCTAATCCGGAGCTTTAAAAATGAAAACGAATAAATAATAACCTTAGATAAGCTAAACTAATTTTCCTAAGTCCTAAATGATAAAAGAAAATTTTGGAAAAAAGATTATTTATTTTTTACTTTTATTTAATTTATTATGAATTAAAAACTAATTTTAACTAATTAAATGATAAAAAAATATTAAACCTGTTTAGAAAAATCTGAAAATTTAATGAAAACTGACTAATGTAAAAAGGAATAAAAGAAAAATAGGATGAGAGAAAAAGCAGTAAGAAATAAGCAGTTATAAGCAGAATTGTGTGAATAAGCAAAAGGAAAAAGAAGCTATAACAGAATAAAAAGAGAACTCTACAACAGAAAAGTCCCAAGGGCACTTATGCTTCAAGTGTTGTGTGTGTGAGGTGTGGGAAGGCTAGAGACCAGGGCTCGAACCCTTGTTTTGGCTTTTTGTAAAATTATTATTATTATTATTTTTTTAATTTTCTTTTTAAAACTGAATAAGCAAAACAAAATAAACTTATTTTATAAAAACAACTTTTTCTGAAAACTTACAATAAGCACATAAAGTACTTTCTAAGAATGATCAGTAGGCTTATAACAAGTAGTTATGCTAAGGTAAATTCAAATAAGCTATAAAACTTTCTAAAAGCTAAGGTACACTTCAATAAGCTAGAGCATACTGAAATCAATCTAAATAAGCTAAATGAAAACAGAATAAGCAACAAATCATGAGAAGAATAGCATAGAGATCTAATAAGCAAAACTGGACTGATTGGTCTGAATATGCAGGCTCAAAATAGCCTACTGACCCTACTTTAAGCCACCTAAAAGCTATCCAAAAGCTAATAAAAAAATCAGAAAAAAATGAAGCAAGTATATTAGCAATCAAGGAGTAATAGTACCAAATTTCAGAACAATTGAGCTTATAATGAACTTATGAGAATTCATAAACAAAAGCTTGTTGAGACAAAATTATAAAAAGAGTTGCAGGCCTAAAATGGCTTGTTGAGGCCACTTTTAAGCTTATAGAAAAGCTATGAAACACTAAGCTCTAATTCTAAAACTTAAGGAAAATTAAATTCATACTTCAAACTATCTATAACTACAAAATTAAGCACTGATGATCCTAATTAAGCACTTGAAATTAACTTTGAAAGCAAGCTCAGGAATGATTAGTGAAATAAGCTTCTGATGTGGTGATTTCACAAAAATGGAACTAAAGCTATTCAAATCATATTGGATCAAAACAAACTCTTTACATTGGACCTTATTATTCTAAATGAACACACAAGAAGCAAAATCAAGGACCAATTCAGCTTATCTTTATAATCCACAGAATCAAGAAGCATAAAACTTAAAAACTATGAAAATTCAAAGAGAAACTATAAATCCTTTGAAATGAGCTTAATACAACCTACAAACTACTTATTTAAACTAAAATAAACTAGATCAAACTTGAACCTAGTGCAAATAACAGTAACAATCAAAATTAACCCATTAAAGCCTTATGCCAAACACTCCCTTATTTAGTGATTGTTTGTGATTTTTTTAAGTTTAAGATTAAATTAAGCTAAAGTATTGAACCAAACTTGACACTTAAGCTATATTGACTATATTTTAGCTATATTGACTAAAAAATAAGCATTTAAATAAGCTACATCTAAATTAAGCTATTTTTGTATTTTTATGGCTTTTTAACAAAACTGAAATTAAATGACAATTAAACTAAGGCAAAGCAACAAATAACAAAATTAGACTGAAATAAGCTAGATCAAACAGAAATTAAACAAATAAGCAGTAGACTAAGTAAAATAAGCTAAAACATGAAATTAAAGGAAACTCACAATAGCCCTTGCTCAAAACAGGGCAAAATGGCTCGAGGAGCTACTCTACAAGCTGCTTAAATAAGCCCCATAAGCTCTTCCATTGCTAGCTTATCTTCCATTTGGGCTTATTTGACTTTATTTGACTTTTTTTGACTTTTTTGAATTATTGTAATTAAAACAGAAATTAAACAATGATAAACTTACACAAGCTAGAATAAGCTTATATAAGCTTGATGGAACAATAATAAGAGCTTTAAAAACAATTTTAAACTAAATGAGAGAATTTAAATGCATAAAAAGTAGATTGAACAAGAATTTTAAAGGCAAACTGAATTTATATTAATGAAAGTGAAATTACAATACTTGAAATGAAAATACAACTGAATTAAAAATGCTGAATTTAAATAAGGCAATAAGTAAATTGGTCTAAACTTTCTAAATACATGAAAATTGGACAGCTTCTACTGTGTTGAGAGGTCTTGTATTTATCAGGCTAGGGTTTCTAGGAAGCTTCAGGCTCCTTTCTCATCAACCCTTGATCATTTCCTTGGTCTCCAATCTTCATTCGTGGCCATAAGATCAACTTCACCACATCTTGAGGCACTTGATTTATTTTGAACGTTCTAGTTATTTGGGAAAATATTCTGATGTGTGAATAAGGATCGTCATTTTCAAAACCATAGAAAGGATTGTTACTTATGAAATTAATTAACTCGACTTTAAATTCAAATTCATCTGCAAGAATGGGTGGAATAACGATGGCTTTTTCAATACCTACGATAGGTATTTGCAGCAATTCAATCATAGTACGCGTGTCCGCCATAAGAATTAAACAATAAAGAGGGATAAGATGATAGAATTAAACGGTTAAGAGGATAAAGGAGATTATTTTTGGATTTTTAAAGTGGAAAAACAAACTAAGATAGGAGAAAAACAAAATTTAAAAGAAAAACAAAATTTAAAAAGGAAAATATTTTCGGGTTTTTATAAAAATAATAAGAAAATATTTACAAATGAAAACGATAACTTCACGAGGAAGGGTCTTCAAAACACGAATCGATGAACGAGAATCAAAAATTCACTTCACACCTTCCCCGACAGCGGCGACAAAAATTGATATGTAACAATTATAGTCCAAGGATTACAACAGAAATATGTAAACCCAGGTCGTTTTCCCGTCAAAGGATGAATGGAATTTTGTGAATTCGGGTCGTGAAATGTGTCGTGAATGGTGAATAAAGTGAGATATTGGATTATTAAGCTAAAAATCATAAACGTAACCTAAAAACAAGTAATTAAGCAAGGAAAATAATTATCTAAAGCACATGTAACTAAAAACGTAAGGGAAACCTAAAAACGCGCACGCTCGGACTAATCCCGAGCTTTAAAAATGAAAACGAAGAAATAATAACCGTAGATAAGCTAAACTAATTTTCCTAAGTCCTAAATGATAAAAGAAAATTTTGGAAAAAATATATATTTTTTTTTTGGGATAATTACTAAAATAGCCCGATTGCCCAAGTGCTAAGAGTATCTATCCCGATCTCAAAAAATTCCCCCCTTAGCCCAGGGCAACTCGTATAATCATGTATTGTACAGCAGTATTTTTTGGGCAACTTTTATTTGCTGGGCAACCGTATATTGTACAGATGGTTTTTTTGTCATTTCACATATTACTCATACTACTAAAACCAGACGGACTGGACCAAAATAAAAAGCATTTCCGCGCCCACAATTCACTCACCAAAATCAAATCAAACCAAACACCACCCTTCACTTCACTCACTCACATTGCCGCCGTAAACTACCATGTCCTCCTCCTCCGACCACCGCGTAGGAGATCTAATAACCGAACTAATCCACCGTCTGACACCAAACCCTAACCCTAACACAATCATGCATACTTACACCTTCAGATGGTGAGTTTAACTCCTAGTTTATAAATCAACGCCACTTCTTATGGTTGTTTAATATGGTTTTTTCGTCCTTACTTTTCGGGTAGCTATTATTTATAAATCTCCTGGTTATGTGGTCCATCTACTTTTGGTGGTTTCAGTGTGATCCAGTTCTGTTCAACTGCATTTGGATACTACGCTCAAGCTACAGCCGCCCAAGAGATATTTGGTCATACTTTGCAATCTCTTCGTGGAATCAAATACTTATACAAGTTAGTCACGTTTTTTTATCCCTTCCTTCCAGAATGTATTTTTTGTGTTTATATATTAACTCATATTTGATATCCCTTTGACAGGTATAACATATTCCAAATCGCATTTGTCGTTCTAGCAGGCCTCACCTTTGTGTACTATGCTGCTTTTGTAAGTTTCACTTTTCCCAATTTCTTGTGTTCATATAAATTTCTTGTGAGTTTGGATTTTGACGTGGTTCGGAAAGATGAGAAGAAAGTGGAGAGTGGGAATTTGCGATTGAGGAAGCTGTTTAGGAAGCGATTGAGGAAGCTGTTTAGCATATACAGTTTCTCAAGGGCCTCCAGTTCCAGCATCTCATAAACTCAAATGGGTCAACTCTAAGGTAAGCACCATACAAACTGATATGTTTAGTGCAGTTTTTATGCTGATTTTTCAGCATATATAGGTGTGTTTGTATGCTTGATTTCCTTCACTAAATGGTGTGTTTGTTGACTGCAATAACAGCCCCAAATGGGGTGCGTTCTCTGTGTTTTTCTGCTGCAAAAACTTCCCCAAATGGGGTGTGTTGCTGCAGAATTTTCTGGTCCAAAGGGGTGTGTTTGGCTGCTGCGATAACAGTCCAACGAGAGGTGTTTGTTTTGCTTATTTGTAGCCCCCAAAGGGGTAATTGGTTCTGCATATTTTTCAGCCCAACATTGGTGTGCATGCCCACTTATTTCAGCCCTTAAAGGAGTGCGTTAATTACTAATTTTCTGCATAAATAGGGTGCGTTTTAATTGTCTAATTACTGCATACACGGCTGTTTGGAACAGCACACTGCAGTCCTGCATTTTCGGCTATATCAAGAGTTCTACAACTCCGATTGATGCGCCGTTTGCGGCTACATTTAAGTTTATGTCTTACCTACATTTAATAAAACTGGGCCGAACTCCAGAAAAGAACAGAACCATAGGCTTTTTATGATTGAAATCTGGTGTGCAGATTTTCGGCTATATACAGCTTTCCTATCATTGGTTGTTATATTTCATTTAGTGGTTTACTGTAGTTTCTGCAAGTGCTTATTTCTAACTGAAGTTAGAACTTCCATGGGCTGAATTTTATGCTGTATGCATGTTTGAATGTGCGGATACATAGGTGGATGCTTGTGTGCGTCGCTTATAGGAGTAGCTGGTTAATTAGAAATTCAATTGGTCAATGTTGTTATAGGTTTGAAAGAATTTAGAAAAGCTCGTCGATCGTATGGGAGGAGGCTCTCAGAAGCTTTTTTTAAATTATAGATAATCAAAAAATAACCAATTACTTTGGATTTTCTTTTTGTTTTCATGGCCTTTGTACATGTTTTAAAACTTATAAGTGTTTAGAAGTATATCGATCATGAATTGATTCTTGGTATTGTGTCATATCCTTGTTATCCTTGTATGGTGCCCGCTCTTGTAAGAACTTCAGTTTGTTTATGTCGATCTAATTTATTCTCTTTGGGAAACTTTCGACCTAGTTGATCTGTTTTACAGATTCTACTGTTAGGGAAATGTTTCAAAATTGCCACCTCTAAATTATTTATATGTTTTCTTTTAGCTTTTATTGGTTAATACAATGCTGATCACGATGTGCGTTGGTTCGTTGTTTTATTTTTCAGTTTTTTAAAGCTGATTTTTTATTTTGACAGAGACCTCAACTAGTCAAAGGAAATATGCAGCTATATTCTGTTGATCAGCAGAGAAGTCAAGCTCTTGAAGCACATGCAACATCATTTGCCTCTTCCAAAGTAGTCATCTTTCCCTTAATACTGTAACTGAAGAATGGGCAAATTATGTGGCAAACTTCATTTTCCGGGCTTGATAACTATGTAATTTAGCGGTTTATGAATGTAATTAACTTATGGTTAATTTTAGATTTGGATGATTTAGCGGTTTATGACAATTTTAGAATTGTAGTTGTATGAAACGCATTGTTTTGATATATATGAAATGCGTTTTTTTTGCTATTTGTGTATTTTTTGTGTTATGACATTACTTTTATTTAATATCTGGATATTAATAATTTTATAAAAAATATATTTTTTTTTTAATTTTGAACTTGACACGCAAAACAGGGGTCATGTTTGCCGTAAAAGGAGCTGTCGTAAAAGAGGGTCATACAATGTTTGTCGTAAAAGGGAGTCATAAACGCGTGTCATAAATTCATGACGCTCGAAAGGCGTGTCATATTGCTTTATGACGGGTCGATCAATGACACCAAAAAGCGCGTCATCTGACCCCTTTTATGACACGCAATGCGCGTCATTAAAGGCCTTTTTTCTAGTAATGCCGGCTTGTAACTTGAGTTTTCTCAATTTTTGCCATTATGATGCTAGAACCTAACTTGTAACTGTGTGTATATAGACGTACGTATAGATTGTTCATTCGAATACCAACCAGAGTAGCCCGAACTTTATACATCATATATGTACTATTTGTATCATTTGTTTTTACCCTTTCGGTTTTATATAGCAGGTTAAGCTCCTAGAAGCTGTGACACCCTGCTAAACTAGATTTTGGCCTAGTTTTGTCAAATTTGAGCTCCATTTTCTAGTAAGATAGGCGGGTTTATAACAAATCAAATGGGTTCTTTTAGTATTTTTGGGCAACTTTTGTATTTTTTGGGTAACTTGTCTATTTTTTTGGGCAACTTGTGTATTTTTGGGCAACTTTTGTATTGAAAGCTACCAGCAGGAATGAGTCAACGCACGCCCAAAAAATACGTTGCCCAAAAAAATATTTTATTGAATAAGTTCATTGCTGCTGTTAGCTTTAGCTGGTTCCTGCTGGTAGTGTTAATTGATGCTGACGTATTTTTGGGCAACTTTTGGTATTTTTTTGGGCAACTTGTGTATTTTTGGGCAACTTTTGTATTTTTTGGGTAACTTTTGTATTGAAAGCTACCAGCAGGATTTGTATTGAAAGCTACCAGCAGGAATGAGTCAACGCCCAAAAATACAAAAGTTGCCCAAAAAATACACAAGTTGCCCAAAAATACAGAAGTTGCCCAAAAAATACAAAAAGTTGCCCAAAAATGAGTCATTCCTGCTGGTAATTTATGTAGCTCACTTTTTGTTTTGAGTAAATCTACTAAATGCAAAATAGTAAAAAAAATATAAAAACATAATTTCTCCTTGTAATTTATGTTTGATTTTTCCATCTGTTTTAAGGCATTAACAATGTTTATTGTATTACTATTTATAGAAAAAGTATGACGGCGCACACTTTTGAAAAAAAAAATAAAAAATTATTTATATACTACTTATAACACATAAAATACTAAAACAACATATAATATATATAAACGAGGAAAAACGCCCCCGCCGCGTTGCGGCGGGGCTATTTGTTGAGCAATTTTTAAGCCTATTGGTTTGAGGTCCATGAGATTGATGACATCTTCTTCATCTCCAATCGCCTTCCGTGTGTCTTGTTGGGGGAGGGGGGATGATATCAGTCTCAGGCACGTTCACCACCCCTGCAGTTCCAGATGTTGCAACTCTTTTTGTTTCTTCAGCCATATCTATGCCAGAAAAAATAAAATTAAAACTTGCAGCTACTACTATACTGTCCTTACATGTGAGAAGCTACGATTATATTCATTGTTTAGTCTATCCTAGCTCTTTGAAAAAGATGGTTTTCATTTAATGAGGTAGGGTTGGTTAACGGTTCAACCTTTGACCCAAAAACACTCTCATCCATTTGAAAATACATTTCTCATAAGACAACAGTCAATTCAATAAGAAACCATAAGCACAGTAACATCAAACTAAATTTTGAAATATGGTAACTTCATTATTTGTTACCTGAAGATGTAATCAAGTAGAAATATGGTAACCAATTTTTTTGGTATGTGATTAGAAGGTGTTTACGGCTGCAACCATGGCCTCTGAACTATGTAGCTCTGTTTGTTCTTCAACCAATGAATCTGATGTTATACCAGTGCCATTGCTACTCGCTAATGCCACTGGCAGTGCCATATGCATCCAGAGGTGAAGCGCCGCCTTCTGCAGCATCATGAACTTCCTCTTTTTCTCTAAATCTGTGCCTGAAATAATACATTATTATCTACAGTTTAAGGAACTCATTAGCATCTACTCATCAAATGTATACGTTGACTGATTATTAGTAGCTCATCACAAATGTAATAACTCATTCCTGTGTTTAAAGGGAATGCAAACACTAAGGAGAAAACTGGCGTTGAAAATATCAGATGCATAATTCTTATAAGTATAGCAACAAATGTAAGTGTCGTGAAGTTCTTTTTAACAACTTAAAAGCAGACAGCTGGTTCTCGAAAATATACTGTTCACTCAAGTTGAAAAAAACAATAAAAACAATAAACTGGAAAGACAACTTATGTATATAAATGCTTAAAAATTTTATTTACCTTGCTGTGATGGAAAAATAAGCTGTGCATCATCTGCAGTCCGACCGTCCTGCATATAAAATTTAACGTCAATGAGCACAGGTTTAAAGTAATAGAAGAAAAAAAGCAACGTGAGATCATGAGCAGTGTCACACAATTAAATAATTAATGATATCAAAACCAGTTTTCTTCAAGTAAAGAAAACACTAAATTGGAATTTAAGTATCGCGCCAAATAAAACCCCTAGGAAAGAACGATTTAGGAAGGGCTACCGTTATATACGCAATTAATAAGGGATGCCGAATCATCCACCGAATCCTATGTTTCATCCTAGTTTATTTGATGTGTATACTTGTTTTTCAGTTGGCCTCATGTATATCTAGGCCAATGTGTCTTATTGGGCTTAGTATGTGCTTAGTTTCGGTTAATCCTTAGGCTCTTTTTGATTACGTTGAAACTTGGATTATTTTTAGACTTTGTAATCGTATTGTGATCATGTTTAAAAAAAAAAAAAAAAAAAAAAAAAAAAAAAAAAAAAGCTGACAATGAAACTTCTAAATCATCTAAACAACATACATAAAACAGCTGAGTGATATAAAGCAACCTACCTGGATTATTGTTGATGGATGCACCAGATCACATACTAAAATCAAAAGGTCTATGTTTTTGTTCTCCCGCCCAATTTATAGAGGCACCTATAGAAATGGTATTACGTCATTAATTTTTCATCTGCAGTTGATCAATTTTTAGTATAGCAAGTAAAAAAAGTATATGAAGTAGGAAAATTGTGACCAAACATAGTTGTTTCTTCCGTATTTCTAGTTTCGCATTTGTCCTATTTTGGTTTCATAGACTTGATATAAAAAAAAAACTTACCTGAGTAATCAGTGTTGCGATAATACTGGTCAATGCATCATCAGCTGTATTGACATCAGTTGCAGCTGCATATCTGTACCTGAGTCGCAACACATGGCATAGCAGCCGCAACATCAATAATACTATGTTAGCATGTTTTCATTTCTGTTTCAACAAATGTAATTAGCTGGGCCGTTGAACGCTTGCGTCTATGATTTTCAGGTAGGCCACTGCAGGCTGCCGTTTCCCGTTCGTTTGTACCTAAAACAACACCAACCGTTATCATGTTATAAACTAAGACCTATGCAAATAATATAGTGGCAAAAGTTAACACGGCATAAAGAACCGTCCGTAAGATGTATATAAATAATTGGTGACACAACCTCAGTCCGCATAACGGCTGCACCTATCATTGTTGTGTGAGCTACTACAACCCGCCACCACTCCTTCATTCATACGTGAAACAACAATAAGCATCAGCATATTAGTAAGGAAAATTAAAATGGAAACAATTAACGGAACATAAAAGTAGATACAAACCAATTTTAGAGATTAAGAATACGTGTCAACAGGTTTTTAGCGGTGGAGTCGACCCGATCCATAGATCACCTGTGAAACTGTAACATAAAAAACAATAACAATTTTGCATTGTACTAAATAAATACATGAGACTCTCGAATAACGAATTCATCAAAAAAAAAAAAAAAAAAATCTGCAATACCTACTTTTCCGTCTTGAAATTTACTGACATTCTGGGATGTAGGTAATCATAACCACTGGTAACGGTTAATTATACCCACCTCAAAGTGGTTAAAGTGCAACAATTTAAACATTAATATACTAAATTACCTTGAACATTACCAACATACAAACCAACTCTCCTAATAAGGGCTGGTCTTTGTTGTCACTCAATAGGTTATCGACGCCGATGTACGGAACAAAGATTATATCAGCTAATCTGAAAATGGTATAACAAAATTGAATCAGATGCTGCAAAAACCTGAAAAAAAGCCTAACAAAACCAATCAACAAACAATCCTTATACAAAAAAAAAAAAATTACCCAGCACATAAAACATAAAAAATCATCATATATTAAAGCAATACTCATATGAAATTAGACAGCCATACCTGCGGATCTGGATGAAGGTTGGTACCCATCTAGCACTACTGCACTAGTAGTTTTCCTCACCTTTGGATTACGAAACGAAGGAGAAGACCGAACAAGCGACCACCACTGATCGAAATCTGTGATGGATCTGGGTTTTGGTGTGTGTAAATTTTCTGGGTTTTGACTTTGTTTGTGTTGTGTGTGTTGTTTTGGATTTTTTTGTGAGTGCAGTTTGTGTTTTTTTTGTTTGTGTATGATTTGTTATGCGTGAGAGTGTGAGGGATTTATTTTTGTTTTGATTGAGAGCTAGATCTGAATCCATCGAGTTGTGGTCTTATGTTAATAACAAGTTTCTAATTTTAATGCACGTAAAATGACCAAAATATCCTTTTGTTCATGTATTTGTTGCCCAAAATTCAAAAGTTGCCCAAAATACAATACATCCCTTATACATCGTATCAACAGTTGTATATATACTTTGGTCGGTGACGTGGCGTCCTGTGGTCCGTCGGATCAGTTGCCCTGGGCTAAGGGGGGAATTTTCTGTGAGCGGGATAGATACTCTTAGCACTTGGGCAATCGGGCTATTTTAGTAATTATCCCTTGTTTTTTTTTACTTTTATTTAATTTATTATGAATTAAAAACTAATTTTAACTAATTAAATGATAAAAAAATATTAAACCTTTTTAGAAATATCTGAAAATTTAATGGAAACTATAATGTAAAAGGAATAAAAGAAAATTTTAGAAATCGAAAATAGAAGAATGAGAGAAAAAGCAGTAAGAAATAAGCAGTTATAAGCAGAATTGTGTGAATAAGCAAAAGGAAAAAGAAGCTATAACAGAATAAAAAGAGAACTCTACAACAGAAAAGTCCCAAGGGCACTTATGCTTCAGGTGTTGTTTGTGTGAGGTGTGGGAAGGCTAGAGACCAGGGTTCGAACCCTGGTTTTGGCTTTTTGTAAAATTATTATTATTATTATTATTATTTTAATTTTCTTTTTAAAACTGAATAAGCAAAACAAAATAAGCTTATTTTATAAAAACAACTTTTTCTGAAAACTTTCAATAAGCACATAAATTACTTTCTAAGAATGATGTTAGGAATATAAATATTCAGATGAAGGCTCGGTCACCCCGAGTATCTATTTAGCATTTACATAGCTCGTAGGCTTATTAATATTAGCATAGTAATATTAGTATAAGTATTAATAGTATTAGTTGTATTTATATTTGTGGAGTCGGTCGGGGCTTTCCCCACTGTCAGCTCACTCCACAGCCCACTAGGGGCACAAATATTAGCTATTATATAAAGCCCTTCCCACACTTGGGAAGGGTTGGAACTCTTGCATATTTTCACACATTGAATCTAATAGATCAAGTTTTCCCTTCCATCTCTCTACCTTCTCTCTAACATCTCTCTAGCTCAAACCATGGATCTAATCTTCCATGAACCAAGGCCACCCGAATCATACACACAATCAAGATGTTTAGATTCTACAATTGGTATCAAGAGCCATGGTTAGGTTCGGTTTGATTGTGTGTTGATTTCAGTTTCTTTTGGTTCGAATCATTTTGTATAAACTGTGTTAATCACTTTTTGGTTCTCATTTTGTGCATACTGCTTTAATCATTTCTTTGTTCGAATCGTTACTCTCACAAACTGCTAGAATCCATGTTTTTGAAATCCAGTTTGGTCTTAATGTTCAAGTGGGCCTCCAATGGTTGCTACTAGCGTGTAGTGAATGAGTAGTTTCTATTTCTTGGGCTTCAAGTGTTTAAATGTTTAAGGCCTTAATTTTTATTCTATTTTCTGGTTCGAAATGCCATTTCTCAGATCTGGTGTCTTCTCGTTTTTATTCTTTTGGGATTTACATGGTTTCTACGTTTGTGTTTGCGGCCTATTTGTGGACTGGATGTTTGTCAAAAGTTTGTGGTGTTTGTGTCAAAAGTTTGTGGACTGAATGGTTCGAAATACCAACTTTAAAACTTTGGTCCTTGGTTTTTGGTTGTTCTTGGTGATGATTTATTCTTGGTTCATGATATGTTCATAGTAGCGTTTTGTGGTTGATTTGGATCCATTATGTAGTGTTTTGTCTACCTATCTAATAAGCAGTTTGGTTTTTAGCCAAAACAGGGCATAGTGCCAAATCTGGGAAAGGGACAGTTGTACTATCGTGATAGTGACAGACTAGCGATTTGTCTATGTGGCGATTTGTCTAAGTAGCAATTTGTCTAAGTGGCGATTTGTCTATGTGGCGATTTGTCTAAGTGGCGATTTGTTTAAGTGGCGATTTGTCATCTAGCGATGTGTCTGAAAGTAACGACTTGTGTCTTACAAAAGTGGCGATTTGTGTCCTCATGTGTGTAGCGTTTTGTGTGTAGCGTTTTGTCTACTCAAAACAAATTATCAAACAAATGGAAAGGACATGCTGCCAAAATTTAATGAAAACTAGCGTTTTGTCTCAGTTTATGATCCACGCTAATCATACGCAGATCACAATCAATTTTGCAACAACAACAGACTCAAAAGAAAGGTACAACAACAGCTTACATCACAAGATACGAAATCAAATCCAAAGACAAAACTGATTATCCAATATTACAACAAGAAGTTTCAACAACAAATCCATCATCAAATCCTATCCTCTATTCCACGGTTTATTCATACAACTGAAAACATCAACCAATTCCTAATCTAGTCACAACTATCACTCCATAATACTCACAAATCACTCTAACCACGTTACTGAAATCTGAAAATCAAATAAATCTCAGAATTATTCGTGCTATTCAATGAAACATCAAACCATTAATGGTCAAGCACACGAATACATATCATCATCGATCATATTCTTTTTGAAGCTTAGCTTCAATTAATATTCGAACATAAAAGATAAGGATAATAACAATGGTGTTATTCCCTTTTCTGGGTTCGGTCAACAATTAAAAAAAAAAAAAAAAAAACAAAAAAAAAAAAAAAAAAAAAAACAACGAAGACAACAAATCATTAAACCTACCTAAGACCCACCATTGGATCTTGAAGTCATTAACATGCATTCTTGATTCGAGTTGAGGTGAGAATGATCAGATTTAGCGTCGGTAGATTTTCCTTTTGGGTTTGTGATACTCGTTTGTGTTGGTCTTCGAGTGACGATAGAGAGGAGATGAAGGTCAGACTCGTGTTTTTTTAATGGGGGCGTAGGATATAAGGTGGTTTAGGGTTAATGTGAGTTAATGGGGGCGGAGGAGAAAAAGATGAATGAGATTAGGGTTGATCAATTCGGGATTAGGGTGAGTGTTAAATACACTAGTTATTTGGGTTAACCAATAGTTGGACGTTTCACTTGTACTCTTGGGCTGGTGTGTTGATTGGATATATCTCATGTGGGCTTATGGTATATACATATAATGCTGGGTTGTTGGATGTGGGCTTTATGTTAGCTGCCAAGCCATTAACTGCTAAATAGATTCATTGAATGAAAAACTCACCAAGGAGTCGTATGAATTTTGGTTGAGACACAAGAATTCTTGGTCGTTGTGAGTCTCAAATTGTATTGGTGAGTCTCTAACAGTTTTGGTGATAAAAGAATGGTGTGATCTACGACATTTTACGTGGACTCACACACGTCTAGGCTAGTACTTGGGTATATCAAATGTCATCGTGATTACAGAGTTGTGAGTTTGTCAGCTTTGTTCTATTGGTACCTACGAGTTGAGTGAGCCTGCAATTTGATCTTTGCGATTTGAGTTACAGTTGACAACTTGCGATTTAATTAATTGCAAATTGACAAGTTGCTATTTGACTTATTGCAACTTGACTGATTGCGATGGTACCAGTTGCGGTTTGACGTTGCAAGTAGACACTTGCGATTTGACTTACAGCAATTTGGTTGATTGCAATCTGACTTGCTGCAAATTGAAAAACTGTGACTTGACTTGTTGCAAATTGATCAAGTTGTGAGTTGACTTATGTGACTTGAATTTCAAAGATTATTATTGCACTTCACTCTAGGCTATTCTTGTTGCTTTCACGGTTTCCCTTGTAGATTTTGGAAAATCCCGCGAAAGATTCGATTTCTCGGTTTAAATCTCAAGAGCTGTAAAATCCCGTGAAATTAATATCGAACAAGTAGGCTGGACTTGGATGTAGACATAATAAAACTTACGGGGTTTGACTACTTTTTCGGGATAAGTTTGTGCTACAAGATCGGCAGGAATTGGGAAATTATGATAACTTGGTTGGTTTGTTAATTCACGGGTTGGTGTACTTAGTGTCTCAAACTTCTCGGGGTTGGATGGATGCACGATGTTTGATGACCCTTGCTTGAGCATATTTATGGTGATTAGACTTGGATGTTCAAGAAGTAGATATATACAATAAAGAATGGAAGGTTGGGTATATATCACTACCTATATTTAAAGGAGTTACGTTGTTGTGCTCAATATAGGTTCTAAATCACAATTTAGTGCAAGTATAAGTCGCGAACTTGTCCTTTATCAAGCTTCATCAAGTGACTGTTGTCTCTCAAGCTTCTAATGGGATGGTAGTACAAGATCTTCTCAAAAGGTGGTCAGACTTAAAGACAGGAGGTGGTTGTTCAGAGACGTGGTTTAACCTTTTACATTCTAAAGTTAAACATATTTCATCAAGCGGTTTTGGCATATTATGAGCTTCAAGGAATTTATTAATCTGCTAAACTATTGATGAGGAGACAAGCAAGGGGTTACTTCAAGAGAGTCTTAATCACCATCTTCGTTGATGTAGTTTATTTGTCTCTTTCCATGTATTGTGCCTGACAAATTCACAAACATCACGGACTCTTAGCTTTGGCAAAAAGGTCATTTCATGCCCTTTTTGAGGGGGAGAATTAGCGCGTGTTTCCTAGCAGTTCCGTCTCCAGCGATGTGAATTTTAGCGGCTCTGGTTACAGCGGGTCAGATCGTATCGGTTCAGTCTCCAGCGGTTTGAATCTTAGCAGTTCCGGTTTCAGCGGGTCAGATCGTAGCGATTCAGGATTCAGTGGTTCAGTCTCCAGCAGTTTGAATATTAGCGGTTCCAGTTTCAGTGGTTTAGCTTTCAGTGGTTTGGATCTTAGCAAATTGCCTAAGATTTCAGCAGTTTGATACTTACTGTTGTGCAGTTTGTTCTTGAATTTATATCTCGGATAAATCTCAAGAACTGTAAAATCCTGTACACAGTACGACAACTATTCCATGCACTGCACCTGATAACATCCAAGTAGCTGGGTCAGACAGCTTTGTTTGATAGGACTGACTATGAGTCATGGGCACTGCTAAGAATTAGCGTATGTTTCTCCTCCCTTTGACTATTCAACCGCACAAAATGATCACGAAGTCAATTTGGTATTCCTTGCTTGAGAGTGAAGTTGGATTTCACGAAAGAGTCTACCTATTTTATCTTGAAATCGGGGATGGTTGGATGCATGATTTCAATGATAACTTGCTCGTGCTTAAAATATAAGTTGAAGACTTGGGTTATCTAGTTACCAGCAGTCGGGGTAACTATCACTTAAGAGTTATTGGAGTACTCAGTGTCACACGTCAATGACGTTGTCGATAATCGCAAGGTGTTAATGTCTCATTGATGGTGCGTGTGTATTGCTCTAATTCTTTTATATGCACGGCAGCGGCCCCAAAGACTTGGTGCACGCGTGATGTCGTTGTGGTTTTAGCAGCATTAATGCCTACTCAAGTTTTAAATTTATATTTAGCCGACTTATCAATAAAACACACACTTTAACGAGCAGTGTACCCGGTCAGTATGAATATAATGGTAAGTAGAGTGTCGATCACTAAGAGTGGAACGTATTATCTAGTTATTCTAATCAGTATTTTAATATCTTAAGTTAGCTATACAATCCTAATCTAACGCAAGGGGGTTCAGCCTGAGAGACTGGCACGGTTTGGTTATGATTAAATAGAAAACTATATTAACGAGCACGAATCAGCGATTAGCACACACGTACACAGATAGATACTTGAGACAATAAGAAGACCTGTCCTGATAATTAAGTAGCTTGTCACTTGTTTTATTGCTAGTTTTATAGGAAGTGTATATAATTAACCCTTTCTCGTTGGCTCTAATCTTATCGGCGAGTAAACCCTTAATGATCACTTATGTCTATCCCACTATCCTAGAATATTGAGAATTTGTGATGCCCACGTTTCGTATACGCTAGAACAGATAGGCGAGGAAGGGGCATGGCGACCCAAGCAATGCTCAGCTTGACACAGAGGTTATCAATGCACTAATAAAAGTCACCAAAGACATCAACATATAAACTTTAATTAATGGGAAAGCAATTTTAAGGGGTGCCCATGATTTTCCGTAGTCACATGGAATCGGCCCATCAATCCTGATGAATTAAAGTGTACTAATACAATAAAACAAAACTACTTAATGAATTGAATACATGCAGGACCTTCTTACAGCTCTTGTATCTTCGTTTAGGGTGTGTCTTGTGCTGCTAATACGTCTGAATTCGGCTCTCTTTCTCTTCTGAGTTTAGCTAAGTCTCGTACTAGGTGTCTCGAAATTCGTCTGGCCTTGGGGTATTTATAGTTTCTGTCTGAGGGTTAGATGCGGCGCATAGGATAAGTAGATGCGGCGAATTGACTTAACTTCGCGTGGGGTCCAAGATTAATATATTCAGGAATATTCGTACATCGCCAGAAGATGCGGCGTAACTCCATTTCTCTATGCAGCGCATGTCCTTTGCTGTCTTGGATCGTTACTTGTGAAATCTTGATAGTGATGCGCCTTATGTACGAAGTATGTTGCGGCGTATCTGGAGCAGAATGATCTTGATCTTGTACATTTCAGTAGACTCTTAACATCTTGCTTGTTTTGCTCCATAATTAGTCCAAAATCGCCAAGTTTCACATAATACTTGTTTTTACCTGAGAATTACAAAAGTAAACATTAACGTATCAATTCTCATATATAATAAAATAAAACAAGTCAAATAAATAGGATAAATGATGATGATAAAATGTACTTATTTGAGTTCATCACTCATACTTTGGTTGGGTATTGAGCACTTAGAGATTTGCTTGGAGCATTAATTCTCTACACCGTTCTTCCAACATTAGTGCAAGCTTAAGTAACAAATTTGGGGACTTCTACTTCAGTTTTCAGTATTGGTATATCGGGTTTCCTTCATCAAGTGGTCACTAATCTGTGTACAAGGTTGGTTAGTTGGCCAAAGGTTTTAAAAGATGTGATGTGATCTGTAATTCTCACGGGATATTCTTAACCCAAACTGATGTTCTCCAATATCAAATCAGTCATGCCACATTCAATCTGTTACTACCTCACGGTTTCTTCTTGATTTTGTAAAATCCCGAGAAAGAACTTATTTCTCTGTTTAAATCATAGATTTGTAAAATCCCGTGATGATGGGTTATGCGCTCTTAACCGTGATCAGGTTAAAACCATTATCAAAGTTCAGTTAAATCATCATAAAGGGCTAGATTTGGGCATTAACCTCAAGACGTGACTATGGTGTTAATTCATTATTATTTATTTGAGGCTGAAGTGAAATTTCATGGGTGCGTGTACTTAGTATCTGAAGATATCGGGGAGGTTGGATGAAGATTCTTCGAGATCCTTGTTCGAGCTTTCAACGTTTACAATGACGAGGACTTGGATATCTAGTTATTTTTTTCTTCCTCTCTATTACAAAATAACTATCACTTTAAGGAGTTACTTTGTAGTGCTCAGTGTCACACGAAGTTGTGGATATCCAAGAGGTGATGTACGTCTTATACTTGATGGTTGGTTGTTTGAAGAGTATAGAGTACTTAGGGATTCAATGTTGCACGAAGTCTCTACATCGCTCTTTGTCACGCATTAGTACAAGTATAAGTCACAAGTTCGGGTTATGTTACTTCAGTCTCAAGTTCATCATATTGGGTTTTTCTCCATCAGTGGTCACGACATCAAGCCGACAAAATGATAATGGGGTTGGTAACGAGTTAAATGAGAGAGGTAGAAGAGAGAGAAATGACGTCTGTACACATCAGTGCAGGCCTCGCTCTTCATCATTATGACGTCTGTACACATCAGTGCAGGCCTCGCTCTTCATCATAATGACGTCTGTTCAAATCAGTTTAGGCCTCGTTCATCAAAGAAAAGAAAAGTGTACGCTAGAGTGCACTTTATCTTCAAAAGAAGAGGAATCTTCTTATTTATGGCCATTCTCATAAACAAGTTTTATGCTCTTTCCGTGCTTATTCAGTCTTCAAGTGGATCGGCGCATATTGGAGTATATTTTTATTCACGTATTCAACCAAAAATTGCAGTTGACAAGCATATGCAATTTTTGAGGGGGGAAAAGGGTGAATAAACAACATGTCAGTCTTCAAGAACCGTCAAGTAGAGCTACTTATCGTTGATGGTATTCATATTCACTAGTTCAATCATCAAAAATTGCAGTTGGCAGGCATATGCAATTTTTGAGGGGGGGGGGGGGAAAGGATGAATATTATTCTACATGTTGATTGATGATTGAGAAATGGTCATACGACTCCTGAATACGTCAGTTCAGGAGTCGTGCAAACCATGTTTCTCCAACACTACATCTTCCTCCGTCTATCAAGGTGTTGAAGAACATGGTCATGGAATGCTAATCGACATCTTCTTACGGGCTGGTACAATCAGTAACAAAGGGTTTCTAGTCAATGCTTCATGTACACTTCATTAGGCTACATGTACACATCATGATGATGATTCTGATTAATCGTAACCATCATGGGGGAGAGAAATGTGTACACCAAGGACGCACAACAGGTTCACATGATCGGGCTTAATCATTTATTCCGGTGTTGATAACCGCAGAGATGATCAGTGGTTCAACTTGTTACCTTGGTATTAACGTTTCACTGTTACGTCATGGGCTGATTAATCGTAACCATCAGGGGAGAGAGAATGTGTACATCAAGGACGCTCAACAGGTTCACGTGATCAGGGCTTAATATCCAAAGATGGATACATACTATAGATGATCAGTGGTTCAACTTGTTACTTTGGTGTTATACTAAAGACTGAAGAAGGTCGAGTCGTCAGTCTATTCTACATTCTCTGCTGTGTGTTATCATCTCATGTGTATGTTGCGGGCTGATGGGTTATATGTAAGGTTACTGGAAGGCATTTGGTGAGATGAAGATGGTTGGTATTCTGTTCCTCCATATTGGGCAATCTTGAAGAAGGTGGAGTCTTCAGTCTATTCTACATTCTCCGCTATGTGTTAGAAGACTAAAGACGACATGCATTTGGTTATCAAAAGACTTCTTCATATTATGGGGGTTCATCCAAAGTCTTCTTCCTATTATGGGTGTTCATCAGAAAGGTTGTCAGATTGGGGGAGAGCACTAATTAGGGGAGAGTGAAAAGCCAGTATTAATCCCTAATTAAATGTGCTCACATTGCTCTTCAGCAAGTAAAGCGATGGCAGCGGAGATATTCAGGAAGCTGAGGAGTAATGGTATTTGTTTCGTATCCTTGTATATATTTTGCTTCATACATTTTTGCTCATATCTTATACCTTTTTGTAAATAGATATATAGAAAACCTGCAAATTGTAAATAGTGAAATGTAAAACCAGAAAATCCATAAAAATTGAAAAATAGAAAATACCAAAAATAGTTTCACCTAGGCATGTCTTCTGTTTATCGATAACATTTACGGACTTAGAAACGTCATTTAATAATGGCATGGGTCTTTAAATGAAGCTCGAGCAGAAGTTAAAATGGATGGTTAAAACATGTCTAAATGGCTTGCTATTACTTCAGATAGCAACCCGCGCTTCAAAATGGGGAAAGCACGTCGCCAAAAAGACGGTTGTTCCTCCAACTGGGTGATGTTCACCTGGGCATGGATTACTTTATATCCATGTTTCTTCGATCTGATGTACATTTCAGTGCATCATTTCCTGATTAAGAAGAGAAGTCTTCTTTGCATACAAATAGTTTTCATTCTACGATTCTTCTGAAAATTATTTGTGAGACACTTGGTGATTATGTGTTGCTTGAAATTCTTTTAGATTTGGATTGTGCATAAAATTTGTCACTCAATCAATGACTACAAATCTTTAACTAGAATATGGGTCATTGATTGAGGGGGAGAGTGAATTCAAATTTTATATCATCAAACGGGTTTCTTGATTAATTCATAACTCTTTGAAAAGCTTTTGTAGTTAATGGGGTCTTAGCTGAAGAGGAAATTGGTAAACTTTATATCAAATGGCCAAATGTGTTAGTTGCTAGAAAGTTTAGGACATTATGTGCAATTTGCTTATAGTATCCTAGCTTCATATAACTAGAAGGTTCATTTGTATCACTTTGGAATCCTCGTTTAATCCCCTAGATACATTAAAACTCAAAATCTGGAAGAAGTTAGAAAACTAGTTGTGTTTGATGTTCTTGAATACTCCACTGGCATTTGTATGATCAAAGTGAATGAGTTTCTAATGTTGTTTGACTCTTGTTAGTCGATTGCTGCCTAATTGTTGTTGATATTGTGCATATGTTCTCAGGATTTGCTTAGGTATATAGCTATCATGTTAGAATCATGTTCCTAAGATCCTGAGTTGAATGTTGAAATATGAGTGAATTGCCATGTTCATGATTGCTGATTGCTCTTCATGCTAGATAGTGGTTTGACGTACTTCCTGATTGTGGTTTGATTATAAGATGAACTTGGTATTATAATGTGGCAAGCTGCAGAAGGGTAGCTATTAAGGAATAGTGTATCTGTATGTATGTATATCTGTGTTGATATTCTTATGCAGATTCCATAGCCAAAATGAATGTGCCAGTTCCCATTCTAACCATTTAATCAGACGTTCAAACTCTATTGATTGGCTCGGAATTCACCACAGCAACAACGTCGGCAACAACAACAACAACAACAACAACACTTTCACCACCACCACCACCATTCATCTATTTTGGTCTCGCCAAGTGGGGATCAACTACATTTGCGAAAGATTTGTTGGTGGATGGATGATTGATGATTGACCACTGACTCACTCAGAAAAGCGGGTGATTACATCGTCTGCGCAAAAAGGTCAAAATCATATGTGTCATAATAATCAATTTGTGCATAATAAGCAGTGAATCTCCCTCTTAGATTAAGGGGGAGCATAGTATGTTCCATCATCAGAATACATTAAAATGGACACATTTTCTCCCACAATTTTCTAACTTATTTAAATCAATTGGGATCACAAATCTCAAAAGGTTTGAAATTTTTGATCGGGGGAGAGAATGTGATTTAAATATGAAACCTGATGAAAAGGTGATGTTTTGGACTTAAATGTTAGGCTCTCCCATATGTGCTAAACTCTTTCGTATATCGATGCACATATTGAGGGCGAGCGAATGGACAAAAAGGATTTGGCATCTCACGTGAGCAAGGCTCAGACTTCACCAATGAATTGACGAAACATATACTGTCATTGATCGAAAGGACATATCCTGGCCGGGTAATAATTTCAAGCTGGTCTAACCAGTGATGTAAGCGTGTCTCGAAAAGGATGTGTCTGAGTAGAGTGTACCGTTTTGAGAAACTTTCTGTGGACTTGACCAGGTCGGGTAATAATTTCAAGCTGGTCTAACCAGTGATGTAAGCGTGTCTCGAATCGGTCATATTCACTGAAAGTTGATCAATTCAAAAAGTGCGAGCTCTACCTAACATGTGCGAATTTATAAAACAATCATTCGAGCACATGTTGAGGGGGAGCATTTGAAAAATATAAAACTCTCAAGTGTTTGCAAAAATGTGTTTCAGAATCATGAAAACTTTGAGAGATTTTTCAAAGATTTGGTTTATGGAAATTGTGGATAACACCAAAGACCGACCACTTTATTTAATGCATTGGAGCTATAAGGATGGTAAGGTTAGGTACAAGTTCCCACGATCCCGCCAGAGCCGGAGGGTTCTACCCAGGGACAATCCACTAGTTAGTGTAGAAGTCCTTAGGTATGATTAAAAAAGGAGAAAAGTGAGAAAGGGAAGAGTGCCGACTGAGATGGAGCTAGATCTGGAACAAACCCAACAAGGTTCTAGTTATGAAGTCTCGGTAAGCACTGAAGGGGTTGAAGAATGAAAAAGAAATGTAAAGATAAAGGGTGAAAAGAAAAAATCCCTCCTTACAACTTAGGCAGAAACCGGGTCAATACATATGCTGTCAGAATCACTTAGTTGATTGCTGACATTGAAGACAAAGTATCATGGACCCATTGATACACTGCACAACCCTCCCTAGCCACTCAAGGTCCCTCAAAGGATTCTTGTTTCAATTGTCACGGAGTTCAATACATTCCTATCGTCTCTCTCACTCCGAGTTAAATGATATTGAAAAGGTGGCAGTCCTCTCCAGCCTCCGCTCACTAAATCAAAACGCACTATAGAGTCTTGAGCCACGAGATGCATAATAAGATCTCTTAGGGATACAAACTATTTCTACACTGGTTGTTCAGCATCAAGGACACCAGTTGTAAACTAAGAGTCCTACGCAGATCTTAGCAATCTGCCAGAACATTTATGAGAGAATTTACAAATGTAATTCTCAATGATTGAATGGAAATTCCTGCCAGGGTCAACATCAAACAGCCCTGAAAGCAGGTCACTTTGGTAATTCCCTGTGGATTACGCTTAGTGATCGCGGCGGTTTCAAACTATCTACAGTCGTGGAGTGATCTCCAGCGACTCACCTAATCGTTGATATGCTACGGTACGATCTTAAAAAGCCCTCTGTGGGTTTTCGATTAGGAACGGTCCTGGTAAGGATTAGAGAGAGTTTTCACACTATGCTGTTAACAATCTCGAAGTCCGAACCTGTAAGTACCGGACGTTTTGTTGCTAACTGTCGTATGCAGGAACATCTGGCGGTTGAAGCTGATTGCTGTTGCAGCTGTTTGCGGTTGTAGCTGATTGAGGTTGCAGCTGAATGCGGTTGTAGCTAATTGAAGAAAAGATGCTAATCCACTACCACATGTTCACACTACATCATCATCGTATTCAAGAGAAGTCATGATAACCTAAAAGACATTTAACACTGCTTCTGCAAACTCTGATGCTGAAGATCATGACACTAAATAGTGTGAGCATGTCGGCTCAAAGAGTATTACATCACATGGAAACATACTGCTGAAAGATGACTTGAAGACAAATGTTGGATGATAAACTCGAAGAATTCTCAAAGATCATCCAAGACAACAGATCAGTCATCAAAAGATTACTGCTGAATGCACAAAGTTTCAAGACATTGAAGAATCAAAGACTACGAGCTATGAAGACATGATCAGAAGACAAAATGCTAGAATTCAAGTTATTATTTCTGGGGTGACCTCCCTTAGGGGGAGATTGTTAGGAATATAAATATTCAGATGAAGGCTCGGTCACCCAGAGTATCTATTTAGCATTTACATAGCTCGTAGGCTTATTAATATTAGCATAGTAATATTAGTATAAGTATTAATAGTATTAGTCGTATTTATATTTGTGGAGTGGGTCGGGGCTTTCCCCACTATCAGCTCACTCCACAGCCCACTAGGGGCACAAATATTAGCTACTATATAAAGCCCTTCCCACACTTGGGAAGGGTTGGAACTCTTACATATTTTCACACATTGAATCTAATAGATCAAGTTTTCCCTTCCATCTCTCTACCTTCTCTCTAACATCTCTCTAACTCAAACCATGGATCTAATCTTCCATGAACCAAGGCCACCCGAATCATACATACAATCAAGATGTTTAGATTCTACAAATGATCAGTAGGCTTATAACAAGTAGTTATGCTAAGGTAAATTCAAATAAGCTCAAAAACTTTCTAAAAGCTAAGGTACACTTAAATAAGCTAGAGCATACTGAAATCAATCTAAATAAGCTAAATGAAAACAGAATAAGCAACAAATCATGAGCAGAATAGCATAGAGATCTAATAAGCAAAACTGGACTGATTGGTCTGAATATGCAGGCTCAAAATAGCCTACTGACCCTACTTTAATCCACCTAAAAGCTATCCAAAAGCTAATAAAAAAAATCATAAAAAAGTGAAGCAAGTATATTAGCAATCAAGGAGTAATAGTACCAAATTTCAGAACAATTGAGCTTATAATGAACTTATGAGAATTCATAAACAAAAGCTTGTTGAGAAAAAATTATAAAAAGAGTTGCAGGCCTAAAATGGCTTGCTGAAGCCACTTTTAAGCTTATAGAAAAGCTATGAAATACTAAGCTCTAATTCTAAAACTTAAGGAAAATTAAATTCATACTTCAAACTATCTATAACTACAAAATTAAGCACGGATGATCCTAATTAAGCACTTGAAATTAACTTAAAAACTATGAAAATTCAAAGAGAAACTATAAATCCTTTGAAATGAGCTTAATACAACCTACAAACTACTTATTTAAACTAAAATAAACTAGATCAAACTTGAACCTAGTGCAAATGAACAGTAACAATCAAAATTAACCCATTAAAGCCTTATGCCAAACACTCCCTTATTTAGTGACTGTTTGTGATTTTTTTAAGTTTAAGACTAAATTAAGCTAAAGTATTGAACCAAACTTGACACTTAAGCTATATTGACTATATTTAAGCTATATTGACTAAAAAAAATAAGCATTTAAATAAGCTATATCTAAATTAAGCTATTTTTGTATTTTTATGGCTTTTTAACAAAACTGAAATTAAATGACAATTAAACTAAGGCAAAGCAACAAATAACAAATTAGACTGAAATAAGCTAGATCAAACAGAAATTAAGCAAATAAGCAGTAGACTAAGTAAAATAAGCTAAAACATGAAATTAAAGAAAACTCACAATAGCCCTTGCTCAAAACAGGGCAAAATGGCTCGAGGAGCTACTCTACAAGCTGCTTAAATAAGCCCCATAAGCTCTTCCATTGCTAGCTTATCTTCCATTTGGGCTTATTTGACTATTTTTGACTTTTTTGACTTTTTTGAATTTTTGTAATTAAAACAGAAATTAAACAATGATAAACTTACACAAGCTAGAATAAGCTTATATAAGCTTGATGGAACAGTAATAAAAGCTTTAAAAACAATTTTAAATTAAATGAGAGAATTTAAATGCATAAAAAGTAGATTGAACAAGAATTTTAAAGGCAAACTGAATTTATATTAACGAAAGTGAAATTACAATACTTGAAATGGAAATACAACTGAATTAAAAATGCTGAATTTAAATGAGACAATAAGCAAATTGGTCTAAACTTTCTAAATACATGAAAATTGGATAGGTTCTATTGTGATGAGAGGTCTTGTATTTATAGCCTGAGGTGAGGAGGTGCTAGGGTTTCTAGGAAGCTTCAGGATCCTTTCTCATCAACCCTTGATCATTTCCTTGGTCTCCAATCTTCATTCGTGGCCATAGGATCATTAAATGATGTGTATCCTCCAATGAGAGTGCTGGGAATTGCCAAGGTGGCATTCCTTATGTCATGTCAGCTTCTAGAAGCACTAAGTGAGGTGGGTAAAGTTGTACGGTAAATGTTGGGGGAGATGATGAATAGTAAAAATGGGGAAAGCGGGTAAAACTATTTATGAGGGATTGGGGTTTGACCGGTATTAAATTTGGGTTGAATTGGGTGGGTTACGGGTTAGGATAAGGGGTAGACGGGTAGTATTATTAAACCGGGTGTGGGTTTGTTTGGGCTCGGGTTATACAAAAGGGGGGATTGGGCTTTGGGATTGTTTTGGTTTTATATTATTTGGGGTCCGGATTTGGTGTAGTAGTAGTATAGGTTTAGGATTTAATTTAGGTTTAACAAAGGACTAAATTTGCCAATTTTTAAATTCAAGGGACCAATTCTGCCATTTATGAAAAGTACTTCCAAGGGCTAACTTTGACATCTTGAGCATAAATATGATCCAACTTTGATAAATTCATCCCCGGCCTCGGCTTTTGATACTCTTTCCATATCTCGTGCTCGGTTTTGTCGGTTTTTCTTTGTTTTTCGCCCTTTTTTATGATATCCGTTCCTACACATGCATAAACACAAAAACACAATATATTTGGCATATTTGATTAGTTTTTGGTCTTTTTGGGTCTGTTTTTGGTCTAATAAAGGTATGTGAATAAGCACATACCAGCGATTATCATGGAAATGGTAAAAGATAGAGATTTCATAAGATAGAAAGGTATTTGTTGCACTCAGGCTATGCTATCATATCTAAGGTAAAGTACAAAGGAAAATACAATCCTAAAAGGCTTGAACTATGGTCTATTATTATAGCAGAAATTTCTTCTTCTGTTTAAACATTGTTGTTGTCCCTTGACGTTGCTGTAGTCTTAACGAGCTTCCATTCTCTTCTACTGGCCTTATCGTTCTATTTGGTATTCTGATTTGGGCATCAGTTCTTGTAGTGCCCCTTTTCTCCACATCCGTGACATACTACTGTTACTGGCTGTAGATTTGCACCAGTGGTTCTGCATTCATTGGTTCTGTGACCCACTATGTGGCACTTTGCACATTTGGCCGGTGATGAACTCAAATAAGTACATTTTATTATCATCATTTATCCTATTTATTTGACTTGTTTTATTAAATTATCTATGAGAATCGATACATTAATGTTTACTTTAGTAATTCTCAGGTAAAAACAAGCATTATGTGAAACTTGGCGATTTTGGACTAATTATGGAGCAAAACAAGCGAGATGTCAAAAGTCTACTGAAATCCAGAAGATGCGCCGTATCTCACTCAACAAATACGACGCAATATCATACTTAGATGAATTCGAAGACCATTGCCTGACTTTGAAGAATGTGCCGCATGCAACTCTGTCATGCGCCGCATATGAAACTTTGGTCAAAGAAGAAGATCAAGCTCGTTCTACTCCAGATACGACGCAATATACTTCTAACATACGGCGTATCACTATCAAGATTTCACAAGTTACAATCCAAGTACATGCGCCGCATACAAAGATCAAGTTACGCCGCATCTGAAGACGGTGTACGAATATTCCAGAATATATTAATCTTGGACCCCACGCGAAGTTAAGTCAATGCGCCGCATCTATCAACACAATGCGCCGCATCTATCCCTGAGACAGAAACTATAAATACCCCAAGGACAGACGAATTTGGGAGCTCTCTCGAAGACCGAAGACCATATATATAACCCTAGAGCCGAATTCAGACGACCAAGCAGCACAAGACACACCTCAAACAAAGATACAAGAGCTGTAAGAAGGTCCTGCATGTATTCAATTCATTAAGTAGTTTTGTTTTATTGTTTTAGTACGCTTTAATTCATCAGGATTGATGGGCTTGTGTCATGTGACTACGGAAGATCATGCACTCCCCTTAATATTGCTTTCCCATTAATTAAAGTTTATATGTTGATGTCTTTGGTGACTTTTATTAGTGCATTGATAACCTCTGTGTCTAGCTGAGTCTTGCTTGGGTCGCCATGCCCCTTCCTCGCCAATTTATTTTAGCGTCTCTTGAATAAATAGGATAGACATAAGTAATCATTAAGGGTTTACTCGCCGATAAGATTAGAGCCAACGAGAAAGGTTTAATTATATACACTTCATATAAAACTAGCAATAAAACAAGTGACAAGCTACTTAATTATCAGGACAGGTCTTCTTATTGTCTCGAGTATCTATCTGTGTACGTGTGTGCTAATCGCTGATTCGTGCTCATTAGTTTAGTTTTCTATTTAATTATAACCAAACCGTGCCAGTCTCTCAGGCTGAACCCCCTTGCGTTAGATTAGGTTGTATAGCTAACTTAGGATATTAAAATACTGATTAGAATAACTTGATAATACGTTCCACTCTTAGTGATCGACACTCTACTTACCATTATATTCATACTGACCGGGTACACTGCTCGTTAAGTGTGTGTGTTATTGATAAGTCGGCTAAATATAAATTTAAAACTTGAGTAGGCATTAATACTGCTAAACCGCAATGACACATCACGCGCATCAGCCGGGCAAGGCCCAGTGTGATTTAGGTTACATTTGTTACACAGGGGTTGTGTTCCGACATACCCTCTTCCTTCATTGGGTGCGGCCGCATAAGCCCTTGCAGCCTCTTGTCTGCGATTCTATTGCTGATGATGGTTGTTGCGATTCTGATGGTAGTTACGGTTACGGTTGTTGTTGTTGTTGTTGTTGTTGTTGTTGTTGTTGTTGTTGTTGTTGTTGTTGTTGTTGTTGTTGTTGTTCCTGTTGTTGTTGTTCATGTTGTTGTTGTTGTAGTTGGTGGTTCCACGATCATCCAGCCATCTCTTGTGATCGTTGCTTCCGAAGGTAGAACTCCGTTTAATTTCTCGTTCCAACAAATTTTGAGCTATGAAGATAGCTTCCTCCAGTGTTTCCGATTTTGAAGAGGTGACATTTTCTTCTATGCTTGTAGGAAAACCCTCGACGTATCTCTCCAATGTCTTTTCAACATCCGGCACCATGGTCGGACATAACACCGACAGTTCCTGGAACCTTTGGTTGTAGGTTTTGATGTCGTTCCCTCTCACAGTCAACCGATGAAATTCCTTCTCTAGCTTTCTAATCTCCGTACGAGGACAGTATTTCTTGAGCATTTTCGTCTTTAGTTCGGCCCAAGAAATGACGTATGCTTCTTCCATTCCCATAGTCTGGCCGGTTGCGTTCCACCAGGACAAAGCATCTTCCAGTAAAGTTCCCGTAGCAAATGTGACTTTGCTGTCTTCTGGGCATTTACTTCTCATGAACACTGTCTCCGTACGCTCAAACCATTGAGCTAATTCGGTCACACCTTCTGACCCTTTGAAATAACTTGGTTGGCAAATTATGAAATCCTTAAAGGTACATTTGCGAGTCGCAGATGCCTCGCTTTCAGCGGTGGATCGGTTGTTGTTGTTGCTCGAGCGGGCTATGGTAGCCGCTTGAGTCTCGAAAGCTGTTGCGATACCATCAACTATCATTCTATGGATAGCTTCAGGGGTCAAAGCTGTTGCGGGGGTGGCAGTTTCATTTCTTGTGCGAGCCATAAGTCTATTAATACCACAAGAAAACACAAATTTAGAATCCACATAATGACCATGTCAAATCATAACCAACTGAGAATCATAAAATCACGACATGTGTGGGTACTATCGTAAATAAATGATTGACTCTTGGTATAGGATTGCTAAGGAACAAACTGATTCATCATCTACAAACTGAAGTTCAGCAACTTTCTCTACATTCATCAATTTTTCCTTGAAATATTCTTCATTATGAATTTGTAATTACATCCCATTTGTAATATTCAAAGAACTGTAACCTCCATAAGTAACGTCATGGAATGCCTAGTCACAATACACATGGGCAACCATGGCCGCATAAATCAACATCAATATATAGTAAATCTAATCCAACCACATACATTAAGAACTTGATCAGTTGTTTTACAAAACACAACGATACAAGGTCGTTTATGAATGTCTCATGCGGTAGGCTACGATGCCTCACAACTACAACTGATGTAATGTACGTCTAGCTACTGGACGTCTCGTCCATGTGTCTCTTCAGTTCTGTGATCTGATCCAGACGTCTCTGTTGTCTGACCTGCATGTCCTCGATGAGGTTCTCTAACGTAGCGGCTCTGCGGCGTGCTTTGTAGAACTTCTTCAATCCGTCTCCGTCTCTTCCACTGTAAGAACGTCATATGGGATCGTGTCTTAAACATCTCTGTCTAAATCCTGTTCAGACCACCTTGTAGGTCCATCCTCTCGGATACTAGGTCAGGTATAGTACCGTTGACCGTCTCGGGGCGGTCGAGTGATGCTCTGTCAACGATGCTTAGAGGCGTAACGATCTGCTCCATATGATGCTCCAGTCGCGTCATTATGATGGAGGGAGTAGGTGTGCGGGTAGCTGCGGTCCTGGAGCTCTTTCTCCAGTCTCGAAGGTTCGGGCTGGAGGGGCAAAATAGGGAGGAATGGTAATGATGAAGAAGACGAATCACCGGAATCTGCTATGCGAGTCTGGTTCTGGGGGTACATCTGCCTTAGGAGTCAGCTCCCGTTGGTGCTGTGCGGACGGGTAGGAATGGGTAAGTAGGTTAAACAAATAGTCAGGTCCTGACCGTCGGTGGAGGTGGTGATGGTAGTATAATTAGAACTATGGGTAATCGTACCCTCTTGCAAGGTCGACGTGCTAGGAACTATGGGTGAGGTGATGGATGATAAGGTATCCTCAGACTCCATGTCCGATGGTGGGGTACTAAGGTGGGATACTGAATACATGGTACTGTAATAACCCCGTAAATAGTAATTATAAGTAATTAATAACACCAAGTATATGAAAGTCAATATGTATTAATCTGTTAATCAATACTTTAAACATAATGTTATGAAATCTGCAGGTACGGAGGGCGTAACGTGGTATGGTGTAAAGTTGGTCCATTTTGAAAATGTGGTTATAGTCCAAAGTTTCAAAAATATTTGGTTCCCTATAACTATAGCTCTTATACCAATCTGTAACACCCCATAAAATTTGAGTTAACAGCGGAAGACTTAATAGGGGTATTACTGGAAGGATCATAGTTATAATCATAGAAAATGACTCAAAAAAGGCGTTTTGAAAGTTATTGTCATTCATTTAGAAATTCAGGTACAAAAAGGAGATTTCAACGTTTAACATTCCACAAAAGGTATTGTAAATTTGATATGAATGACAGAATTCATTTAACACCAAAACCATCCGTTAATGCCCACTCCGCGCCTTGAATACTCCGTTAATTACCTGAGATAAACATGCTAAAAAGTGTCAACACAAAGGTTGGTGAGTTCATAAAGTTTATAAGTAAAACAGTTGTTTTCAATAGTTTCCAAGTTTAAAATGATAATGGTAATAAATATAAGTTTTGATGAAATAAGTAGTGGGTTACATTGGGTAAAAATCCATAAGTAATTCATATGCAAAACAGTTGATCATAAGTTTCAAGTTTTAAATGGAAATGGGCTACGTTGTTATATGCCCGAAATGTAACAACGGGTCAAGTAATCTCCCCTGAACTTATAACAGTGGGTCAAGTAATCTCCCCTGAACTTACAACAGCGAGTCAAGTAATCTCTCCTAAAAGTAATTCAAAACATATAAAAGTAGGGGCTATGAATTTTCACAGTAATATGTAAAAGTTTAGGGTACTTGTGAAAGTAAAAGTAAATATTTGAGCATGTATCTCCCCCAAAAGTATAAAACAAGTATTAAAAAAGTAGGGGCTACGACTCACCTTAGCTGTAAGGTCAAAGTAATGTTATGTCAAAAAGTATCACGGGAACGGCTCCAACACACGACAATACCAAAGTGGTGAGTTCTAAACGTTTGGATGATCAAGTAAGCTTCGAATTTAGGTTTAAACGTTCGAAATGGGACTTGAATAGCTATCAAACGACCTTGGCTTGCTTCGAAATGAATTGGCAGGATGTCTTACAAGTTTAAGAGTGTGTATGAGTGTGGGTTACAAGTGGAAATGGTCTATGAGTTTCGTTCGAATGAGATGCATGCATGTGGACATTTATATGATTTTTAAAACATGCAAGTTGATGTGAGAATCGAATATGGCAGTAGAAGATGAGATAAGGAATATTTTTTGCATTTAAGAGCTTAGGAGAGGGTTATAGGGCATGTGTAAGCTATAGAAACCGAATAGAACTTATATGTGTATATATATAATTCGTACGTTTAGTTAATAGGTCAAAGAATTAGTTTTAACGTGTGATATAATAGAACATGGTGAGAAAACATGTTTACAAACTCATATTTGACTAAAGGAAGTTGTTTGAATTAGTAGAAATTGGTTTGGACCAAAGTGGATCAAAAATGAATAAAGTGATACGGTTTAGTAATTGTTACGAGGGACGTTTACTTTGGTCCTTGTTAAGCTAGCAAATGTTTGAAATGGAAGGTAATATTCGACATCCCAATAGTTTGGAGTATAGAGAATCGAGTGGGGTAAAAATTGATATAACTTATGTGTCGAATTTGAGATTAAACGTGGCAAATCTTAGGACTCTTAGTCGAATGAAATTTAGAAAGAAAATAAGTTAAAATTATTGGATTGGGCTAGATGAATAGTAACTGACTGAATGTTGGGCTTAGGAATAGTAATATGGTCCGTTTGGTTTATATTGAATGAGTTGGGTTAACCGTGGTCCGTGTGTGAGCTCGTTCCAATGTTTTGGAAATTAAATGTAACGTAATAAACAAAATTTTAAATTTTGCTTGTAAAAATTGTTAACTGATCTGTAAATGATAATCAATACTTGATTAATGTTTACAAATCACTGGGGAATTTTACAGGTTGCTACATGAAGCCCGATAAATTGGTCAAGGATAGTGGATTCACTAATCATATGACGGGTAACCGAAGTCTATTCTCATCATACAAGGCTTACAACGGATGTAATGTCAATTTCGGTAGCAAACTTAAGGGCAA
This sequence comes from Artemisia tridentata subsp. tridentata, assembly GCA_021014915.2. Taxonomy (NCBI): domain Eukaryota; kingdom Viridiplantae; phylum Streptophyta; class Magnoliopsida; order Asterales; family Asteraceae; genus Artemisia; species Artemisia tridentata. The sequence continues at coordinate 179,896,239 of CP139503.1, forward strand.
CATCATAGGCAAAGGTACGATTACTCAAAACTCTCTCACTATTAGAAATGTTGAGCATCTAGATAACTTAGGATTTAACTTGCTTAGTATTAGTCAAATGGTAGACAATAAGTGTAGAGTTATATTTCTCGAAGAGGGTAATGAGATCACTAAGAATGGTAAGACCATAGGCAAAGGAGTTAGGAAGAATGGCTTATTTGTCATGAAAATAGGAAATAAGCCTCAGGATAAGATTTGCCTAGCAACCATAGACGATAATTCAACTCTATGGCATAAGAGACTAAGTCACGCCAATATACGTTTAATACAATCATTGGCGTCTAAGGAACTAGTTAGAAACCTACCTAAGATTAAGTTTGATAAACACTTTTGTGATGCTTATAAAGTTGGAAAACAAGCTCATTCTAGTCACAAAGCTAAGAATATGGTTTCGACCTCTAAATGCCTAGAACTCCTTCACATGGACTTATTCGGTCCATCCACCGTACGGAGCTACGGAGGAAATTACTACACCTTAGTAATAGTTGATGACTACTCTAGGTATACTTGGACTAGATTTCTTAAGGATAAGACACAAGCTTTCGAGGAGTTCGGAATCTTTAGTAAGAAGGTCCAAAATCAACTAGGGTGTACAATAGTCTCAATTAGGACGGATCATGGTAAAATAAAATTGTTTGGAATTGATATTGTTTAAGTGGAATTTTTGTTTGGAACACTTAAACCCTTGTTAAGTGTCTCACCACTAATTATCTATACTACTAAACCATAAGCACATACTTGTAAGTATCTTATTTTAGTTTGTTTAGTTAATTTTCATATGAAACTTTATTTGACAAAAAAATGTTGCAAAAGTAAAATAAAATTGTTTGGTGGAAAGTCAAGATAAAAATTTATGGTGAAATTGTGTTTGAACAACTGTGCTTAGGAAATATAGTGTTGGTTACTCACAAAGAGTAGTACATTTTTACTTTGTAAAACGTTATATAGTTAATTAATAATAATAATTAATTACATCCATTCACATTATTTTTGGTTTGATGAGGAGTTCTTAAAAGTAGGTAACGTTTCATTTTCCCAGTTCTTTTACTATAAATACTTGCTGATCGGGAATGAGTACCATTTTAAAACGAGTCGACGACTCTACGGTTTCTGGTAGTTTCTTAAACCATTCCCATTATGATATTATTTATATCTTTACATATTTATGTTCGATTTAATTATGTGTACTTTGGTTTCAGCTTCCATTAAGAACAAATCAACAAGAGTTTTAGGTTGTCCATTACAGTCTTACAGAGAATCTAATACAAGATATTTTAAGAAACTTTGTAGTTGCAAATTTTGAATTCTATGTCACTTGTTTAAACAATGTGTTGCACAATATGTGATTCTTAATGCCATTTTTTTTTTACATAAAGTGTGTTAGGAACTTAGGATTAGGGTAGAATCGTATAAACCAGGCCTATTTTTATTCATTATATGGGTGTTTGAAGTAAGCTCATTGAATTGAAATAGCTTAAGTGTCTTATTATAAAATAGCTTATTAGCATATTGTAATGGTAAATTAGTATAAGCACTTGCAAAAGTTAGTCAAAAGCTAGAGGAGACGACCTAACAAAAAACTCTACACTTGCTAATTAGGTTACGCTGTTTGGATCCTTACGAGCACTCAAAACAGTTTATTGCGATCTGTAAACACAATAAGCAAATAAGCTGCTTGCTTAGATAAGCTTATAACCCACACACCCATAAGGTCATTTACGTGATACAATCGTTCTCCAACTTTTAGGTATACTGATCTAATAGTAATTGAAAACCGTATCCCTTTGCAATCTATGCATATATGTTTTTACCGGATTGTTGATTCAGTTGACAAAATGCCATGATATATTTTTCTATATAACATCCACTTTGATGCAGGTACTGTTGCTACATAATGTTTCCCATCGATACAAAATGTACCGAAAGTTTGAATGTTTAGGCTTTGATCATACGAAGATAGATGAACTAAACTGTTGATAATCACGAAAATGATTATCATTAGGAAAGCTTTTGCAGAAGATGATTCATCTTTGTTCGGTTGTTTACCAAACGAAATCATCCTCCAAACGCTAACCAATTTAGTTGATTTGAAAACCCTTTGCTTTTGTAAACTTGTTTGCAGATGTTTCTACTGGATTGTTGTTGAAGTCGACACAATTTCTCTCACTCCATCACTCAAAGACAATTCCGAGGCTACATTTCCTAAAAAGTTCCACCTCTTCCGTAGTGTGGTGGCCCCAGCGAGTGAGCCTCTTAGTGTTGCTCCATCATCTAATCATAAATCGTTTCTGTCTGCAATTAAGTCTCTGGAGAGGTTTAAGAAATTGAAGTCTCTATGTATGTATGGTGCTTCCGGCTTCCTTTAACAGTGTTGATAACGGTTTACTGTTCAAGTGGAAGCTTAGGTTCCATGACAGAGTTGATTCATTTATGTTTCTGTCACTGGATTCAATTTGTGATACGAATAGAATATCTGGCCATGGAAATGGTCCCGAAGATGGAGGAGGAGAAGAAGAAGAAGAAGAAGAATATATGCACATAAGTGCGGACAAAATAGACATTGCGTTGAGATGTTTGAGGGATGCAGTTAAGAGGTATGGAATGTTGTTAGGTTGCACTTATGAATTTCCATTGTTGGAAAATGTTTCTATAGCTGATAATGGTAAAAGAGGGAGGATTACTCTTAATAATGAAAAAGTTGATGATCTGCGAAAGTGGATACATTCATCCACTGAAACTATTGAACAGAAGCTTAAAAGTATTATGGAGATGCGTTGTAATGTGAGTCAGTCTTACGTCCCTTTGTTGAAATTGCCAGTTTCGGGGTATGTCATGGAGGGGGTAACTCTATTTTCAGTGGAGATGAATAATCCCTTGGATGATAATGATAATCTTATGAAAAGTGATACTGATGATGATTTTGAAGATAAAGAAGAGGCTGCATACATCGAAGCTATGAAAAGTGATACTGATGATGATTTTGAAGATAAAGAAGAGGCTGCATACATCGAAGCTATGAAAAGTGATACTGATGATGATTTTGAAGATAAAGAAGAGGCTGCATACATCGAAGCTATGACAGAGATTTTAAAGAAACATAAAGGCCGGATGATCAACGCGATGGTTAATTTTCCGATATAAATCATGTGTATCCTCTGAACTTCAAACGGTTGTCATTTTCTTGCAAGTTATCCATTATAATGTGTTTAATGTTTTATGGATGTTTACTTAATTAAATAATATTGGCTATTTTGTAAGAATCAATTAGTACTTGGTGTTCTGGAATACTTGGTCACCCATTAGACCATGTGTAATGGTGTGTAAGAAAGGATGGGGCATGGTGTGACATGTGGCAGTGTGGGCCACCATGGGGCTTGAAAGAAAAAGTGGTGTAGTGGTAGATGGGGCATGGTGTGACATGTGGCACCCATTCATTTTTTTCTTTTCCTTTTTTTTTATTTTTATTTTTTTTTCTTTTTTTAATCGCTAAAACAAATAAATAAAACTAAATAATATAAAAGTAGGGAAAATTAAGACTTACTATCTCTTTCATCAGTGTCTCCAAAGCAAATCTGACCATTCAAAATCAACATCAACCCACAACACTCAGCAACAACTTAAACTCCATCACCAAGAACCTAGCTAAACCAGTTTACCAAACACCCCCAAAACCAAAGAACACACACTAATACTAACCCAACTGAAACTTTAACAGAAACCCATTACCAAAAATCACTCAAAGATCTTTGTGATGCTCAAGCGAAGTATATTAGCATGAAACTCCAGATCTCAAGATCTTTGTGATGCTCAAGATCTTGTTCCTGAAAGCCTAATTCTTCCAAAACACCTCAAGATCTTTGTGATAAGATACACGTAGGTTGATGAATTTGAAGGTGATTGGCTAGGCGCGGGCGTGGTTCATGAAACACCCCAATTGATTTTTGGACCTTCAGCGCCTATGGGTAATGGTTGAGGGGCGTGTTCGGGGCGCGGTAGAGGCAAAAAGAGGGGTTTTAACGCCCCATTACACATGGTCTTAGTTACTATTGAAACTTTATATCAGGGTGTTTAACTTCTAGTCGTGTAGGGCTTCAACCTACTGATAACTTTTAGAATGTTGCATTCATATGAAATGATCTTATGTGCAATTTAAAGAAGGGAAAATGGTCTGAAAAGGCATCATATTTGCCACTGTATCCTTTTGTAAGCATCATACTTTTTTTTCCTATAGTAGGCACATACTCCCTTAATCAGCACTATTGTAAGCATTTTGATGACGTGGCATTTCTTAATCAAAAGTGCCCCGTTTTATCCCCTTTTTTCACAATTTTGGGTCCGTTTTGACAATGTTTGTTACTTGGAGGGTGATTTTTATCTTCCTTTTTTTTTTTTTACTTACAAAACCTACTACCCCCTTTCCACTTAATAATTTTCCCTCTTTCCCCAAATAATTCCTTTTCCCTAAACGGTCGAATAAGAACCCTAAATCATGAGTAGTTCTAGTTCAGCTCAATCCCGTTTAATTGGAGGTAAGATTGAACATTTTTGTAACTGTAATACCCGAATTTTTAAATCATGCAAAATGACCAAAATACCCATGTAACCTTAAAATCTGATTAATAAGCACATAAAACACCAAATAAATCACACTTTTAATAAATGTACACGTTATACATCCCACTTGAATCTTTTCTATATTAAAACTCTTGTACTAAAATTTCTTTTGATTATTATACATGTTCTTTTGACTACTTTACACATTGGACCTAACTATCACCAGTTTTTTTTCTCATTATGTCGACACAATATAAAGCATTTCACACTTTTATTCTTTTGTCTCTAAGTCACTCGACACACTCATTTTTTTTTTTTTTTATTCTTTGACCCTAAAAAGACCATGCCTACTCTTTTATATATTTCCCTTGAACCATGCGTACAACAAAGTAAACAAAATATGCCTTGACTCTTCTCCTTGTGTTTTACACCTCACTTTCAAAATAACTTCCATTTTGCCGCACCCGAATCCCTGAGATCACGCAAGCAGTCAAGTCCCATATGCCAAAAATCTCGGCTCATTCACAGCCCATATTTACTATTCATCTCTCACTTATAATCAACCAAATATTCTCTTCTCATTTTCACCCTAAAATACGTCAACAACCAATCAATCATTAAATATATATGCACTTGCCTTATTTTCTCACTTTGCCTTATTTTAATTCCTTCCTGTTTCATATGAACGCTCAAAACAACAAGAAAACAACTTCCATCTTCTCCCATTATTTTATTCGAACTGAACAACACATAAGCAACCCCACACCGATTCATCCATTTAAGCAGGCACGACAAGAAGCTCGAGGAAGGTGATCTTGATCATGGCAAACTTATGTTCGAAGGGTGTTTTGGTCATGGGTTAGTTCGTGGGGATACATCCATCGTCGTTATTTTCAGTTCATCCGAGCAAGGTATCTCCATCTCCTTGTGTTCTATCCTGTCGACACACTGATATGTGATCTATAAATCTAAACGTAAAACGCGTAAAAAAATAATAATAATAAGGCTTTTGTACCAGTGTTGGCAACGTTAAAAACTGAATGTGAGTACCACAAGAATAACGTCACATAAAATCATAAACTAGGAAACCTATGCATGTCGATTCTGTTTCTGTTTTTGTCGTTCGAATATGTGGTTATATACGCCTATGAATTGGTTAATTAAGAGTGTATTACGATGTCTTTTACACGACTATAAACCTGGGAAAATAAACCTAAATAACGTGCATATTTATTCATGTAACATGGATGGTCATGCGTAATCTTGTCTCGTAAATTTTGTGATCACAAGTTGCAATCAAGGGTCGAACATGGGGCGTATATGGTCACTGTTTTGAGTTCAAGAATGGGGCGTTGTGTGTGTTCTCTTGCATGAAACATGATTAGATGTGGAATGGTTGTGGTGTAGTATATAGGTTTAAACCAGAGGTCAAGAACATGGGTTATAGTTCGAATCTTATGTGCATCGAAGAAGAGTGTTTTCACTGATGGTTTTGGTGTCGTGTATGGGTCGTGTATGTGATCTGTGGGGCTGAAATCATGCATGGTTATTACGTACTAAATATTACATTCTAAATAAACTGAGTTGACATGCTTTAGAGGCTGTAAAAGTGGGAGTGTACATGAGTGTTGTTGACAGTTAATATGGGTCTAGGCATGGGGTAAAGCATAATAAAGTAACTTGGAAACTATAGTACTGCACGTAAATTGATTTATACAGTATGCCATCTCAAATCATGCATTGGTCATAATCAACATGCTAAGCTATTTTATAATAAAAATCGATGGGCATCACATGGGTCGAATATGCTACGCACGAGACTTTGGATGCCTAAGCCACCTGCATTAAGACATTACGATGATCATAAATAATTTGTCAAAAGGTAGAATAATAAATTTACATAAAACTAGTTCTTTAGTTATATGTGTTTAATAAGTTTTATAAACATGATACTCGTATATGACAAAATTAAGAGAGTATAAATAATGAATTTTTCTTTTAAAAAGGTAATCCATAATTTAGACATAATATGCAAGGTTAATCAGGAGTAAAATATTTTGGTTCTTAATGCGTAATAAAGGACTTATATATATTATAAGAATTGTTGATCGACTTTTATTCGACTTGTTGCGTATTTGGGTTTCTTCTATTCGTGTGAGTTAAGTCTAGAAGGTGTCCATGTTTCTAGATACGTTTAAAAGACCTACGAACCCTAAACATGTTAATGTAATGGATATAAGAATAACCATATTCAGTTATGTCATTAAATAATAAATTGACTCCTAAATAATGAATGACTATTAATTCAGGAAGATCTTTTGGAAGAGGGATTAGCTTGGGTTATTTTGGTCCTTTCCTTCACTTTCAGTGCTGCTAAGGTACAGATATTCTGCTTCTTTGATAAGAGGCCTTCATTCTCTAATTATGATTCGTATTAGGGTTTCCCTATACCTTTGCCATGTTCCCTTTATTCATGAACTCCGATTATTGAACCATCATGATATTGAACCTCTTATGATTATGAACCTTTCATGCATGAACCTTTAATTATGAACTCTTGACCATGAACCTTTGCTTATGAACCTTTGCTTATGAACCTCGCTTATGAACCATGATTATGAACCTATGATTATGAACTTATGAAACATGATTTTTGACCTATGCAAGTAAACTAAAAACATGATTCATGATACTTGACCTTTACCCTCAGTTTGATACTACGAGCCACTCACTAGGCATGAGGGTTTCATGTCCATGTCAGTCGATGCACCGATGGCATGACTCTAGGGCAGGAGAGTGATGACCTGTCCCGTCCCTGCATGTTATGTTTACGTAGAGGCAGATTATGGCCACCTGGGGCGTATGGATGCATCCTAGATTTGTTCATGTTCATGTTATGTTATGTTATTCATGGTGACTGATGGTGTGTGCGATACACGTCTTTCACACTCCGGGAGCTAGCTACTCCAACCCATGATTGAGGACACCCCTCATATTTACAGGATACCCATGATTGAGGACACCCCTCATATTTACAGGATATTAAGAGGTCTCCCCTCTGCATGTTTACGATTATGATTATGATTATGATTTCATGTTATGTTATGGGCTCGTAGTGGATTTCTGACTTCCTTTACCATGTACCCTTTTACCTTTCCTTATGATACCATGTACCCTTACCTTTCATCTTGATACCATGTATTCATGCTTCCACACTCTTTTACTCATGTAAATTATACATTATACTACTGCTTGTTACGTTATATCTGTTCACTGAGCTCTAGTAGCTCAGCCGCGTTTCTTTTCCGCGGCAGGTTTTAGTTGGAAGCGGAGTAAGAGTGATGAGACTTTGGACCTAGAAGACTTTGAGTAGAAGCCATTAGAAGAGATGTACTTATGGATTTGTTAGGCAGCTTTTATTATCCTTTGTAAACCTTTGTATTTCAAGATTTCATTTGTAACCTTTGAGAATCTTTGTATTACCATTGATTGTATGCTTTGTTTAATCTGATATGAGACCATTAGTGTGATACTTCTACCCTTGCCGGGTTGGGGTGTTACAATTATGGTATCAGAGCGACAGGCTGCGATTTCGTAATACATTTACCCTTGACCTGTGTAAGTTAGGACTACTAAGCTTTCCCTGTAGGCGCTCGTAAGTCAACCTTTGAAAATTGCTTTAGGATTTCCCATAGGAACCTAAGTTTTGACCGGTGAGAAATGGGTAGACTACAAGGCATTCGTTTAAGTACCTTTGCTTCCGCATCACTCTGATTCGTGCCTTGATTTTGGTTAGATCCTGTTGATACCACTTCTGGAAAGTGAAAGCTTATGCTTTGCACCACCTAAGTGTTGAACCTGATTAAATCTTGAAGAGATTGAGAATTACATAATGGCCTGACACTAATTGATCCTTATCTTCAAATCCCTTTTGTTAATCATTCTGATAATGACCCGCATTTCACTCTGATTCTTTTGTTAATCACTTTGACGCCTCTTCAGGCATTCCGAGAACCTCTATGGCGATGACGTACTGGATATGTTTTACTATTTGATAAGTATCTATGAAGTTTCCGACACTATTGATTTCGTTTTACCCATCTCTGTCCTTATGAGAAGTCTCGTGGTATGTAACCATGAGTATAAGAATGTTTTCTTCCTCACTTCTAATGATGAAGCTTGGATTTGCGAACCGTGTCTCTTTGAATAGTTAACTTCGATTTTGTTCTGACAAGGAAATTGTGGAATGATCAGTCAAATATTGACAACTACCCTTCTATGTCTCACCTTTGGCGTTTGCAACAATTTTGAACTTCCGACTACGATTACCAATTGTCAAACCCTTTGCTATCTCTATTACTCTGGAGACGCGTGTGTTACTTTCACGGTATGAAGTTTTCCTAGAAACCTTTTCGTACACCAATGAATGAACCTCATCGTAGAAGCCTTTTGGCACCTTGAGTTTTTCTGAACATGAACCTTGTATTGAACGTTATTTGGCACCCTGAACTTCTTGAATATAATCCCTGTTGGACCACCAAGTTTTTCCGCCGGAGTATGAAGTAAGATTTGACATGATACCGAGAGATTCTAGTCACTAAACGAAGATGTCTTTCGGATCATACCAATTGATTAGAGCAACCGGGAAGAGCAGCAACCGAAGACCAGGAAGTGAGTTTACTTAAGTGTATCTTCTGGGCATGCTTTAGTTTCGTTCGCGATAAAGAAGGATGGTACTGGAAATATGTACGGAAGCTGAACCGTATTACTGTTAGGAGCCAATATTCCTCCACCCTGGAACGACTATGTGTTTTGTTTAAATTCAGAGCGCGAAGTTTTCTCCCTGATGAATTGATTTTATTCTTGAAATCTCCTTCCATATTCGTAAACGACTACTATGACGGTTAGTGACGCTAATGGTATTAGCTGGAGCTCTGACTGTTTCGTGAATTTGATAAATGATGTTTTCTCGTAAGTACTTGGGCAAATGGTCATTGTATGACTTAATGGTACGTTCAGAAACGAGGAAGAGCATGAAAATCATATTTTGGCACCTTGATAGGAATTTGACGATCATTTGTGCATCCTGGGAGATGGATACTTATTGAGACAACTAGAAGCATTACTTCACTGCATGACCTGGAATTGACAACAACGGTGGCTACCCTGAAGAGAGAAGACGTTCACTACAAGACAGAAGTGTTGGCGATGCAGAAGAAGAAGTCTAGTCAAGACGGCGAACCTGGAGCTGACGAAGACATGCAGTCTCACTTCCCTATTCGTCTAGTTGTACTAAGATGAATTGAGAGCGGAAGCAGACTGTATGATGGAGAGACTGAAAGATCGTGCCAGAAATCCACCACACTCCATCACGTTCCAAGAAGGACTGCAGGAGGCTCGACGACCCAGACACCAGTTTCCGATTTTGGTTTCAGACGAAGATAGATTAACAGGACTTGAAGAGATTGGAGGTGTTGAATGAGCGGAGTTTTGAAACAGACCCTCTATACTTGGAATAATTAATTCTATGAAGGCGGAAGTTTGGCGACTAACTTTCATTTCCGTTGACCCTCTTAAGTTTCGTTATCTAGTAATAAGTTCCTCTTATGATTTAAGCTCCCTAGAAGCATTTCAGTTCGTGTTTATCTTTCGTATGATTCGGTGATGACTTTGTTTTTGAGAGATTTTGGCGAATTATGGAAGATATGATGTTTGTGACGGCGTACCCCACTTCTGCTACACAATCTGGGATCTTGATACTCGTGCGAATAGTTTTGTTTTCTCTCTTGACTATGATAATTGTTTTGTTGACCTCTGAGACTGTAGAAATACTAGGTGGATTAAGATAGGTGGTTTTGATTTCGATTTGAGATAAAGTATGACCATCATGAGGGCATATTTATATGATGCCAGTATTATGACGTCTGGCCAACGTGATAATACTTACATCATATAACGTGCACTTGTTGTGGGCATAGGATATCTTGGGGAATACTTAAGAAGTTTAGAAGTTGATCTCTGTTGAATTATCCGTGATCAGTGAGACTTTAGGTTCATTCTACCAATGCGTTTAATCTGCTTTCATCGTTATACGACTGGATACGGTTGGATACTCGACACGCGTTTGTTGACCTCTGTACTTCTGATAAGAATCTTAGGCTCTGTTGTAGAACTTTCTATCGTCTATTTTCTGTCAGCATGGATCCGATCTGTTAAAAAGTACACCTACATTTTGCTATATGTACGTTTTGCATCCGTTGATTATGTTTCATTATGACCTGCTATGAATTTATTGAGGCTTTGGATTTCGAGGAGCAAGACCAGTTTGTTTATGTGGACACCTATGAAAGGTTATACTGAAGCCGAGACTATTTGAGAATCTGAAGAGTTTGAACTCATATATTACTCTCATGTTTGCTACAATTCGATACGTTTTATTTGGTTTGTCTATTTCTATTCCACAGACGAAAAATCCATCAATCCTACATCTTCCCTGAACCTCTTCTGATGGGATACGATTATCATCTATTACGTTTGGTATATTATTCTTTTGATGTGAATCCTGAGCGATATGTCTTTCTGAGGAAACCTAAATTATTTGATCGGCAAGACTGAGTCATGAGAAACTACTTGGTTTGAAAATCCTTTTTGGAAGAACCTGCCCGAGCGTGAGAATGTTTTGATGAGCTTTTGCGATTTGCCACGACTTCGTCTAACTTGCGACTTCAATTTTCGAGGACGAAAATTTTTCTTTTAGAGGGGAAGAAGTTGTAATACCCGAATTTTTAAATCATGCAAAATGACCAAAATACCCATGTAACCTTAAAATCTGATTAATAAGCACATAAAACACCAAATAAATCACACTTTTAATAAATGTACACGTTATACATCCCACTTGAATCTTTTCTATATTAAAACTCTTGTACTAAAATTTCTTTTGATTATTATACATGTTCTTTTGACTACTTTACACATTGGACCTAACTATCACCATTTTTTTTTCTCATTATGTCGACACAATATAAAGCATTTCACACTTTTATTCTTTTGTCTCTAAGTCACTCGACACACTCATTTTTTTTTTTTTTTATTCTTTGACCCTAAAAAGACCATGCCTACTCTTTTATATATTTCCCTTGAACCATGCGTACAACAAAGTAAACAAAATATGCCTTGACTCTTCTCCTTGTGTTTTACACCTCACTTTCAAAATAACTTCCATTTTGCCGCACCCGAATCCCTGAGATCACGCAAGCAGTCAAGTCCCATATGCCAAAAATCTCGGCTCATTCACAGCCCATATTTACTATTCATCTCTCACTTATAATCAACCAAATATTCTCTTCTCATTTTCACCCTAAAATACGTCAACAACCAATCAATCATTAAATATATATGCACTTGCCTTATTTTCTCACTTTGCCTTATTTTAATTCCTTCCTGTTTCATATGAACGCTCAAAACAACAAGAAAACAACTTCCATCTTCTCCCATTATTTTATTCGAACTGAACAACACATAAGCAACCCCACACCGATTCATCCATTTAAGCAGGCACGACAAGAAGCTCGAGGAAGGTGATCTTGATCATGGCAAACTTATGTTCGAAGGGTGTTTTGGTCATGGGTTAGTTCGTGGGGATACATCCATCGTCGTTATTTTCAGTTCATCCGAGCAAGGTATCTCCATCTCCTTGTGTTCTATCCTGTCGACACACTGATATGTGATCTATAAATCTAAACGTAAAACGCGTAAAAAAATAATAATAATAAGGCTTTTGTACCAGTGTTGGCAACGTTAAAAACTGAATGTGAGTACCACAAGAATAACGTCACATAAAATCATAAACTAGGAAACCTATGCATGTCGATTCTGTTTCTGTTTTTGTCGTTCGAATATGTGGTTATATACGCCTATGAATTGGTTAATTAAGAGTGTATTACGATGTCTTTTACACGACTATAAACCTGGGAAAATAAACCTAAATAACGTGCATATTTATTCATGTATCATGGATGATCATGCGTAATCTTGTCTCGTAAATTTTGTGATCACAAGTTGCAATCAAGGGTCGAACATGGGGCGTATATGGTCACTGTTTTGAGTTCAAGAATGGGGCGTTGTGTGTGTTCTCTTGCATGAAACATGATTAGATGTGGAATGGTTGTGGTGTAGTATATAGGTTTAAACCAGAGGTCAAGAACATGGGTTATAGTTCGAATCTTATGTGCATCGAAGAAGAGTGTTTTCACTGATGGTTTTGGTGTCGTGTATGGGTCGTGTATGTGATCTGTGGGGCTGAAATCATGCATGGTTATTACGTACTAAATATTACATTCTAAATAAACTGAGTTGACATGCTTTAGAGGCTGTAAAAGTGGGAGTGTACATGAGTGTTGTTGACAGTTAATATGGGTCTAGGCATGGGGTAAAGCATAATAAAGTAACTTGGAAACTATAGTACTGCACGTAAATTGATTTATACAGTATGCCATCTCAAATCATGAATTGGTCATAATCAACATGCTAAGCTATTTTATAATAAAAATCGATGGGCATCACATGGGTCGAATATGCTACGCACGAGACTTTGGATGCCTAAGCCACCTGCATTAAGACATTACGATGATCATAAATAATTTGTCAAAAGGTAGAATAATAAATTTACATAAAACTAGTTCTTTAGTTATATGTGTTTAATAAGTTTTATAAACATGATACTCGTATATGACAAAATTAAGAGAGTATAAATAATGAATTTTTCTTTTAAAAAGGTAATCCATAATTTAGACATAATATGCAAGGTTAATCAGGAGTAAAATATTTTGGTTCTTAATGCGTAATAAAGGACTTATATATATTATAAGAATTGTTGATCGACTTTTATTCGACTTGTTGCGTATTTGGGTTTCTTCTATTCGTGTGAGTTAAGTCTAGAAGGTGTCCATGTTTCTAGATACGTTTAAAAGACCTACGAACCCTAAACATGTTAATGTAATGGATATAAGAATAACCATATTCAGTTATGTCATTAAATAATAAATTGACTCCTAAATAATGAATGACTATTAATTCAGGAAGATCTTTTGGAAGAGGGATTAGCTTGGGTTATTTTGGTCCTTTCCTTCACTTTCAGTGCTGCTAAGGTACAGATATTCTGCTTCTTTGATAAGAGGCCTTCATTCTCTGATTATGATTCGTATTAGGGTTTCCCTATACCTTTGCCATGTTCCCTTTATTCATGAACTCCGATTATTGAACCATCATGATATTGAACCTCTTATGATTATGAACCTTTCATGCATGAACCTTTAATTATGAACTCTTGACCATGAACCTTTGCTTATGAACCTTTGCTTATGAACCTTGCTTATGAACCATGATTATGAACCTATGATTATGAACTTATGAAACATGATTTTTGACCTATGCAAGTAAACTAAAAACATGATTCATGATACTTGACCTTTACCCTCAGTTTGATACTACGAGCCACTCACTAGGCATGAGGGTTTCATGTCCATGTCAGTCGATGCACCGATGGCATGACTCTAGGGCAGGAGAGTGATGACCTGTCCCGTCCCTGCATGTTATGTTTACGTAGAGGCAGATTATGGCCACCTGGGGCGTATGGATGCATCCTAGATTTGTTCATGTTCATGTTATGTTATGTTATTCATGGTGACTGATGGTGTGTGCGATACACGTCTTTCACACTCCGGGAGCTAGCTACTCCAACCCATGATTGAGGACACCCCTCATATTTACAGGATACCCATGATTGAGGACACCCCTCATATTTACAGGATATTAAGAGGTCTCCCCTCTGCATGTTTACGATTATGATTATGATTATGATTTCATGTTATGTTATGGGCTCGTAGTGGATTTCTGACTTCCTTTACCATGTACCCTTTTACCTTTCCTTATGATACCATGTACCCTTACCTTTCATCTTGATACCATGTATTCATGCTTCCACACTCTTTTACTCATGTAAATTATACATTATACTACTGCTTGTTACGTTATATCTGTTCACTGAGCTCTAGTAGCTCAGCCGCGTTTCTTTTCCGCGGCAGGTTTTAGTTGGAAGCGGAGTAAGAGTGATGAGACTTTGGACCTAGAAGACTTTGAGTAGAAGCCATTAGAAGAGATGTACTTATGGATTTGTTAGGCAGCTTTTATTATCCTTTGTAAACCTTTGTATTTCAAGATTTCATTTGTAACCTTTGAGAATCTTTGTATTACCATTGATTGTATGCTTTGTTTAATCTGATATGAGACCATTAGTGTGATACTTCTACCCTTGCCGGGTTGGGGTGTTACATTTGTAACTGTAATCGTCAATTAAGAGTGCAAACATCAACCACAAGGAGGAATCTGGGTAAGAGATTCGTCACATGCACTGTTTGTCAAGTGTATGACTTTCTGGATGAAGATCTTCCTGGTGAATACTACAAAGAGTTGGTGTATGGGTTCTATCAAAGGCAGAAGCGAATGAAGAGCATTGAGGATGGTGGACCCATAATTGAGTCTCTTGCTTTGGACAAGTCAAGATTGGAAGATCAGTTGAAGGCTACAAAGTCAAGACTGGAAGATGAGTTGAAGGCTAGAAACTCAAAGTTGGAATTGTATGATAGGTTGTTTATGATCACGTTAGGATGTTTGTGTGTAATCTATGTTGGGGTTGGTATGACATTATCCAAGTGATGTAATGATCCCTTTAATGTAAGGTTTTCAAATGTTTAATGTTAAGTTAGGGTATTTATGAAATCTTTGACCTGTGTGGAGAAATTAGCACTGCATTGATTCATAATAGGGCTACAAGGGTTTTATTCAAGGATGGTTTAAGTTATACACTTAAACCATAAACATACATACATAGCTTGTAACCATCTGTTTTTCCCCCTTCATTTGGGATTTTTGATGACAAATGTTTTGATACCAACATCTTTACAGGTGGGCTTATTTGGCATCCCTAGTACCTTTTCCCTTGCATCAAAAGCTATTTTTGCTTCATGTTTGTTTGTCACTTTTTTGCTACTTTCCACCTTCTTTAAAGTAACAAAGTAATCTTTTGGATTATAATCCTTTGGAAAATAATCCTTCCATGATACTGGCTCAAATGAATGTGCACCAGAACTGTCACTGGAAACCTCAATGATTTCTGCACAAAATTGGTAAAAAACACATAAGGTTACTGATTAAAGTGAGCTTAAAGTCACAAGAAAAAACATTGAAGAATACCTTTATTCTTGTTGGAATCCATTTTATCAGGTGTTGGTATGTTTGATGAATGTTATGGATTTCGGATGACTTTTGTTATGTTATATAGGGCAAGTTGTTAGCCTTTTGCAGGCTATGATATGAATGTGCAGCAAAAGATTCTTATGCATAAGGTCACATGAAGAATAGTAAAAGGAATATGTTGCTTTTGCAGTTGGAAAAAAACAGTGTCAATCAAGAAAATACCAAACTGCATATTCCATTGACCATAACAGTTTTTGGATTGACCATCAAAAGTGCCCTGTATCATGTACAAAATGGGCTATTGGTTGATGGTCATTACATAATGCTAAATACATTAGTGGCTGCTAAATATTAGTTGTTCTAGCCATATTACATACCCAAGATTAGTTACCAAAGTTTACATAAGTTTCCCTCAAAAGATGTACAAAATGGGCACATTAAATTACACTAGTTCAAGCATCATCTACATCCAGTGCAGATTGAGGAATGCTGCCCTGGCCATCCAATTGTTTTGCCAACTTCTTTTTGATGATTCTTTCACTAGGCCTCCTCAATCTGACCTGAACTACTGGATCAAGTTGTTGCTGTTGCTTTTGAGCTTGATCTTGTGTTTGAGCTTCTTGTGCCTGCATGTTTTCAACTTGAGTAGCTGTCAAGTCAATCTCAGTTTGATCTTCATTCTGCTGCTCTCCAAACCATCTTGCATAAGCTGAAGTGCAAACTCTTTTCTTGTTCTTCCTATTTGACCCATTTGTGCCACAAGTCTTCTTCTTTGACCCACCAGTTTCAGTCTCTTTTCTTTGTCTGACCTGCATAACATCATCTTCTACAGATGCTTCATCCTCATTAACCATTTCTTACTGATTTCCCACATTCTGTGCATCCTCTCTAGTACTATCACTCTAATAGCTTCTAGCATAGTTATCAATGGCTTGTCCCTAACACTTAGAATAACACTATTAAAACATTCACTAAATCCATTCTCAACTGCTTCACATCCTCTGTCAACTTCAAAAAAGGCTCTTGACCATTCTTATCCATAAGAAACTGATGAGCCTTTGGGTTAGCCCTTTTAATCTTGTCCATTATCTTGTAGAAGAGTGGTGGATATGAGGCTTTTGATGCTGCCCAAAACAACTCCCTAAACTCCAAGCCAGTGAATTGTTTCCTAAACCCTTCATAAATATGTCTTGCACATTGCCTGTGTTCGGCATATGGAATTACATCCTTGACAGCTTCAATAAGACCCTATATATAATGACAATGTTATAATATATGTACTAATAAGACATTAAGGAAATAATTGTGGATATAAGCATACCTTATGTTGATCTGACATAAGAGTTAGACCATGTCCATTTGTGCAACCCAAGTCTCCTTCAAGCAACTCTAAAAACCAGCTCCAATTATCCTTGTTTTCAACATTAATCACTGCCCAAGCCACTGGGTAAATGTGGTTATTTCCATCTCTTCCAATAGCAGTAAGAATTTCACCTTGGTTTGGCCTTTTCAGAAAACAGCCATCTAAGCCAATTACTTTCCTACACCCAGCCCTCCAACCATCTGCTAGTCCAGCAAAACACACATAAAACCTATCAAAGTAGGTTTTCTGATCTGGATTTACAGTGACACCTAATTTCACAGTGGACCCAGGATTGGTATCTAAAATTGCTCTTCCATATGACCTCAGTAAGACATAATGTTCATCATGTTGGAATATGTGAATCATACAATTACTATAAACACATAAACATCAAGATCACGCAGCGGAATGTATCTACATAAACATATAATTAATTAAACTAAAAGAAAGCGTACCTTTTTTATTCCTAGCAAGAACAAGGAATCACGTGCTTCCAAGAACAAAATATAAACCCTAATAAGGTTTATATGGATCGACTAACATAAACACACAAGCTAAAATAAGCTTGTTACCCGTTCTTCTACACACGCAATGCTAGCGTTCCAATGGGAAAAGCTAGGTTCGAATCACAAAACAAACCAAACACTTGTAAGCAACTTGGATCGCCAATACCTAGTGGTATTAAAAAATGGGTCGATCAAGTCTTGGCTTAGAGAAGGAGAAGAAGAGAAGAATGACTTGTTAGGGATTCAAGATTAGAGAAAAACCAAACACAATGGGATTGCATTTATAGGCTATCCCTAACTTGCTCCCCACTCCATCAAACCGAATCCCTAAGCCCATAGGGGAGGGTCGGCCGAATAAACCCAATGGGTTTGGGTTCTAGATCCTTCTCTTCCTACTTTGCATAATTAGTCCTTTAACGGCCGTTATCTCTAACTCCGTTAAGTACTAACTATCGTTAAGTGTTTTATTTGTGAAATGAATAAATATAAATATAAAATATATTTAATTTATTCAAACCATTGGAACTCTCACGTATTGTGTGCAATCCCGAGTCTCGGGTTCGAAACCGGACATACAAATATTAATTTATATCCACAAACTCTAACACATCAATTGATTTTTCATACTCTGTCAAAGCAAACTTTTTTGCATTTGTACACTGATTTAGGGTTACCTTACATTTATACTTCTTCATCACTAGGTCAGCTATAGCAGTCAACCTAATCTCTGGGTTAGCCCTAATCTTATCACCAAACACAGTTCCTATCCACTTATAGTTGACCAATGAACCAAATTCAAAATTCCTAACACATGTATGTTCATCAACTAATGTCTGTATTTGAAAAGTTTTCTCTTTTGTCATCCACCTACCATAACATCTCCAAGGACAGGAAGGTAAATCAGAAGTACTAACACTAGGATACCTTTTATTCTTCCTCTGTTTACCTTTGTCAGGGTCTGTGATCCTTGGTGATCTATATCCACAGTTAACCACAACCCGCTTATTATTGCTCCTCTCATACCAAATTGAAAAGCCATTAGCCAATGCATAGTAGGTGAGGCCCTCTTTAAACTTTTCAACAGTCGGATACTTTTCACCAACCTGCATTTCAAACAGAACAAACATTTATAAACAATATCACAACTTCATAATATCACAATTTCATAATATAGAAGCATACCTTTGGATGCCTCAGTCTCCAGTGGGTACTCTCATCATAGACTGGATACCTGTCCACATTTTTTTCCACAGAAATAAAAGGATCTTGATGTTTTCCATTCTCATCAGTTGATTGTAGACTTCTCATCAACTTATTCATGAACAAAGCATGTTGTACCAGTGTTTCTGTTATATGAGTACTAGTAGGTATAGTGTTTTCATTAGGTATAGTGTTTTCACTCATTTCTGGAAAACACTCAGGTTCCTTCCCTCTACTAGCTTTCATCCTCTTTCAAAGTTCAATTACCTCCTCTTCACCAGGACTGAGATAGTCAACTGATTTATCTGAATTATAGTCACTATCAAAGTCACTATCATACTCAGAATCATCATCACCCTCTGTTTCACTTACCTTCTCTTTGCCCTTATCAACATTTACCCTAGTCCTACTACTTGAACCCTCTGAGTTTCTAGGATGGTTAGAAGATGAACCCTCAACCTGAGACTCCATCTCAGCCCAATGAACCAGCTCATCTACAAAAAACTCATTGCAATACCTCTTTTGGGGAGTGCCTTTTGCCTTAGAAACAGTGTCATCCATAAAAGAGGTATCTGCATTACCTAAATACTCTGACAGATCCATATCTAAGTGATCAAGATAAAGCTCTAGCCTACCAAACAAGTCAGCAACATCAAACATGTATGTTATTTCCTTATCATTAGTTACTCTAACTAAGCCTTTCTCTAATTCAATATTTGGAACTTTGTAATACAAACCTTGGAAGTAGTTACCAACTTTTTCTTCCAAAAATTGAGCAAATATTTCGTAAGGCATCTTTGGAACAGCCATATTAAGAATCACCCCATCATCATACCTTAAAGGTAAATGGGCAAAGAAACCATCATTGTGTACATCAAATTGGTGCAAATTGGTACCAGGTATCATTCTGTTACACGCAAACCCAAATATGAAAAATTAGGCTTTGTGAAAATTTGGCTAATTAGGGTAATTATATTGATAAAAACATAGTATAAGCAAAGAAATCAAAGTAAATGTACCTGAAATATGAAAACGCACATCAAATGTGGGTCAATTACTGCGTGTGTGGATTTAGGGTTTGTTATTTCGACCGTTTAGGGAAAACGAAATAATTGGGGAAAGAGGGAAATGTTTAACTGGAGAGGGTGGTGTGGGTTTTAATGATAAAAGATATAAAACTCAACCTCGAAGTATCAAACATTGTCAAAAGACACCCAAAATTGTAAAAAAAAAGGGGATATAACGTAATTATTGTGATTAAGTACTGCCACATCATACTTCTCCCTTAATATGCTTACAATAGTGCTGATTAAGGGAGTATGTGCCTACTATTGGAAAAAAAAAAAAAAAAAAAAAAAAAAAAAAAAAAAAAAAAGAAAAGTATGATGCTTACAAAAAGATACAGTGGCAAGTATAATGCCTTTTCAGACCATTTTCCCTTTAAAGAACTAAAACACCAAAATGTCATTGTGAACAACTGATTATGGGTGTAGGTTTAAGGGTGTGTTTGTTTTAAAAAAAAAAGTCTTACTAGCCCTCTTACTCTTACCAGTAAGAGGTGGTCAGACGTTTTTCTTGTTTGTTTTTTTCTTTTGAGCCAGACCCAAATTAGACATATAACATCTCTTACTCGATAAGAGATTGAAGACTCTTGTTAATATAATATATTTGATGGTTTATTAACTATGTTATATTTATGATAAAAAGTCTTGTTTCATATTTACATAAGTTACTTAAATAAATTGCAGAAACGAGCACTAAAATCATTCGGACAATTATAAAAAAACAAACATTATTTCGTTCAGATTTAGACTTTCTAGTCACCTCTTACTGGTAATATGTGGTAGTGAGATTCAGACCTAAAACATGTTAATGAAACAAACACACCCTTATCAAAGTAATTGAATCAGAGGTGGCTTCTAACTTACAAATTACAATGTGATTCATCAACACTTCTTAACTAATCAATCAGGTTATAATAATATAAGGACCCTCCTTCGCTACATATGAATACATTTGCCATATAGATCTCTGATATATATGCACGCGGTCGTTTTATTTAGATGCAAGTTAGTATACAAAGAAGTTTCCATTTTTGATGTCTTTACTTGTACTTCATATGTTTTATAAAATTGTGGCTGGTATGTCTGTTTAAGAAATACTGTTCTCTCTGAGGTTTCTAAAGTAATACTCCGCTACCTGTTCGCTTTGAGGTTTCTTAAGTATACAAGGAGTAATGCTTTAAATTAGTAATGATTTAGTTCACATTATTATAACAATACATATGCATCTAGGCTGCCTGCTTTGATTACTGTTGTGTCTTTGATTGTATCATCGCTGCTCCAGTATCAAATTACTGCTACTTCCATTGTTCTTTTGCTTCTTTCGAGGCTTAGGTGCTTCGACAGGTAACATCTTCGAATGTTCTGCCTCTCTGCTTTTCTTTTCCGTGCCTCTCCTTAGATTTTTTACTCGATTGTTTCTGCTTACATGCTTAACATGTTTGCCTTGCTCAGTAGTAACTTTGCAAAGCGATTTGATTATGTTTAGTGTAGAACTTAAACAATCAAAATTGTTATATGTTAAAGTAATATAAACTCAAATTGTTATATGCTGCGAATGGTTGTTTGTAAGTGGTTACAAAAATTGCATTTCGTAATGAACCATTAAACTCTTAAATAGTAAATGACTTATATTATGGGAAAATGATCTGAAAAGGCATCATACTTGCCACTATATTCTTTTGTAAGCATCATACTTTTTTTTTTCCTATTGTATGCATCAACTTTTTAAATTTTCCTATTCTAGGCATCCAACTTTCCTTAATCATCCTATTATATGCATCAAACTTTTTTAATTTTCCTATTCTAGGCATCTAACTTTCTTTAATTTTCTTATTGTAGCGTCACTTTTTCACGCTACAGGCCTACAATAGAAAGTTGGATGCTACAATAGGAAAAAAAAAAGTATGATGCTTACAAAAGAATATATTGGCAAGTATGATGACTTTTCAGATCATTTTCCCCTTATATTATTGATTGTGTTTTTAGTGTGTTACGAGGATTACATGTATATTTATAATAATCATGTAGCTTATCCGATAAGCAACCACAATCATAAACCTAATGGGCTCAACCGGCTTGGTCCACTAACCTAATTACTCCCTCGCAGTTTGAACGAAGGCGTCTGGAGTCTGGACATACAAACTGAAACAAGTGTTGAAAGCCGCTTATTTTTTTACATCATGGCTTGTTTTGACTTTAAGAGGGAGCGGAAATTTGGTGGTCAACTATTGTTGTCAACGACAATTATCTTCAACAACGAAAACAATTTAATGAGGAAGAAAAACATATAATTGATTGATGGCAACACAACATATTTGATGTATTTTGACGGTTAGGGTCATGTGTAATAGACTTGTATGTAATGCCTATTATCCATCTATTAGCCTCGTATTCTTGGTTATCTGTTTAAATTTGTTTTGTGTAAACCAATTTTTTTTTTTGCCATACACCATTAAGAAAACTGGTTTTGCCAAATTTACCCTTCACTTTATTGAACTATCTAATTATTATGTAATTTGATGAAGGGTAAATAGTTAAAGCCATTAATTTAAGGGAAGATAATCCCTGAAAGGGTAAAATTGTAAAAGATAAAATTTGTTTGTGTTTTGCTGCAGATATTTTAGGTGCTGCACGCAACAGGGGTGTTAAGCATTTAATTTAACTATATGTTTTGTATTCTTAATTCAGGTTTTACTAGTGGGATAAGCTTGGGGTCAGTTCTTGTTACTGCACTCATATATGCATTTTACAAACTAATCAAGAAAACAAGAATCAAAAGACGGAGAGAAAGTATTTTTAAACGCATTGATGGTGGTTTGCTTTTAAAGCTACAAGAAGAGGCTGACCCGTTCTTTAGTTGATAAAACTATACTTTATACTTCAAGTTAGCTAAAAAAAAAGGCCACTGATAACTTCAACGACAAGAGAGTTCTCGGTTGGGGTGGCCAAGGTACAGTTTACAAAGGAATGCTAGCCAATGGAAGAATTGTGGCGGTCAAGAAATAAAAAATAGCGCCGTTCAAAAAAATAAATAAATAAATAAATAAAAAATAGCTGATGAAAGCCAATTAGAACAGTTCATCGATGAAGTGGTCATTCTTTCGCAAGTTAATCACAGAAATGTGGTCAAACTATTGGGATGTTGCTTAGAGACAGAAGTTCCTCTCCTTGTTTCTGAATTTATTCCAAATGGAACATTATATGACCGTGTTCGTGACGAGGCTCATGAGTTACCAATGTCTTTGAGCATGAGATTACAAATTGCAACAGAGGTTGCAGGAAACACTAGCTTACTTGCATTCAGCTACTTCAATTCCAATATATCATAGTGACATGAAAACTACTAATATACTTTGGTATCAATGGATCAAACTCACTTGACTTTAGTCAAAGGTATGTTTGGCTACCTAGACCCTGAGTATTTCCAATCTAGCCAATTCACCGTTTAGAGTGACGTTTATAGTTTCGGAGTTGTTTTGGTTGAATTGATAACCGGAGAAAAGCCAATCTCCTAAACCAGATTTGGTGAACATAGATGTTTGGCTACATACTTTATGGTGACTATGGAAGAAGGGCGTGTTATGTCTATTTTTATGCAATTGTGATTAAAGATGGTAATAGGGATGAGCTTATGGTAGAAGCTAACCTTGCAATGCGATGCTTGAATCCAATCGGAAATAATAGGCCAACAATCAAAGAAGTAACTACAAAGTTAGAAACAATACGAACATCACACATTCCCTCTATGGTTCAAACTGGCATCGGATCAGTGATGTATTGTGACAAATTACAGATGCGAACTTAGACTGAATCAACATCGGCATACTTAACTACTTAAGTTTCACTGACACCATTAGTCAATGATGCATAAAGACAAGATTTATTTATAGTATGTATTAAATTTATATTGCCATATAGTTGCAAAGTAGAGCTTTAGGTAATCATAAATCCATCCAAAGTACCAAAAAAATTGGATGGATAGTGCAATCTATCATAAGGACTTTTGTAACCATTTCGTATTCAATATGTGTCTAAAGCTTTATACTAATTTGTCATTTTAAGCCATAAATTTACTTTTGCTATTCAATGGGTTACTGTACTAAGAAGACATGCTAATAAAGAACATATAAATTGCAAAACTGTTTACAAGGAAAATCAAGTGTGACTCACAGAAAAAGGCATAAGACGTAATAAAGATTTAAATTAATAAACTCACCATTTAATGAACTACATTAGCGAGCCTGGAGATCTTATACGAAATGATGAGTTGGGTATTCATGTTCATACCCATTATAGTCATAATATAACCTCTCGCCCTTGGCAATATCGCGAGTTGCAACTAAGAGGACCCGGCATTCACCATTTACACTGTATCTCACACATTTCAGATTTTGCTTCTTCTTTGCTTCCCTAAAAAAAAGAAGTATAACATAAAAAAAAACTACAATATATCTCAGCAAGTGAATAAGAAAGAATCTTTGAAAAGCTTACGGTGTAAAGTTGTTTATTCCGTTGATAAAACGTGCAATGTTTCCCCGTTTATCAGGGCAGATAACAAGACTCTTTGATGGATTTGATGCTAGAAGAAGAGTCATCATGCTATCACAGTCGTCATTTTCACGATTTTTAATGTAATCTACGTCACCAATGTATTCAGTTATCAATGTCAAGTCCTTTATAGGGCCATCAGCTTCTACTGTATAACTGCACCAAAACAACCGCTTATTACTAAGCATACTTCATTGGCATAAGAGGTGGCAAAACTAGCGTGTCAGGCAGGTTGAGTGATGGGTCAAAACTGGTTGGATCAGGCCAAGTTGCGAACACTTTTTATATATTTTTTCTGAAATTCCTAAATGATTAATGTGTTAAATTTGATTGCAAATTTTACATTATTACAATAGTATTCTAACATTTTTAATTAAAGCCATGTAAGATGTTTCATGCATTTAAATATTTGGATGACTTTTGACCCATTTGACTCATTTCTTTGTTAAATCTATTAACTTAACCCATTACACACATTGCCCAAATTAACCCATTTATAAGGAATGAGTAAAAATTGCCACCTCTGATTGGCATAAGAAGCCTCTTTTACTAACACCAAGTAGTTAGTTACTTAATTACCCTTCGCAAGAATCGAATATGACTAGCAGTGGAGGGCATTCACCTCTCTTCAACATGGCTCTACAGTACTCCAATGTTTCCGTGTCTTCTTTGGAAAGAACCTTCAATAAGAGCCACATAAGATAACCCATATGATATAATGGAAACATGGAATTTAAGATTGTTTCTATTAAGTAGAAGGGGCATCCCATTTTCATAGAGGAGATTGTCTCAAACTTAGAAAGATACCTGCATTCCACCTTTTTCAAACACAGATAAATTAGCCGACCTTGGAGCCATATCGAAAGAGTAAGTGAGATGATCACTATATTCCATGTTGAGGGAGGTAAGAGCAGAAGCTAGAGACCGCATTTGTTTAAGTCTTTGCGCGGTTTCTTCACTTGGAGCGTATGGTAATAGTTTTCTCCTCTTCTTGTGATGCACTATTCGTTTCCTACGTCTCCTAGAATCTGCTAAGTTAAAAAAATTGGAATTAAAAAGTGCTTGGAACAACAAAAATGGAAATAACGAATGACATAAACATCTTATTGTTTGGGGTTATGAGGAAGAAAGAGTGAACTAATACATATCAATAGAAAAGATTAGAATGTGTGACTTATGTAGGATAAAACAGTAATAACAACCATGCTAAGCTTTTTTCTTTTTACAGCCAACAAAAATGCTTAATTGATATAATGTACAATGTATAGAACAGTAAATGTAGCACACAGAAATGACGGTAAGTAACAACTATATGTGCCCATGTCGGATTCACTATTTCTGACTTGGATTGTTTAAAGTACTCCGATATCCTTTTGTGAAAACAGGGTGAAAAATGTTACCATTTGAATAGGTATGCATTTGGTGTTAGCTTAACATCTTCACCCATCAAACTAAGTACTGACTACTGAGAATTGATTTTCTGACTACCCATGAGTTCTTTACATTCATACTAAAATTTTCTTCAAAAAACTTTATAATTAAAAGAATAAGCTGAATTTTTTAACCCATACCTAACATTTGTTTTATTGCTTGCAATACAAGGATTCTCTATTTCATTCTATTCCAGTATCATCTTTCATTAAATCAATTAGATCTCATAGTTAGAAAAAAGTTTCATTGCCTTCCAAAATGTTACAAAATGATATTTATAAATTGAAAAATACGATAAATTCCATAGCAATTGAAAAATCTACATTTCTGCTTGAAGGAAAACAGACATGTATTTTCTTCTTGTTTAAGAAAGAATTAGAAGGTATATTCTTAGGACCCAAAGAATGATGACTACTTTGGGCTAAAGAAATATACAACCGCAGATACTACCTTTGCTAGAAATTGCATACGTCTATAAGTTTAGTGGTTAACATCAGTTTTGACTCTTAACAGTAATATTTATCACAAAGAACAACCTTATTTGTCTATTCAAAGAATATTTCTCACCTCAAGGCCCACATATTACTAGATGCGTAGTCATATCACATATGTGTACTCTCTGATCATATTCTACTGCCATTTCAATTGTTTAAACACGGTAGATGATTAATTACACCATATTACTAAGAAAAAAGATTGTATATGTAGTAAAAAAACTATCAAACGATAGTATATATACATGATTTTCCTTCAGTAAGCTAAATGTAGCTCCATTATTATACCAGTGTACCTAATGTTGTCAAATGTCATAAAGCGCACTTTTTGATTTCCAAAAAAACAACATCACGGCCAAACATTGAATGATATGCAGCAGCAGTCTCGCTTAATCAGTTAATTAGTTCAAGTTTATTGTTACCTCTAATCAATCAGACAGGCAATACCGAAATCAGAACTACTGACTACGTGGTAGTTCAATACATAAACTTTTTCATTATCATATCATTGACTTAACGAAAACAAAACAGATTGACTTAATGAAAAACAACTCTTTTGAAGATTATTTTACTAACTAGTTTAAAGTTTCGTCGAGAACATAATAATTTATAACAAATTCAATAAAATCAAAGACGCTAGCTAGCACTTAAGTACATTACAAACTTAAGATTTTTAAAAATCCAGAATTATCATCATGAGCAAAAACATCATACAACTCAAACTCCTACACTATGAAAAATTAACATCGTAAACGAGTCACTGAAGAATGTAATAATATTTAGGGAAAAGTTACCAAGCCACAAATTTTCGCCACAAATTTATAACAAACTAAAAAAATACTTTAACCAAATTCGGAATAATTGAAACAGAAATGAATACCTTGTGGAGAAATCCTCTTGAGTGAAGAAGCAGTACATTTCTTAATCTTAAAAAAATCAAATATTGTACTCTGACTAAAACCTGAAAATATAAAATTAAATCAAAAACATTTCGTTTAAATATAAAATTTTTAACCGAATTAGTTAATTAATTAATTAATAATACTTTTAATCAACGGACGATGATCGGAGCAACTCCGACAAAACCAGGGCCCAATCGGAACACGAACGACAACAGGACGGTGACACGTCAAATGAAAACCTTTATCACATTTATCACACAGCAACAACACCTCATCATCACCTGACCCGCATTCATCGCAAACGACGTCGTTATAATCATCATCAACGGAAGTGTTGTTCATGATGTCATTTACGGAACGGTACTTCTGGTGTCGCCGTTGCGACGACC
Source organism: Artemisia tridentata subsp. tridentata (assembly GCA_021014915.2). NCBI lineage: Eukaryota > Viridiplantae > Streptophyta > Magnoliopsida > Asterales > Asteraceae > Artemisia > Artemisia tridentata. Next base: position 179,923,985 of record CP139503.1, read on the forward strand.
TGGCGGCGGTCATGAGGGGTTGATTTGTAAATAATGATGGTGTGGGGGAATTAGTTGAGGGGGGAAATTGGGGTGACGTGGCGTGTGGTGACTGGTTTATGGGTTTATGCTAATGTGCACTTTTAGCCGTTGCATGCAGGACAGGTTTGTTCTTTTTACTTTTGGAGTGTGGGTTGTTGAATTGGGTAATTTTTGCCTAAATTGGTACGGTATTACTGTATTAGCTAACTTTTAACTAGTGTCTGTTGTTTTCTTGATAGTGGAGTAGTTTTTGTTTATAGTGGAAATTCAATAATGGACTAAAAATCATAGGGAATTGTGTGTTTACAATCATCTTCCTTTTATCAAAACCTTTTTAGTTTATCAACTTATCAGCAGTATTGTTTATGTTGAGTCATTTGAGTACCCAATTGCCTAAGTAGATTAATGCCGAGTATAATAGATTGTGGACCGGCTAGTCACAGTGGCAACCCATATTGCGTCATCTTTCCGGCTGCCACCTCAGCTTTCTCTCTCCTCAACCCATATTCACCTCTCTCATCACAGTGACAACCCATATTGCATCATCCTCTTAATATACATTCAAACCATACAAAATGCAAATGTTTCTTTGTTTCACTTCGGTCGAAAATGCGAACGATATTCAAACATTTCCACCGGCGATCGATGTTACCACAAAGGCACCAACCGATCTCAACATCGGTTGAACGTTTTCATCGAACGATAATTTCCGATCCACTGTGATGAGTATAATAGATTGTGGACCGGACCAAATCGAAAAACCAATCCACCCTTTTCATTCGGTCTCGGTTTCGGTCCGGTTCGGTCTTACACAAAACCGGCTATTATGCTTTTTTGGACCGGACCGAACCGACTAAGCGGCCCGACCCGGACCCGGACCGAACATTTCGGTTCAATCATCGGTGTTTTAGGCCTAATCGATTTTCGGACAGGTCCGGTTTTGGTCGGTCCGATTTTGGCGGTCCGACCCGGTTTTCGGACCGTGCTCAGCCCTAAAGTAGATTTAAACATGAATTAGAAAAACTATAAGAAAAACTCGTTGATAAATAAATCAGCGAGCAACTTCATTAAGGTTCTATCATAGACAACTTCAAAGAATCAAAGTGTTGGTCCCGTTGACATGGATAGAATTAACTACAAAGTTAATCTAAACATGCACCATGCTTGAGTAATGTAATGATATTCTTTGATAGTTATAAGAAAACGTAAAGTAAAAAGACAAGATATTTTTCAACGTTTAATTCTTATTAGAAATCAATCAAAGAATTATACCCAAGTGTTTGCGGAATAACACTTGGGATTGAAATGACAAGTATGATACGACTCCTCACTAAACTTAAGTTAAGCTTAAGTAACAACCACACTGAACCAACTGAGTTATCTCAGGGACAAGGTTGCTATTTGGAGGAGTAAAACTAGTTTGTGAATGTCTAAGCATTAAGTGCACAAACTTGTCAAACTTTTACTCCATCTTATGTTTCCTATTTATACACAAGTAAATTACAACCGTTGTGATAAAGACAAAAGGTGACATGAGCTAGTTAGGACAAAATACTTACGTATTTTGTCTCTGTTACAGTAGGCTATTTTGAGTATAAGATAATACTGCTTTCTAAGGTACAGTGATGACACTGTCCTGACATTTTATCTTTCAGAGAAAGTTTGACTTCAGCCTGATAAGGACTTCTCTTTATCCCTTTAAACGTTTGTGGAAAACTAGAAGGGGGGGGGGGTTGAATAGTTTTACCGGTTTTTATGTTCTTTTAGTTCTTTTAAAGCTTCTTAAAAACTTTGCTATTGGAAACCTTTGATTCGATTCTTATGTGCAATCAAACAACACCAATATGAACTACACTCTAAACTAACTAATAATAAGTAATGAAAGTAAAGAGTAGAGATGGAAAGATCAAACCGGGACAAAAGGATTTATAGTGGTTCGGCTACGAAGCTCTTCTTCGCCCTACTCCACTCCCCGAGTACCACACTCGAGAGTTTCAAGCACTATGTCAACAACCTCCCTTAAGGCGGAGAAAACCGTACACGTCGCTTAACTTGTTTTCCGACACTAAGCTAGATGTCGAGTGCTAATCTTAGCTAGCACCAATCTACCACGATCCACACGATCAATCACTCAAGCCCAATGGCTTCAAGAGATCTCCAAGATCTCGACACGATCACAATGATCAACACTCACTTGACTAACACTATCCTATTGACCCTTGATCTTCTTGATCAATCACACAAGCCCAATGGCTTCAAGAGACATTCACTATCTCTATAAGATCACAATGATCTTCACTCACACTCTCACAAAAGAAAAATGATCTTGATGTATGATACAACAAGGATGTAACAAATGTTACAAGAAACCTAACAACTACTACAACTCTTGTATCTTCTTAGATACCTTGAGTTCTTCTCTAGTACTTGAAGAGGAATGACAACACCTTGTATCAAATTGGATACTTTGTGTTCTTCTCTTGCTATTGAAGAGGAATGAAGAGGATCTCTATGTTGGATGATTGGATCACTCTTGAACAAAAGAAAAACTAAACTAAATGATCAAGAAAAGAAAGTGGTGTGAGAGATTTAAACTCAGAAGTTTCTGTGTGAAAAAGGGTAAAGAAAATCTGTGAAGTGGGCTGGTATTTATAGGCAGAAAAAATCTGGCCGTTACAGAGGGACGGCTCCACTAAATCATCGACGGCTCCACTAAATTTAGTGGAACCGTGGAGCCGCGTCAGACAAAGACGCTCCATTTTTTGTCTTTTCTGGTGAAAACTTATTTGGGGAAGTTTGGAGCTGATTTTGGGGGGGAAAATAGCTGTTGTGTATTTTAAACTTATTTTTCCATTAAAACATTTCTTAATTTTTAAAAAATAATTTGTAAAGTATATTTTTGAAGAAAATGTTTTGTCACATAAAAATGTGAAGTCTTAAATCCAAATTTACTTCTTTGATCATTAGTGAAGTTGTAAATTTGTTCTAGAGTGATTTGTGTAGAAACGGGATCTTTCGATTAAAAACTTGTTTACGTAAATTTTGACGTAACGTGATTTCACATTTTGTCATCCTCAAAACGTGAAGTTATCGAAAGATAGAAATAACGTTTTTAGAACATTATTTGCATCAACAATCTCCCCCTTTTTGATAATGACAAAACATAAACTCATTTTATGTTAAAATTAGTTTTAACAAGTTTTTAATGAGTTTACTCTCATTTCTCCCCCTTTTTGTCGAAGCAAAAAGGTTGCTAAGGCTCCCCCTTGATGTATACTCCCCCTCGTTTGGAGGACACCAAGGAATCGAGCAATGATTCGTGCTACAAAACAAGGTTAGATAACAATAATACAAAATCTAACATGTAGCACACATGAAAAATATCCAACCACAAAAATGACTAAATAACCAAGCCCTCATAAAATAACTTCATAAAAGAGAATATCCATTCATAAAGAAAAGCAAGGGTCATACATAAGTATGACTACATAATAAGCATAAAGAAAATGGACAATAAGAAGCATAAATCCCTAATGACTAGAGGCAAGCTTCATTTTCAAGAAGTGTCCTAAAAGTTTATTGGTGAAAAGCTAAACAAGATCATGTTTAGTTTTGTGGGCTATGAGGTGGTGGAGATGGTGACATCATGGGGGGTTGTGGTGGTGTTAAAAGATGTTCCACATAGGAGAACATGAAGTGGATTTCATCTCTCAAAAAGAAGATGAGGTTACGGTTGTGGAGGCAACATAGGCAATTAGCACTATGTATATCAAAGGGATGAGGTTGGATGGGTTGAGCCATGATAGGTGAGGGTGGTGGTGGTGAGTTTGTTGGTGATGGAGTTGGCATGGCATAGTCCAATGGAGTTATGGGTGAGAGTGTGTAATCCATTGAGGATGGTATGGTGTTGAGGGAAGGAGATGATGAAGATGTTGTGTAGGTAGAGGATGTTTTGGAAGGTGAATTAGGTGGTGATGGTGAGTTGGGAGTAGCTTAGGAAGGTGGTGTCATTGCTTCATCATCTTTTGTAAGATCCACAAAGAGCCGTTTATTTCTTGGAGAACCAAGAAGTTAAACAACAACCCATGAAGGTACAAACGCCACTCGTACTTTTTCAATCCACATAATCTCCCGCATGATCAGAGTCGGCATAGACAACAGTTTCTACACCAGTCCCCTTGGGATAGAATAATCCCAAGTGTATAGTGCCTTTAATGTATCAGAAGATACGCATAACCGCTTCAAGGTGAGAGCTTTTGGGATCCTCTTGGAAGCGAGCACAAAGGCAGACACTAAACATGATGTCGGGCCTACTTGTCGTGAGGTATAGCAAACTTCCTATCATACCTCTATACTTAGTGCTATCCACGGACTCACCTTCTTCATCTTTCGTGAGTTTTATTTCCGTAGACATGGGAGTTTTCATGGGCTTAGACTCTTCTAAACTAAAATTCTTAAGCATCTCCTTACTATATTTAGATTGGTTAAAGAAGATACCATCTTCCATTTGTTTAATTTGTAAACCAAGGAAGAAATTTAATTCGCCCATCATGCTCATCTCAAACTCCTCACGCATGATCTTAGAGAAATCATCGCACAGTTCTGGACAAGTTGAGCCAAATATGATGTCGTCGACATATATTTGAACAATAATGAGATGTGAATTACGTTTCTTTGTGAAAAGTGTGTTATCTACCACTCCCATGGTATATTCATGTTCGATCAAGAATGCCTTTAGTCTATCGTACCAAGCTTTAGGAGCTTGTTTGAGACCATAGAGTGCTTTCTTGAGTTTATAAACATGATTTGGTTTCTCGAAATCAACGAATCTTGGAGGTTGTGCAACATATACCTCCTCGTTGATATAACCATTTAGGAATGCACTTTTCACATCCATTTGGTATAACTTAAAGTCTAAGGCACAAGCATAGGCAAGGAGTATCCTGATAGACTCTATTCTAGCTACGGGTGCATAGGTTTCATCGTAGTCTATTCCTTCTTGTTGGTTATAGCCTTGTGCTACCAACCTTGCCTTATTCCTAGTTACGACGCCATTTTCGTCGAGTTTATTCCTAAACACCCACTTAGCTCCTATGATGGTTTGATTCTTAGGAGGAGGTACTAAATCCCAAACTTGGTTTGCGGTGAATTGATTAAGTTCCTCTTGCATGGCGACTACCCAACTTTCATCCTTAATCGCTTCATCGACATTCTTAGGTTCTACGGTTGATATGAAACAAAAGAAATTACTTTTGTTTTGTGCTTGTGACCCAAGAGTTCTTTGGTTAAGGTTTCCTATGACATTTTCAATGGGATGGTTCTTGGATTCCTTAATGTTGACAACTTCGTCAACTTCAACTATTTCATCCTCAATGTCATCTTCTAAGGGTTTCTTGCCATTAACCTTAATGGCTTCATCCTCATCTAAGTCATCATCCACCAAGGGTGATGTCTTAGTTGGTGGAGGACTTTCATCGAATGTCACGTTGAATGACTCTTCGACTTTCATTGTTTCCTTGTTTAGGACTACATAGGCCTTGCTATTTTGGGAATATCCTAGGAAAACACCTTCTTAAGACTTTGGGTCAAACTTGGTGAGGTAGTCTTTAGTGTTTAGTATGAAGCACTTACTTCCAAACACTCTAAAGTAATCAAGAGAAGGTTTTCTACCTTTCATGATTTCATATGGTGTTTTTCTTAACATAGGTCTAATTAGAATCCTATTAAGTATGTAAGTTGAGGTGTCCACCGCATTACACCAAAACTTTTGCGGAATTGATTGTTCATTCAACATCGTTCTACTCATCTCTTGTAGAGTACGATTTTTCCGCTCAACTACCCCATTTGATTTTGGAGTGCGTGGAGCCGAGAAATTGTGTGTAATACCATTAGCATCACAATATGCTCCAAATTGCACTTCATTATCAAATTCCCGACCATGATCCGTTCTAATAGAAACAATTGTACATCCTAGTTGATTTTGGACTTTCTTACTCAAGATTTCAAATTCCTCAAAAGCTTGTATCTTATTCTTAAGAAATCTAGTCCAAGTATACCTAGAGTAGTCATCAACTATCACTAAGGTGTAGTAGTTTCCTCCGTAGCTCTGTACGACGGATGGACCAAATAAGTCCATATGAAGGAGTTCTAGGCATCTAGAGGTCGAGACCATATTCTTAGCTTTGTGACTAGAATGAGCTTGTTTTCCAACTTTACAAGTGTCACAAAAGTGTTGATCAAACTTAATCTTAGGTAGGTTTCTAACTAGTTCCTTAGACACCAATGATTGTATTAATCGCATATTGGCGTGACCTAATCTCCTATGCCATAGAGTGGAATTGTCATCTATGGTTGCTAAGCATATCCTATCCTAAGGCTTATTTCCTATTTTCATAACAAATAGGCCATTTCTCCTAACTCCTTTGCCTATGGTTTTACCATCCTTAATAATCTCACTACCCTCTTCGGAGAAAATAACTTTACACTTATTATCTACCATTTGACTAATGCTAAGCAAGTTAAATCCTAAGTTATCTACATGCTCAACATTTCTAATAGTGAGGGAGTTTTGAGTGATCGTACCTTTGCCTATAATGTTTCCCTAAAGTTTGCTACCGAAAGTGACATTACCTCCGTTGTATGCTTTGTATGATGAGAAAAGACTTCGGTTACCCGTCATATGATTAGTGCATCCACTATCCTTGACCCATTCGTCAGGCTCCAAGTTGATTCCCAAGCATATCTATTGAATAAGACAAACATTAAAACATTTGGTCCCCAATATCTCATGGGTCCAAAGTTGTTAGCATTAAACATCCTATGCATTAGTGATGCGTGGTTTTGCGACCTTACAACAGGTTTTACCTCTCGAGGGATCTCAAGAGGCTTGCAATCCCCACCAGGCAGTGTACCTGACCGATGTAGTATAGTGAAGTGGCAAGTACCGGGGGATTGATCGTTCTCTAGGGGAATAGTGTCGTTAGGATTGAAAAACTACTCTAATAGGTCTAAGGGTGAGGGAAGATTCTTTTTGTATTTTTATAATTTTATGAAAGCAAGTAAAATCTCGGGTTTGAAGGAGTGGGCGGAATTAGTTGCTAGTCAACTAACCCAAATAACTACAATTGCAAATAAAATAAAATAACTGAAAATAAAAAGGTTGTGAAACTTATATGGAGAGAAATGTGTTTACTTAGATTTCCTTACTCCCTGACTATCTTTTACCGGTTGATTAGTGTGTATTAATTGCGTGGATGACGGGTGTATTCCTTAATACCAATCGTGGGGTGGCGTACGTACTTCCCCAACTCTACAAGCTCCTACTTCACTCCTATGTCGAGCCGGCTAAGAAGCTCCTAACATGGGATCACTAGAATTCGCTCATGCATTAAATACAACCATAAAAACCTTAGTACGCATTGGTTCATGTTTCTTAAGACGTTCAAGCAAGTTACCGTATAGGAGGTTAGCCAGTTTTCTTAAGCCTAACATCGATAAACAATCATCCAATACAATTAATAACACACTAATAACCAATAATCAATAGTTAGGTTTCATTAGATCTAAGCAAACACAAGATAAATCTAGCCTAGCATGTTAATTAAAAGACAAGAACGAGATATAATCAAACAACACATAGACATATTGAATGATTAAATGATTACTTATCTTCAATTAAACATGGGAGATCCAAGGGTATAAAACCCTTAAAAATGGCAGAAAATTCGTCTTAGGGTTTCTCCTCACAAAGTTGCACACTATGACTAAAAATTGCAAAACTATATATAGAACTTAGTGGCTGACGGCGTCACGTTATAGATCTTGACGCCGTCACCTCGCCGTGGCTAGGGTTCCCGGATGGTCTTCCTGACGCCGTCCCTCTTTAATCCTCCAAAATCATCCCTGGCTTATCAAGGCTTGACGACCTTCTTGACGCCGTCCCCCTTTAATCTTCCAAAATTTCTCTGGCTTATCAAGGGCTGACGCCGTCACATGTACTTTCCAGCATATTTTTGAGACTTTGTCGTTTTCTTCACTTTTATGCTCCAAAAACGTCCAAAATGCTTCCTTTTCCAGATTTCTTCTCCAAAGTACCTAAAATGACAAAAGGAACGATTTAGGGCAATATTTGATCAAATAAATACGATTTAGGGCTTAAATGACCCCCTAAAAGCGGTACACTTTTCGCTTCATCAATTAGTTGCATTTGGTTAGGATGTTGGAACGGAGGACAAATTTCCCATGGTAAGTAACTTTGTAGTTGACGGTCATTCCAAGTTACGGGATAGTTACTTGGATAACTTTGTCTTCTAGAGTTACGTCTCGGTAGAGGAGTTCTTGACCGAGGTTTAGGAATATTTGTTTTTCTAGGTAGAGGAGTCTTAGACCTAGTGTCGGGTTTTACAAAGCCAGGCCTAGGGTTTGACACAGGTTTGTAAAAGCTTTTGGCTTCCTTATACTATCAATAGATACTTTGGTAGCATTTACAGCTATGTGTCTTGGTTTAGGACTTGAATTATCTTTCAAATTCAACTCAGTTATGTCTTCAGTAACACAAAGTACCACGGTACCATTAACTTTAATGGTGCCGTGTGAACATTTAGTGGTGTCGTCTGTTGTTTTGACAGAACTTGTGGGTTTGACAGATTCTACTTGCTTTATTTTACTTGTCGAAGCATTATCTGTTTCTCTTTCAAACCTAATGATCCTAAATGTATTTTCTTTGAGTTTATCGTTTTCTACACGAAGACTTATGCATGACTTGCATCCTACGTCTACTTCTTTATTTTTCTCAAGTCTTTTGACTTGATCCTTTAGTTCTAAAATTTGCATTTCGAGTTCATGCAATTTTAATTTTAGTGATTTGTTTCTACCTAAAATTTTAGAACTAATCTCGCATAGTTTATTATATTCGTCATTTAGTGTGTTATCATCTATTGACAAATTATCATCACTATAATCAGGATAGTCATATCGTACCTCATGAGAAGCTTGAGCCATTAGGCATGTTTCATCCTTGGGCTTCTTCTCTTCATCTTCACCGCTATCACTCCACGAGCCTCCTATGAAAGCTCGTTGGTTGTTGGATTTCGGTGGTTTGGGACACTCTCCTATGAAGTGATTAGGATCTCCACATCTAAAGCATTTCCTATCACTTGTCCCTTTCTTTTCAACTCGGTTCTTTTGTGATGTCTTCTTTTCATCACGAGGTTGTCTAACGAACCTACCTCTTCTCCTAAAGAACTTTTTAAAGTCCCTAACCGCTAATGCATATTCTTCATCTTCACTATCGGAACTTGAACATTCCTCATCACTAGACTCCTTCTTGGCTTTCAATGCTAGAGATCTAACTCTCTCGCTTTTGCCTTTAACTATATCGGAGTCTTTCTTGATTATCATCTCGTGAACCTTCAAGTTTCCTATTAGTTCATCGAGTGATAGTGTCGCCAAGTCCTTTGACTCTTCTATGGCGGTGACCTTTGCTCTCCACTTAGGATGTAGAGCCCTAAGAAACTTCCTAACATAATTCTTGCAAGAGTAACCTTCATCAAGAGCTTTAAGACTAGTGATAATAGTATTAAATCTAGCAAAAGCATTATCTATTGACTCATCTTCCGAAATGGAAAATTGTTCATATTGTTGAACAAGAAGATCTATCTTGTTCTCTTTGACTTGGTTATTACCTTGGTGAGTGACTAACAAAGTTTTCCAAATATCTTTTGCCGTATTACACATGAAAATTCTTTCAAATTCCTTTTTGGGCAAAGCATTGTAAATCATCATTTTAGCCTCATTATTCTTGGCTAATTTCCTTTTAAGTTCATCACTTTGTTTATCATAAGAAACTATTTCATCCTTTTTAGTTACCGGATTCATTTGAATCGGTTGAAAGTCACCCTCGGTAATGACATGCCAAAGATCAATGTCTTTTGATTTCACATACGTTTCAAATCTTGTTTTCCAATAGATAAGCAACGGTTTCAAAAAGTGGTGGTCTTTGCATAGATTGCCCTTCTAGATATTTGTCGGAATCCATTGATTGATTCAAGTTTTAAAATACAATTTACTTTAAAATCTTAACTGACGTGGCTTCAGATACCAATTGTGGAAAACTAGAAGGGGGGGTTGAATAGTTTTACCGGTTTTTAAGTTCTTTTAGTTCTTTTAAAGCTTCTTAAAAACTTTTCTATTGGAAACCTTTGATTCGATTCTTATGTGCAATCAAACAACACCAATATGAACTACACTTTAAACTAACTAATAATAAGTAATGAAAGTAAAGAGTAGAGATGGAAAGATCAAACCGGAACAAAAGGATTTATAGTGGTTCGGCTATGAAGCTCTTCTTCGCCCTACTCCACTCCCCGAGTACCAAACTCGAGAGTTTCAAGCACTATGTCAACAACCTCCCTTAAGGCGGAGAAAACCGTACACGCCGCTTAACTTGTTTTCTGACACTAAGCTAGATGTCGAGTACTAATCTTAGCTAGCACCAATCTACCACGATCCACACGATCAATCACTCAAGCCCAATGGCTTCAAGAGATCTCCAAGATCTCGACACGATCACAATGATCAACACTCACTTGACTAACACTATCCTATTGACCCTTGATCTTCTTGATCAATCACACAAGCCCAACGGCTTCAAGAGATATTCACTATCTCTATAAGATCACAATGATCTTCACTCACACTCTCACAAAAGAAAAATGATCTTGATGTATGATACAACAAGGATGTAACAAATGTTACAAGAAACCTAACAAATACTACAACTCTTGTATCTTCTTGGATACCTTGAGTTCTTCTCTTGCACTTGAAGAGGAATGACAACACCTTGTATCAACTTGGATACTTTGTGTTCTTCTCTTGCTATTGAAGATGAATGAAGAGGATCTCTATGTTGGATGATTGGATCACTCTTGAACAAAAGAAAAACTAAACTAAATGATCAAGAAAAGAAAATGGTGTGAGAGATCTAAACTCAGAAGTTTCTGTGTGAAAAAGGGTAAAGAAAATCTGTGAAGTGGGCTGGTATTTATAGGCAGAAAAAATCTGGCCGTTACAGAGGGACGGCTCCACTAAATCACCGACGGCTCCACTAAATTTAGTGGAACCGTGGAGCCGCGTCAGACAAAGACGCTCCATTTTTTGTCTTTTCTGGTGAAAACTTATTTGGGGAAGTTTGGAGCTGATTTTGGGGGGGAAATAGCTGTTGTGTATTTTAAACTTATTTTTCCATTAAAACATTTCTTAATTATTCAAAAATAATTTGTAAAGTATATTTTTGAAGAAAATGTTTTGTCACATAAAAATGTGAAGTCTTAAATCCAAATTTACTTCTTTGATCATTAGTGAAGTTGTAAATTTGTTCTAGAGTGATTTGTGTAGAAACGGGATCTTCCGATTAAAAACTTGTTTACGTTAATTTTGACGTAACGTGATTTCACATTTTGTCATCCTCAAAACGTGAAGTTATCGAAAGATAGAAATAACGTTTTTAGAACATTATTTGCATCAACAACGTTTCCCGCCTTGTCCCGCCTATTCTTCAGATCTTCAGTCTTCAGTCTTCAATCTCCAGTCTTTAGTTGTTGAGGAGTCTTGGGGTTCAGTGAGTTATTTTCATCACTCACTAAACCCATCACCTTCTTCTTTGGCTTAGGTACCACTCACTGAGTTCCGCCTCACTGAATGGAGAGGCTTTCTTCTTAGACTCTTCCTAGGCATCCTGAAGGTGACTCACTGAGCAACTGTTCACTCTGTGTCTTGAATGTTGTTTAAAGTTTTCTAACACATAGGTTATTTTCTATTCAAATCCTTGTTTAAGGAAGCTTGGGTACTGAATGGACCCAACACAAAGACTATTTGAAAATACATTCACCACCCGATGCCCAATGCGGTGTCAACATTAATGAATATATAAACTATTTGGTGAAGAAAAGGATCACCAGAGAATGAAAATACCTTGATGATCCTATCAGCTTTCTCAACATATCATGTGAAGATACTTTAAATATCTTTAAGATATTTAGGCGGAACTTTTTCTGTAAAGCAAAATTGGCGGGGTAAAGTAACATTAGGAAAAGTCAAAGCAAATACAAGTTGATGAAAAAATAGTGAATAATGGTCAACACAAGTTACACAAGAAGAGCTTGTTTCTATCCAAGAATATAAGCATTAAATGGAATATGTACTTGTTCAGTGAATGCTGGACACGACACACCAAAAAACCACATGTGATATCCTCGTACAATAGTCTATATAAAGAGAATGTTTTTCAGAGTAAATGTTATCTCCTCCGAATCATTGAAAACGATTTAACTGTCAACTTTGAACTTGTAACACCCCCAAAATATCGCAGCGGAATGTAATATCATTGGGGTGCTACTTATTAGTATAACAGTCATAATCATAGAAAACGAATCTAAATGAGACGTTTTAAAGTTTATTCTTCGATCAAAATAAAACATCAGAGTTACAAGAGGTCCCAAGTAGTTTTAATTTGCATAAGATGTAAACATAAAAGTTTATAAAGGTTTATCGAATGATAATATTATGCAAGCCATCAAAACATTCTCCGTGCGACTTCGTGCTTGCCAAATACCTTAAAACCTGAGATAAAATATGCTAAAAGGTCAACACAAAGGTTGAGTGAAATTTAAAGGTTTATAAAGAAATAATGGACCACAAGATTACAGAGTTAAAATAATAATTGCAACGAATACAATTATGGGTAAATAATTATTATTGCTTTAAGCTCATAACACGCAAACTGACTGAAGGTTCATAAAATGAACCAATGCCTTGGAAGGTACATTGCCATTTTACCTAAAATTCAAATATAATGCGTTTGTGGCATCTTATCTGACCGTACAAACGGGATTCGTCAATCCCAATAGGCCTATTAACAATATTCGCGTTCACATGGAAGTGATTAATGGTTCATGATACAATTAGAGACTTATTTTGGCAATATCGGTACTTTAGCAATAATATGTTCTGATAAACATATAGTTTAAAGCACTTGTGTCCAAATTGTAAAATAGAATATATCTCCCACAATGGGTTTATAAACAGTTTAAGAGTTAAAGTGGGGCTATGAACTCACCGTAAGCAACAGTGAATAGCAAGGTGCAAATAAAGTGACAAGTAAGCCGAGAAGTCCTACGAGCAACCTAAAATAGTATGTTGCGTCTTAGGCTTTTATAATAATATAATATGAATGCAAGAAAGTTTTATATATTTATTATATCAATTATGCAATTGTACATAAAGTTTTTAAGGTTTATAAAGTGACAGGGACTAAGATTGACAAGTTAGGAAAGTGTTACGATCCCTAATATATAAGTTGTCCAAGGTTCGGGTTTCATGTAATTTATACCGTCCAAATATTCTAATATGTCGATATGTGGTTAGATTGTCCAAAAATGAGTTATGGGTTTATTCCTGAAAGTGGGTCCTACCACTTCGGGTAAGTGTAAAATAAATTAATAAGTGTTTGTAGAAGTTTATAATTTTTAAAATTTTAAGTTACAAAATAATTATATTAGTTTTTATCATTCATAATGGGTATAGATGTTATAAAAATATTTTTGACCATTTTTATTTAAACTTTAACAAGTTATAAGATTTTTAAGTTAGGTGCGGGTTTTGATAAAAAGTCGGTATTTAATATTAAAAATTTCGTTTCTCCTAAACCGTAAGGAGTTATACTTCAAATTTTATATTCCCGAAAACGTATTTAAGTGTACTAATCAAATTTGTGGGTCCCACTACTCTGAAAATTATATAAATTAAGTGAAATTACCATTTTACCCTAATATGTCAAGTCTGATCGGGACAACACCTAACAGTCCCACCATTTTTGCGATAAGTTGAGTTATGTAACTCCTTTTTATGTGAGGTTTTCGGCTACGTTCAAGTTATTGTGTTACCTACAACTTTTATGTTTTATGCAACAGAGGGTTTAATACAAATGTTTAGACTTTTTAGCCATTCAAATCTTGTGTGCGTTTTCTGACGACCTTTGCCGTTTATTTTCTAGTTAATTCATCGGGTATCGTCTCACGACCAAACACCCAGAAAATCGAAGCTAAGAAATAGATCGACAGGCCTATATTTTTACCTAAGTCTCTAAGTGTACTGATTAAGTGCAATAATTACGAAAACAGTCCCTGGTCCAAATGGTCTTTTCAAACTTAGTCCCAATCATAGTTTTAGGTAATTTAAGCTATGTACAATGCATAAATTAATGTAACAAGTATATGAAACATGAAAAATGTATAAAATACAATATACATCAGTAGGCAAATGGAAAATATTTTGTGGTTTCTTACACAAATGGAAGTGGAATAAAAAGGAAATTTAGAATCAATGACACCAACTTTGTAATCACCAAATCAACTAGCCTTCAAATCTTTTCACCAAAACTTTTTGAGGACACAAGATCAAGGTACAAAACACTTGCTAAGAACTTCTTTTAATCATTGTATAACTTTACAAATAAAGCACTTGGATACGAGATTTTTGCACTAGCATTAACTATGGAGTATAAGCTTTCATTTTCTTTATAAATATTTGGTAAGATTTCAAGTTATGGTGGGTGTTTTGATGGTGGAAGTGCACGTCAAAGGGGAGAGACAAGGGTAATTTTTGTGTGATTTTGAGATCTACAAATGAGTGGTTTATGGTATTGTGGTTTGTGTTGGATGGATTTATGTAATCATAGACTAGTGTAAAGATTTTTAGGACAAGTGTCCTTGTGGTTAACCCATAACCGGCCGTTTACAAACGTGGAGGCTTTAAGACGCGAAACTTAAAATCGGGTAACGTAAAAATATAAAACTTATAAAAATATAAAAACTTGACATCAAAACCTATTTTGATATTTTAGGTGATCCTTGAGCTTGTTGGGTGATTACTTGGTGTTTAAAAATTGAAAACGCGCAAAACGCAAAATGTGCAAAGTTTAATTAAAATGCAAAAGTGAAAATGGGATATTTAAATTATGATTGTAAGAAACCAAAATGCATAAAAATAGATATACTGAGTATTGTCAGGTGTCGGTTTAAGTTAAATGTACGTTTAACGACGTATACGGAATAACCTATCTAGTTATGCGTAAGAGTGAGTTTACTTAAAATAAAAATATTAAGTAAAATTAAATAATTAAATAATGATCTCAAAATTGTGAATTGTTACAGTACCTAATCCTTAAAGGGAATCCCGTCCCGGGATTCAGTTCGAGTTAGATGTCGAAGTTGTGTTAGTGAAAAGGTGTGGATATTTCTGACGCATCTGGTCTACTCTCTCCAAAGTGTATTCTGGTACTCGTCGAGAGTTCCAACGAACTTTGACATTAGGAATAGGGCTCTGCTTGAGCATTCAAGAGTATGTGTGGGAAAGTTTGAATTTATGGTCATGACCAAAGCTCGAACCCGTAGCGGCTTAATCCGTTCCTTTCGGCTCTGGGTGTCAGCTACTACGTTTGCTTTTCCCGGGTGATAACGAATTTCGCAGTCGTAATCACTTAGTAGTTCTAGTCATCGACATTGTCTTATGTTTAATTCCTTCTGATCAAGAATATGCTGAAGACTCTTGTGATTCGTAAATACAATACACTCTGTATCGTATAAATAGTGCTCTCAAATCTTGAGTGCAAAGAAAACAACTCCTAATTCTTAGTCATGGGTCGTGTAGTTCTCTTCATGAGTCTTGAGTTATCGGGAGGCATAAGCTATAACCTTCTTCCTCTGCATCAATACAACACCTAATCCTTAATGCGAAGGGTCATACTAAATTATAAAGTCTATGGTTCCTTCTGGCAGGGTAAAAAATGTGTGCACCATAAAGCTTATGCTTTAATGGTTAAAAAGGCTTCTTCTTCTTTATGAACAACACCGGAATTTCCCATGGTGATGAGCTTCGTCAAATAAATCCTTTATTTAAAAGTTCTTGCAGTTGATCGGATAATGTTCGCATGATACGTAAATAGTCATACCGATGATGACGTCGAATTTTTCTAAGTTTGGTCGGTATTAAAGCAGTATCGAACGGGTGGTCACTAAGTTAAAGGCGAAGCCTCATAAAAAATCTTCAGTGCTAACTATTTCCCTTCAGCCAATTCAACATCATACTTAAAGTCTAAAATGGCTGGTGTGATGAAATCCGATCTTCAGTTTGAGGTATAGAATAAGGTTGATATTAACATGGTATGGTTGTGATAAGAGTATACTTAGTTTATGTGCTTACTAATACGTATGCCTGTGACATGAACTTGTTTATACGCACACCAAAATTTACCTTTTAGGTATATAAGTGAAAGATCGTTTTTAACAAGGTTTATAGATAACTACTCCCAGCATAACATGATCTTTCCTGAATTAGACATATGTGATCAGGCTATGTATAATTGAGGCTTAATGAATCAATTCTCGGTTTAGTTGATTAATTTTTATGGTCCTTAAAGTTAATTAGTATTAATCATACTGTTTATAAAATATTATTCCAAATAGTTGATATTGTAGCGAAACAATTTATATGATTATGTCAAAGTAGTTTATAGGAGAATGGCAAAAATGATTTTATGATAACAGAACAATTTATGAGGTAGTAGCCATTCAGCGTATTAGTTTATAAAATAGTGGTAGAGTAGTTTGTAAGAAAGTAACAAATTGGTTTATGGAATGGTTACAAACAACATATAAGATAGTAGTAATTTAGGTTAGTAGTTTATAAGGTAATAGTAAAGTAATTCATATGAGAGTATCAAATCGGTTTATAATATGGTGACAAAATAGTTTAAAAGTTAATAATAACACTGTTTACAAAATAGTAGCGAAATAGAAAGTGTAACGAACGTAAATTGTTACAACATGTTGATAATAAAAGTAATAGATAGTCATGATTTAAGTAAATCCCACAACTCGGGATAAACATACACAAAATACAACGAAGTTCATGAAGAAGTACTAGTGTTATTCCCTTATGGGATACAACTTGAGAGGGCCTAGGCTTAGGTCTTATTATGCAAGGCAGGAGAAGTCCTTCTCTAAACATCATCATTTCGTAACGTCTTTATTAGCTTTGGTGGGCTTTTTCTTCTTTATTCTGGTTCTTCAGTGCTGGACATTTATCCTTGTAGTGCCCTTTTACTACACACCCAAAGCAGGTTACTACTGGTTGTAAGTTGCTTCCAGTAGTAAGGCTTTTTCCTCTGTAGTCTTTAGTTTGGTGTCCCACCTTCTGGAAATTCCTGTACCTAACAGTGCAAGGGCCTGTGTGATGCAGCTTGCATTGATTGCACAGTGGTTTGTTCCCAGCATAACCCTTCTTGTCACTTGGTCCAGTAGTATAAGTCCCAACCATTTCTTGCCTCTTGTTTTGTTGTTGGTCAGAATCTCCTCTATGATTACTTTCCCATTTCCTCTTGTTGTTGCTGTGGTTTTGGTTTTCGTTGTTGATATCTCGAGCAATCCTAGTTCACACAACTTGGTGTATTTCGTTATGTGCCATACGGATAGCTTCATGCATAGAAGCAGGCTTGGATAAGGCGACATTCTTTCAAATTTTCAGGGAGAGTCCCTGGATATACCTTTCGAGTTTCTCGTGCTCGGGTTTCGTCATAGCAGGGTATAGTAGTGCCAGCTCATAAAAGCGAGTGTTGTACTTGATGACATCATCTCCTTTCATAGTCAATTCCCAAATTTCTTGTTCTATTGCCCGCAATTCGCTCTTCGAACAGTATTCTGCAATCATCATCTTTCCCAGTTCATCCCAATGGGTTGAGTAGGCGATATCGACTCCTACCGACTGAACATAGGCGTTCCACCATGTTAGGGCATGTCCCTGAAATGTGCAAGTAGCAAACTTGACTCTGTTTTCCTCGGAGCAGTTTCCACATCGAAGTATTGATTCCACATCTTCAAACCATTTGCACATTCCCACCGCGCCTACGTTTCTACTGAAGGTGTGGGGCTTACAGTTCATAAAGTCCTTGTAAGAGCAACCATGGGTTGTGGGCTCCATTCTGACTGTATTTCCACTGACTTCGTAGGCAGCAATCGCCTCTGCAACTTGTTGGGCTATAAGTCGCTCTATATCAGTTTTGTTTATCTTCTTTGGCGGCATTGTTTTATCAATCATTACAAGTGTACAACACAATGAGTATTTGATCAATGTAAAAGAACCATACACAATAATATAAACAACCATAACAGCGTAGAATAAAATTCCAGGATAACAAAAATCATCATAATACAAAGTAGATTAAACACTTTTTGCATCGTTTCACAAAATGTGAAGTACAAGTACAAAAGATAGCATCGTTTCCACTAACTGAGACTCCCAATTTAGTAATATAATGAACAGAAAGCTACATAAGAAATCTAGTCTAGTGTGGACCGTCTGGTGGTCCTGGCTGCCCTGCTGATCACTACTCTAGTGCGGCGATACGGTCCTCCATCTGGTGAAATAAAGTCAACAGGCTAGGTCCTCCCTCTGAATCTCGTATCAATCGGTTGTGCAAACCGATCATCACAAGCCCCATGTTCCGTAACATACAACGGATGTGCTGAAACCCCTGCTGAAAAGTCTCAACACCTGATCGTAGCTCACTAACCTCGACCCTCAATGCCTCTCCCTGATCGGGTGGATAGCTATCCACGATACTCTGTATGCCAGTAACCCTAGTCTGAATCCCATCCAACTCCCACCTGAGGTCGCTAACTCTGCCATCAGTTGCAGTCTCCTGCTCCTGTAGGTGTACAATGGCAGTACTGTCCAAACCTAATTCCTGTGCCATTCACCCCATATCTCGGCGAACATCTCGTGCCCATGCACGGATCTCCTCATAGTGAAGTATCATTAATCCCAATTCTCTCCCAATGTCCTCTCGTGCCCCCAAGTCTCCAACTCGGGCACGGTCAAACTCCTCTACCCTCCTCAGTAAGTAGAGAATCTCCTGGTCTTGAAGCTCTAATCTGTCAGTCACTCTGGTAGGAGGGCATACTGTAGAAGGTGGTTCGATAGGAATAGCTGTGGAAGTACCTCCAACCTCGAATGTACTCTGGACTCGGCTACTCTGATGGTGAATAACTAGCGTAGTAGCTGGAGTGGAAGCTCTAGTCATCTTGTCCGAATAAAAGTCATCCGAATCTAACTCTCTGGTCAAAGGGTGCATATACAAAGTAATACCTCTTACGAGGTGGCATCAGTCGGTCTCTGGCTAGAGAGGCCAGTAGGTTTGGAGAAAGGGCTCTGGGCTTCCTAACACTAATCCGGGCTGAGCGGGGAGGAACAATGTCTCGGCAGTTGGGTAGTATAAGTGGGGGTAGGTGGTAATGAGTAGGGGGTAAGGGTAAAGGTGATATAGGAGCTCTGTCAGCTGATGTATATGATACTGGTGTAGGTGATCTAGTGGATGGAGTAGGTGATAAAGGTGCATGCTCTGGTATCTCTGGTAAGGGATCGGGTATGTGAACTAGGGAAGCTGGTACTGACATAATGCCCTGCAATTGGCATATGAGGTCAAAATTCGTAAAAAGTTTATATAAATATTCTTTTATATAAAGAAATGATAATCAAAAGTAAATTAAGTATATATACACTTATATAAACAAGTGTAATAGCGTATAGAATAAATGTTCGAAAAGTGTAAGCACACGGAGAGTGTAAGGCAATGCAAAGTAAAGTAGTTAAAATATAAAAAGCGGTTATAGTCTAGGTCTATAAATGCGACCTGGTTCTCTATAACCATGGCTCTGATACCATTTTGTAACACCCCCAAAATATTGCAGCGGAATGTAATATCATTGGGGTGCTACCTATTAGTACAACAATCATAATCATAGAAAACGACTCTAAATGAGACGTTTTATAAGTTTATCATTCGATCAAAATAAAACATCAGAGTTACAAGAGGTCCCAAGTAGTTTTAATTTGCATAACATGTAAACATAAATGTTTATAAAGGTTTATCGAATGATAATATTATGCAAGCCATCAAAACATTCTCTGTGCGACTTCGTGCTTGCCAAATACCTTAAAACCTGAGATAAAACATGCTAAAAAGTCAACACAAAGGTCGAGTGAAATTCATAGGTTTATAAAGAAATAATGGACCACAAGATTACTGTAATACCTGAAATTCAGATAACATGTAAAATGACCAAAATGCCCCTACTACTCTAATTATTTAATTAAAAGCTATTATAAGCATCAAATTAATCCGAACTATGTCAAATAAATTACATATGAAATAAAATAAAATTAAGATAAGGCTTTTAATAATTTTTACATGTCCAAATAATTTTTGTACTACCCTACACTCATATAAGAATCGAATTATGTATACATTTAATTAGTTATGTTTTATATTGTTTTAAAAGTAAAGATTATGACAACTAAATTAAGGATATGATCAAGACCAAATCAAATTCTGATTTTTCTTAACAATATGGGCCGAAATTTATGCAAGCCATTCCCTAAAAATCAGATCTCCCATTCTACATATTTTATTCTCCATATTTCTTCCTAATTTACAAAACCGTGTAAAACACAAACACCAAATAATTCACCTTTCATTCCATAAGAATTTTTGGAGGTCCAAAAGAAATTTTTATGAGTTCAATCTATTGCTAGGAAGCCAAGAAAAATAGTCATTCGAATTATAAAGGCCTAAATTCATTGGTGTCGAATTTTTGTTCAAAAGTGAGGTAAATTCCATTTTAATTCGTACGACCCTTGTATAATTCATTTTCCATTTTTCCTGAGTTCCTCATATCACATATGATCTGTGAAAAATGATTACAAGGTTTGTTGGTCGCGTTTGTGCTCGTGGGGAATTTTTGGTTCTTGTTATCCGTTCGAGAAGTGTAAATTCGTTCAGCCCATTCTACGCGTCCCCTATTGGGTTTGGTATTTTTCTCACGTCTCTTACATCATATAAGTCTCAAATAAAATGATAAACATGAACCATGCATGCTCCATGAATTATTTGCGAATTAAACCTTAAAAACGTGTTAAAACTCTAAATAATTATGTATGAATTTTTTGGGTGTGAGGCTTAATTTTTCTGAGCTCTATATAATCCATATAATCTGGGAAAAATAGTGGTTCGAGTTTTAGAGGCCTATATAATTCGTAGTGGAATTAATTTTAAAACCGGATTTATGAAAAATATAGAAAAGAAATAAATAAAATGGAAACCCTAAAGAAATCGACCTAGGGTTAGGGTTGTGGCATGGAATCTGGTCATTAATATTTGTTTAAGGTTGTTGGGAATCATGAGCCAATGATTGGAGAATTTATATTAGGGTTTGTAATTGTTTTGTGTATTAACGAATTAAAAATAAAAAGACAAGGGTGTGTTTTGTAATTTATAAAACTTGTGGGGTATTTTTAGAATATTATTTAGATCAGTACTAAAGTTTAAAAATTATAACATAAGGGTGTCATGTGTAAATTTGATATTTTAGAAATTTATTTTGGCAAATTAAATAAAATATTATTCGATTTATAATTAAATTAAAGAGAGGGACTAAAAGTGTAATTTTGGAATCTTGGGGTTATTTTGAGTTAATACTGGTATAAAAAGGCTATTGTGTAATTTTGAGGAATTATGGGTTAAATATGAAATTGTTATGAATTATGATTTAATTTATAAGTTTTGGTAAACTTAAAGGACCAATTATGTAAATTCTGAATTCTGAGGGGTCTAATCTGTAATGTACTAAATTCTGATGATACATTATGTAATTATGAAATATAATATGCTTGTTTGGTATATTTGGATATTGTAGGGTTTAATTTGTAAAATATATAAATATAAGGTTGGTTTTGTAAATTATATAACTAAAGGGGTATAATCTGTAAATTATGAAACTAAAGGGATTATGATGTAATTCTGAATAAAATGAGTATATAATTCTGTAACTTAAAGTATTTTCACTTAAGACCTTGAAATTGATGAAATTACAATTAAAACCCTGAACTTTGTGAACTTGTCATAATTAACCTTAGACTTCTGTAACTTGTTAAAATATACCTTGATTCCATTATAATCTCTGAGTAAGGACTTAATCTAATCTGAAATGATAATATCTGTTAATTCTGGAAACCTGCTAATTATGGGAAGTTACTAAATCTGGAAAGTTACTTAAAATGGAAAGGTAAACTAAAGTAATATTCTGAATTAGAGTCTGTAGTAATTCTGTCTTCTTCTTCCTTAGGTGTGAAGAAGGAGAAGTACTGATTTCTGTTCTGTGTCTGTTAATAAGGTACAGATATTCTGCCCTTTTTCAGTAAGGGTTTTTCATCCCCTTTTCTTTCAGTTTTTCATTTTCTTTATTAGGATTTCCGATACCACTGCTATGTTCCCTTCTGTTGTGAATCTTTGTTGTGATCTGTTTGTCTTGAACCTTTTGTTTGAACCTCTGCTATGATTCTTTTATTCTGAACCTTTTTCCTGAACTCTAATTGTAAACTTGTTTGTGAACCTTTGATGTGTTTCTTCTGTTCTGAACCTTTCTTGAACCTTTGTGTTTTGATCTCTTGTTCTGAACCCTGAATTTGTGAATCTTGATTGAATCTGATCTGTGAACCTTGTTCTGAACCTTAACCTGATATATCTGTTGTAAACTTTGATTTGATTTTGGTATAAACCTTAACCTGTTAAATCCTTATCTGAACCTAATTGATTTTGAACCTTTATCAAACTACATATGAAACTGTTTAAGAAAAGCTATTTTAAAAAGAAGTGATACCACTTGAAATGGAAGTTACTAAAAGTTTTGGAAGACCATTTTTATGAAAACTATTTTGTAAGATCATTTCAATGGAAACCATTATTAAGGGATTGATTTAAATGAACTTTTGACAGGAACTTCTGAAATGGATTATTGCTATACACTTGTAATTATTAACCTTTGATATACTCTTTTGGACTATTGGAAATAAACCTTTTAATCTGAACTTAAGCTTTGATATTAAACTTAATCTGATAAACTCTGATTTAAACCTTATTATCTTAATCTGAATTGTTGACATGACCCTTCTGCCATGAACCCTTAGATGTGACTCTGTTTATTATATGACATCTGACCTTGACCACAGTCTGATATCCGAGCCAATCACTAGGCATGAGGGTTTCATGTCCATGTCATTGATGCACCGATGGCATGACTCTAGGGCAGGAGAGTGATGACCTGTCCCGTCCCTGATTTTATCTGTTATGTAGGAGAAGATTCTGGCCTACTGGGGCGCATGGATGCATCCTAGATCTGATCTGATTTCTGTTATCTGTTATTATGTTATCTGTTATATATATCTCTGGTGACTGATGGTGTGTGCGATACACGTCTTTCACATATATCTGGGAGCTGATCACTCCGATTTGATACATGAGGTCACCCCTCATATTATCTGGTTACTTGAGAGGTATCCCCTCTAGATTACTTATGTGACTACACTGTTATGATATTATCTGTTATCTGGGCTCGTGATAGATTTCTGTTCCCTTTATTCTTACACCTTATTTATTTCTTATTCTTATTTCGTTTCACTTATTCCATTTCTTATTCCTATTCTTTCATTTGACTTTGTTTCTGTATGATCTGTATTTTCTGATTTCCTTTGTACTGCTATCCGTTATCGTTTCTGTTGTCTATATATCTGTTCACTGAGCTTTTGAAGCTCAGCCGCATTTCTTTTCCTGCGGCAGGTTTTTAGTAGGAAGCTGGGGATGAGTGAGAGTGTACCTCTGGACTTAGAAGACTTGATAGCTATTCTGGATTAGAGTTGGATAGAAGATATTATGTTTTAGAATTAGTTTTGGAAGCTTTCATTGTAACCTTGTAGATTCAGTATTTCATTTGTAATCCTTTGAGATTTTTGTATTACTGTAGATGTATGCTCTGTTTTGATCATGAAAAGCAAACAGAGTTAAAATAATAATTGCAACGAATACAATTATGGGTAAATAATTATTATTGCTTTAAGCTCATGACACGCAAACAGACTAAAGGTTCATAAAATGAACCAATGCCTTGAAAGGTAAATTGTCATTTTACCTAAAATTCAAATATAGTGCGTTTGTGGCATCTTATCTGACCGTACAAACGGGATTCGTCAATCCCAATAGGCCTATTCACAATATTCGCGTTCACATGGAAGTTATTAATGGTTCATGATACAATTAGAGACTTATTTTGGCAATATTCGGTACTTTAGCAATAATATGTTCTGATAAGCATACAGTTTAAAGCACTTGTGTCCAAATTGTAAAATAGAATGTATCTCCCCCAATGGGTTTATAGACAATTTAATAGTTAAAGTGGGGCTATGAACTCACCGTAAGCAACAGTGAATAGCAAGGTGCAAATAAAGTGACAAGTAAGCCGAGAAGTCCTACGAGCAACCTAAAACAGTATGTTGCGTCTTAGGCTTTTAAAATAATAGAATATGAATTCAAGAAAGTTTTTATATATTTATTATATCAATTATGCAATTGTAAATAGAGTTTTTAAGGTTTATAAAGTGACATGGACTAAAATTGACAAGTTAGGAAAGTGTTACGAGTCTTAATATATAAGTTGTCCGAGGTTCGGGTTTTATGTAATTTCTACAGTCCAAATATTCTAATGTGACGATATGTGGTTAGATTGTCCAAAAATGAGTTATCGGGTTTATTCCTGAAAGTGGGTCCTACCACTTTTGGTAAGTGTAAAATAAATTAATAAGTGTTTGTAGAAGTTTATAATTTTTAAAATTTTAAGTTACAAAATAATTATATTAGTTTTTAACTTTTTATCATTCATAATGGGTATAGATATTATAAAAATATTTTTGACCATTTTTATTTAAACTTTAACACGTTATAAGATTTTTAAGTTAGGTACGGGTTTTGATAAAAAGTCGGTATTTAATATTAAAAATTCCGTTTCTCCTAAACCGTAAGGAGTTATACTTCAAATTTTATATTTCCGAAAAGGTATTTAAGGGTGGAGGGAGTCACATGCGGGTTGGAGGGTTCAAATGCCGATGGAGGGAGTCACATGCGGGTTGGAGGGTTCAAATGCCGTTTTTGCGGGTTGGCCATTCGAGTTCCATTTGCGAGCTTGCAACTCGCAGCGAGTTGCAGAAATGAGGTGCAAAGTTGTGATTTGATTGGTTGTTTGGTAAAAAGGGTGTTGGGAGGGTTGAGAGTGATGGTTGCCAGTAAAAAAAGTTGGATTGAGGGTTGGAGGGTTGAAATGAGGTGGAGGGATTTGATTGGTTAAATTTTGGGAGGGTTGGAGGGTTGGAGAGGATGACTCCCTCCACCCTAAGTGTACTAATCAGATTTGTGGGTCCCACTGCTCTGAAAATTATATAACTTAAGTGAAATTATCATTTTACCCTAATATGTCAAGTCTGATCGGGACAACACCTAACAGTCCCACCTTTTTTGTGATAACTTGAGATCCGTAACTCCTTTTTATGTGGGGTTTTCGGCTACGTTCAAGTTAATATGTTACCTACAACTTTTATGTTTTGTGCAACAGAGGGTTCAATAAAAAAATTTAGACTTTTTAGCCATTCAAATATGGTATGCGTTTTTCGACGACCTTTGTCGTTTATTTTTTAATTAATTTGTGGAAAACTAGAAGGGGGGGTTGAATAGTTTTATGTCCTTTTAATAATTTATTGTGAAAACTTTTATTTTCTTTTTAAAACTTAGATTCGAATTTATGTGATCTCAATTCTTGAACAATATGAACAATACGTATATAGGTAAATATAACTAAGTAATGTAAGTAAGGTAATAAAATGAAATGAAAGCTAGAGATGGAAAGATCTAACCGAGAGACAAGAGATTTATAGTGGTTCGGCTACAAGGATACCTTCCTTGCCCTACTCCACTCCTCGAGCACCTAACTCGAGAGTTTTCTTCACTATGTCAACAAGCTCCCTTATGGCGGAGAAAACCTTTACACAACTTTAGCTTACACCGGCTTAACGACACAAAGCTAGATGTCGAGTTCTAATCGTAGCTAGAACCAATCTCACAACTTAAACACGACTTAATCACACCGTCTTCTTCACGACTAGTTCACGACTTCTTCACGACTTCTTCACAACTTCTTCACGACTTCTTCACGACTTCTTCACAACTTCTTCACAACTTCTTCACGACACTTCACGACTAACCACAACCTATGTTCACTACTACTTCTTCACACCTTCACTACTTACACACTTTAACAACACAACTTATTCACAACTTCTCTACTTACACACTAACCTATCCCAAATAAATATACACATAACTATCTAATAACAATACACAACTTATATACAAATATATGTGATGACACAAACAACTTAGGTATCTAAGTTGCAATACTTCTTCTTTAGTTGTTGAAGGAGTATTCTTCTTTTGCACTTGAATGGAGGAAGCTTGGATCACTTAGAAACCAAAGCTTAAGATTATATGATCAAAGGATTTTGAAGATATGAAATGTGATTTAAAACAGAAAGTTTTAGTGTGCAAAAGGTGAGTAAAAGTCCAGGAGAAGACTGGTATTTATAGGAGAAAAAATGGACAGCTGGAAGTCTACTGGAGCGGGGGCGGTCCCCTTAAATAGGGGGCGGTCCCCTTAATAATTAAGGGGGCCGCCTAGTAAAATTAAGGGGGCCGCCCCTTCTGTCCGTTGGCCAATTTTGTCCTTTTGTGAGGAAGGTTTTTCTGGAACATTTTAACTGATTTTGGTTAAAAATTTGAATTCACATTTTTATAAAAGATTAAACATTTTTATTTAATGCCAAAAATGTTTTTCAAAAATATATAAAATGTTTTTGATGTTTTATAAAAAATCTAGTTATTAAGAAAATGTTCCTTTGATCATATAATGCATTAAGCACTTGTTTATTCATACCTTAAGTGATTAAGTTGTAGAAGTGAATATTTACAACTAAATACTTGTTTATTTGATAAGTTTATGTTTAATGAGTTTATATTTTGTGATCATTAAAACATAGAGATATGAATAATATTTTTAGGCATTATTTATGTCAACAATCTCCCCCTTTTTGATGATTACAAAACTTAAACTTATTAAATCCAAAAATTTATTTTTGGACAAGTATTTAGTGAGTTTACATTCACTTCTCCCCCTTTTTGTAGAATCAAAAAGGTTATGCCGACAAGTTTTAGAAACTAAATTTGTCGGGACGAGAACTCCCCCTTGATGGTTACTCCCCCTCGTTCGAGGGCACCAAGGAGACGAGCTATGGAAATCTTGGCTGCAAAAACACGTTAGGAGACACAAGATACATATACATAGCAAAAATATTTAGAACAACCAACTAAAACATTCAAGATGATCATATAAAATATGAATCATCATTACATTACATAAAATACTTTGAAACATAATGATTACAACAAAACTAGAAAAACTAATGCTTCTCATATTGCCAAAGAGAGCGATTGGGCTTGCTTGCAACACAAAAGGGTGAGGGATTTTATTTTGAGGCGGAAAGCATGTGGATGGGTTTTAGTTATGTGATGGTGAGGGAAATGGAGCGGATCCATTGATGTTATATCGTTGTAGTGGAGGAATGGGATAGGGACGAGTGAGTAGATATTCGATCCAAGAAATATCTTCACTTAGGTGGAGGATTTGTTTTTGAAGGAAGATGCAACAAGGGCAATAGTGGGTGTGGTTTGTAACTTGATCCAAGTTAAGAGAGTGGGGTAGGCAATTTGAGTAAGGTGAGGATGGAGGTTGTCCCTTGTTGCGTTGTGTGAGGTGCATAGCAAAGAGATCATTAAGATCATGGATTTGGTTAATCTCTTCATGAAGCTTATGTCTTTCATGAATGGGGATTTGGTTATTTGGTGGAAATGGATGGTATTGGGGTGAAAGGTTTGATGTTTGACCAAGGTGATGAGGGTTTTCAAGTATTCCATTGAAGTTGGTTTGAGGTTTAGGTGAGTAGTTTGGAATGAATGTGGATGTTTGGCCAAAATGGTAAGGTTTGTGAAATGGTTCAATGGAGTGAGGTTGTGATCTTGGAGAGTAGTTGGGGATGAATGATGATGGAGGTGTTGGTTGTCTAGTTGTAATGGGCTTGTGGTGAGGGTTAGGTTTTCTTTTCCACCCGGGTTTTAAGGTCATCCTTGCTAGCTTAGAGGTTTTTGGTTTTGGGTTGAGTGAGGAAGACATGATGGGATGATTGAATGTGGTGAGATATGGGGTTATTTATAGTGGAGGATTTGTGTTGTTTAGGAATGAATAGGCTTGTTGGGTGATTAGGACAAAATGTGTTTGTGAATTTGGGGAAGTATAGGATCAAATGGCTAAAAAGCAGAAAAAGATTCTCTGAACCCGTCCAGCAGATGGCCGGTCCCCTTAATTATGGGCGGTCCCCTTAATAATTAAGGGGGCCGCCTAGTAAAATTAAGGGGCCGCCCATCTGGTACCTTTCTGGGTTCCAGAAATAGGTTTTTCTGCAGAAATAGGTGAGGATAGCTATGTTTTGAGCTTTTGGTTTTAGGCAAGTCCCACTCTTTGAGGCAATAGAAAAACATATTAAGCATACATGGCATATAAGACAAATAAATAAGCAAGCAATAATAAATGCCTAGCAATTAAGAGAATTAAGGAACCTAATCATCTAAGGCAAGGGTAATGAAGCAAAGGCACTAGAAACTAAATGGGGAATAGATGATGGAACAATTGTGAGGATGTGATTAATAAGCTTGTCCTAGTGTGTGCCTATATGCAACAAATGTGGAGATGTGATTGTTTCGACTTCTAAATGCAAAAATTTCCTAAGAAACAATCCAAGGTCTCCTTGATTTGATTTAGCTCAATATATGAATATCAAAGATGTAAATATTAGATTATATACTTTGACAATTCATGTGAGATCTTTATGCATGAAAAAATATTTTTAGCATTATTCAACAATGTAAGAAAAATGTGTTTTCCTAGATGTGAGAATGATTTGTAGAAAATAGATTGGGTTTTGTTTATAAATATGTTTATGCAAAGAAATATCCCAATCTTTTATTTTGTGTAAAACAGATTCCTGGACTCAGATGGGAGAAAAACAGAAAAGAAAAAATGTTACCGTCAGATGGCCGGTCCCCTTAATGACAAGTCGGTCCCCTTAATAATTAAGGGGACCGCCTTTATAACATTAAGGGGTCCGCCCATCTGGAAAAAAAAAATACCAAAAATGCAGAAAATTCAGTCAATTTGTTCCATCATTCCTAGGCCTAAACGTAAGTGGTTAAAGAGTTCACGCTTAAGGGGCTTAGTGAATATGTCTGCTAAGTTATCTTCCGATGCAACCTTTTCTATTGATATGTTTCCTTTTTGAACGTTATCGCGGAGGAAGTGGTGGCGTATTTCTATATGTTTAGTCCTAGAGTGTTGAACGAGATTCTTACTTAAATCTATAGCACCTTTATTATCACACATAATTGGGACGTCATCTAACCTAATGCCATAGTCTACGAGAGCTTGTTTCATCCATAGTGCTTGTTGACATGCCTTTCCAGCGCTTACATATTCGGCTTCTGTGGTAGAAATAGCAAGAGTGGTTTGCTTCTTCGAGAACCAAGATGTTAGACAACATCCCATTAACGTGCAAATTCCGCTAGTGCTTTTTCTATCCACGTAGTCTCCCGCATGATCTGAATCCGCATAGACGATGGTTTCTATGCCCGATCCCTTAGGATACCATAATCCTAAGTGTATAGTGCCTTTAATGTATCGGAAGATACGCTTAACCGCTTCTAGGTGAGAGGTTTTGGGATCCTCTTGAAAGCGAGCACAAAGGCAGACACTAAACATGATATCCGGTCTACTTGCCGTTAAGTATAGTAAACTACCTATCATTCCTCTATACTTAGTGTTTTCTACGGACTCACCCTCTTCATTTCTTGTGAGTTTTACTTCCGTAGACATTGGTGTCTTCATGGGCTTAGCGTCTTCTAATCCAAATTTCTTAAGCATTTCCTTAATGTACTTAGATTGATTAAAAAATATTCCATCTTCTAATTGTTTTATTTGTAATCCTAGGAAGAAATTAAGTTCACCCATCATACTTATCTCAAACTCATCATGCATGATTTTGGCGAATTCATCACACATATCCTGACAAGTCGATCCGAATATAATGTCGTCGACATATATTTGGACAATGATGAGATTTGGGCTTTTCTTTTTCGTGAAAAGAGTGTTATCTACCATTCCCATGGAATAATCATGTTTAATAAGAAATGCCTTTAATCGATCATACCAAGCCTTGGGAGCTTGTTTGAGTCCATATAAAGCTTTCTTGAGTTTATAAACATAATCAGGTTTTGCGAAGTCAATGAATCCTGGAGGTTGTGCCACGTATACCTCCTCATTGATAAAACCGTTAAGGAATGCACTTTTTACGTCCATTTGAAATAACTTAAAATCTAGGGCGCATGCATAGGCAAGTAGTATTCTTATAGATTCTAATCTAGCTACGGGGGCATAAGTTTCGTCATAATCTATTCCTTCTTGTTGATTATATCCTTGGGCAACTAACCTAGCCTTGTTCCTAGTAACTATTCCATTTTCATCTAACTTATTTCTATAAACCCACTTAGTTCCTATGATGGTCATGTTCATGGGATTTGGGACTAGTTCCCAAACGTCATTAGTCTTAAATTGATTTAGTTCTTCTTGCATAGCCATAACCCAACTTTCATCTTTTAATGCTTCATTTATATTTTTAGGTTCTATAGTTGATAGGAAACAAAAGAAGTTATTTTTATCTTGAGCTTGTGATCTAAGGGTTCTTTGATTTAAGTTTCCTTTTATATTATCCAATGGGTGTGATTTAGATTCCTTAACATTTACTATTTCGTCTTCTCCTAATATTATATCTTCATTATCATCACCTAAGGGTTTAATTTTACTAACCTCAATAGCTTCTTCTTCAACTAGGTCATCATCTTCTAGGGGCAATGTCTTAGGTGGTGGTGGAGTTTCATCAAATGTTACATTTAAGGATTCTTCTACTTTCATAGTGTGTTTATTAAGTATTATGTATGCTTTACTATTTTGTGAATATCCTAGAAAGATTTCTTCGTACGACTTAGGATCAAACTTAGTAAGGTAATCTTTTGTATTGAGAACAAAACATTTGCTCCCGAATACCCTAAAGTAGTTTAGATTAGGTTTTCTACCTCTTAATAACTCATATGGGGTTTTTCCTAATATTCTCCTAATTGAGACTCTATTTATTATATATGTTGATGTATCTAAGGCATGGCACCAAAATTTTTGTGGGATAGATTGTTCATTTAGCATTGTTCTACTCATTTCTTGTAAGGTTCGATTCTTTCTTTCTACTACCCCATTTGATTGTGGAGTGCGAGGAGCGGAGAAATTGTGAGATATCCCATTTAAATCACAATATTTTCCGAATTGCACTTCATTATCAAATTCCCGACCATGGTCCGTCCTAATTGATACTATAGAACATCCTAATTTATTTTGAATCATTTTACTAAAAATTTCAAATTTATTAAAGGCTTCGGTTTTATCACTTAAAAAACTAGTCCACGTGTATCGTGAATAGTCATCTACAATTACTAAGGTATAACGATTACCTCCGTAACTCCGCACAGCGGTTGGACCAAAAAGGTCCATGTGTAATAATTCTAGGCATCTAGTGGTGGAGACTATATTCTTAGCTTTGTGACTAGCATGTGCTTGCTTTCCTATTTTACATGCATCGCAAAAGTGTTGGTCATATCTTAGGTTAGGCAAGTTTCTAACTAATTCTTTAGAGGCCAGAGATTGTATTTGTTGCATATTTGCGTGACCTAATCTTCTATGCCACAATGTAGAGTTTTCATCTAAGGTTGCTAGACATATTTTATCTTCCGGTTTATTTCCTAGCTTCATAACATATACGCCACCTTTCCTAACTCCTCTACCTATGACCTTTCCGTCCTTAACTATTTCGCTATCTTTACTTGTAAAAGTAACCCTACACTTATTATCGCATATTTGTCCTATACTAAGCAAGTTATATGTTAAGTTATCTACATGCTCAACATTTTCAATAGTTAGGGAGTCTTGAGAGATCGTACCTTTGCCAATGATTTTTCCACGAAAATCACTACCGAAAATAACTTTACCTCCGTTGTATGCCTTGTAGGAGGAGAATAGCTTCCGGTTTCCCGTCATGTGCTTTGAGCAACCGCTATCCTTAATCCATTCGTCGGGCTCCAAATTTATTCCTAGACATATTTCATCGGTGGCTTGAGCTACAAGTCACTTTTCGTCTTTTGCTTTGTCCGCTTCAACTTTGTCGCTATCGCTCCATGTTCCACTAACAAATGCGCTTTCGTAATCGTAACCCGGTGGCTTTGGACATTCGCCAATGAGATGGTTTTGACTTCCACATCTAAAGCACTTTCTTTTCCCGTA
The DNA here is from genome assembly GCA_021014915.2 of Artemisia tridentata subsp. tridentata. Lineage (NCBI taxonomy): Eukaryota > Viridiplantae > Streptophyta > Magnoliopsida > Asterales > Asteraceae > Artemisia > Artemisia tridentata. The sequence goes on from CP139503.1 coordinate 179,956,480, forward strand.
GTTATCATTTCTATTTCTTTGTAGCGATCTTCTTTCATCTCGCGGTTGTCTCGTGAATCTTCCTCGTCTCTTGAAGAATTTCTTGAATTCTCTAACGGCCATTGCATATTCTTCGTCTTCACTCTCGTCACTTGAATCATCGTCATCACTAAGTTCCTTTTTGGCTTTTAGCGCGAGAGACTTGATTTGATCTTTCTTGCTCTTGACCGTTTCCGAGTCCCTTTTTATAATTTCTTCATGAACCTTTAAGTTGCCAATAAGCTCATCAAGTGATAACGTCATCAAGTTCTTTGACTCTTCAATCGCCGTGACCTTTGCTCGCCATTTCGGATGTAATGCCCTAAGAAATTTCCTTACACAATTTTTGCTAGAAAAAGTCTCATCAAGTGCTTTTAAACTTGTGATGATTGTGTTAAATTTAGCAAATGCATTATCAATAGATTCCTCTTCAGGAATTGTAAATTGTTCATATTGTTGTACAAGAAGATCTATTTTATTATCTTTGACTTGACTATTACCTTGGTGAGTGATTAGTAAAGAATCCCAAATATCTTTTGCGGTTTGACACATAAAAATTCTTTCATATTCTTTGCGTGGTAACGCATTATAAATAACCATTTTAGCTTCATTATTTTTTGCTAGTTTCCTTTTTAAATTATCATTTTGTTTTTCAAAAGGTACAATTTCATCTAATTTAGTTAGGATATTATATTGAATAGGAGGAAAATCACCATAGGTAATAACATGCTAAAGATCAAGATCCTTTGATTTCACATAAGTTTCGAATATATTTTTCCAATAAAGAAAACCATCACTTTCAAATAGTGGTGGTCTTTGCATAGATTGCCCTTCTAAATATTTTAAAGATTCCATAGATCGTTTCAAGTTTTAAAATACAGTTAATTTTAAAAATCTTGTTTGACGTGGCTCTTGATACCAATTGTGGAAAACTAGAAGGGGGGGGGGTTGAATAGTTTTATGTCCTTTTAATAATTTATTGTGAAAACTTTTATTTTCTTTTTAAAACTTAGATTCGAATTTATGTGATCTCAATTCTTGAACAATATGAACAATACGTATATAAGTAAATATAACTAAGTAATGCAAGTAAGGTAATAAAATGAAATGAAAGCTATAGATGGAAAGATCTAACCGAGAGACAAGAGATTTATAGTGGTTCGGCTACAAGGACACCTTCCTTGCCCTACTCCACTCCCCGAGCACCTAACTCGAGAGTTTTCTTCACTATGTCAACAAGCTCCCTTATGGCGGAGAAAACCTTTACACAACTTTAGCTTACACCGGCTTAACGACACAAAGCTAGATGTCGAGTTCTAATCGTAGCTAGAACCAATCTCACAACTTAAACACGACTTAATCACACCGTCTTCTTCACGACTAGTTCACGACTTCTTCACGACTTCTTCACAACTTCTTCACGACTTCTTCACGACTTCTTCACAACTTCTTCACAACTTCTTCACGACACTTCACGACTAACCACAACCTATGTTCACTACTACTTCTTCACACCTTCACTACTTACACACTTTAACAACACAACTTCTTCACAACTTCTCTACTTACACACTAACCTATCCCAAATAAATATACACACAACTATCTAATAACAATACACAACTTATATACAAATATATGTGATGACACAAACAACTTAGGTATCTAAGTTGCAATACTTCTTCTTTAGTTGTTGAAGGAGTATTCTTCTTTTGCACTTGAATGGAGGAAGCTTGGATCACTTAGAAACCAAAGCTTAAGATTATATGATCAAAGGATTTTGAAGATATGAAATGTGATTTAAAACAGAAAGTTTTAGTGTGCAAAAGGTGAGTAAAAGTCCAGGAGAAGACTGGTATTTATAGGAGAAAAATTGGACAGCTGGAAGTCTACTGGAGCGGGGGCGGTCCCCTTAATAATTAAGGGGGCCGCCCCTTCTGTCCGTTGGCCAATTTTGTCCTTTTGTGGGGAAGGTTTTTCTGGAACATTTTAACTGATTTTGGTTAAAAATTTGAATTCACATTTTTATAAAAGATTAAACATTTTTATTTAATGCCAAAAATGTTTTTCAAAAATATATAAAATGTTTTTGATGTTTTATAAAAAATCTAGTTATTAAGAAAATGTTCCTTTGATCATATAATGCATTAAGCACTTGTTTATTCATACCTTAAGTGATTAAGTTGTAGAAGTGAATATTTACAACTAAATACTTGTTTATTTGATAAGTTTATGTTTAATGAGTTTATATTTTGTGATCATTAAAACATAGAGATATGAATAATGTTTTTAGGCATTATTTATGTCAACATAATTCATCGGGTATCGTCTCACGACCAAACACCCGGAAAATCGAAGCTAAGAAATAGATCCACAGGCCTATATTTTTACCTAAGTCTCTAAGTGTACTGATTAAGTGCAGTAATTACGAAAACAATCCCTGGTCCAAATGGTCTTTGCAAACTTAGTCCCAATCATAGTTTTAGGTAATTTAAGATATGTATAATGCATAAATTAATGTAACAAGTATATGAAAAATGTATAAAATACAATATACATCAGTAGGTAAATGGAAAATATTTGGTTGTTTCTTACACAAATGGAATTGGAATAACAAGGAAATTTAGAATCAATGACACCAACTTTGTAATCACTAAATCAACTAGCCTTCAAATCTTTTCACCAAAACCTTTTGAGGACACAAGATCAAGGTACAAAACACTTGCTAAGAACTTCTTTTAATCATTGTATAACTTTACAAATAAAGCACTTGGATAGGAGATTTTTGCGCTAGCATCAACTATGGAGTATAAGCTTTCATTTTCTTTATAAATATTTGGTAAGATTTCAAGTTATATTGGGTGTTTTGATGGTGGAAGTGCACGTCAAAGGGGAGGGACAAGGGTAAATTTTTGTGTGGTTTTGAGATCTACAAATGAGTGGTTTATGACATTGTGGTTTGTGTTGGATGGATTTATGTAATCATAGACTAGTGTAAAGATTTTTAGGACAAGTGTCCTTGTGGTTAACCCATAACCGGCCACCTCTAAATGAGGTGGTGGGTTTGTTATTTTTTTGGTGATTTTTGGGTTAAGGGGTACCATTTAGTGTATAGTTTGATCCCGATAATTACAAACGTCGAGGCTTTAAGACGCGAAACTTAAAATCGGGTAATGTAAAAATATTAAAACTTGACATCAAAACCTATTTTGATATTTTAGGTGATCCTTGAGCTTGTTGGGTGATTACTTGGTTTTTAAAAATTGAAAACTCGCAAAACGCAAAATGTGCAAAGTTTAATTAAAATGCAAAAGTGAAAATGAGATATTTAAATTATGATTGTAAGAAACCAAAATGCATAAAAATAGATATATTGAGTATTGTCAGGTGTCGGTTTAAGTTAAATGTACGTTTAACGACGTATACGGAATAACCTATCTAGTTATGCGTAAAGAGTGAATTTACTTAAAATAAAAATGTTAAGTAAAATTAAATAATTAAATAATGACCTCAAAATTGTGAATTGTTACAGAACTCGTAATACTCCCTGATGCTATGAGAGACTCTTGAGTTCACTTACATCCTATCAGTGGCGGAGCTAGAAAAATTTGCATGGGAGGGCCGAAACAAATTTTTTTCCGGAAAAACATTAGATGGGAGGGCCGAGATGGAAAAAAAAATTAACACATAAAATCGCAAATAAATACATTAACGGGCTTAGGTCTAGGGGGCGGGACCCTTCCCGGTCCTCATGTAGCTCCACCCTTGCAAACCATAACTCTTGTTAATGTAATTTAAGAAAAATGACCTTCTCAAACTGTCCAATGTGCATTCTAAAAGGATGTGTTTTGCAATTTGAAGTTACCTGAGAAGCAAAGAAATTGGAGCTACTAATTTCAACCATACGTCTATGAAAGGTCCCCCGAAAACGTTATTCCACATTAGTCTCAAACATTAACACGTACGTTCCCTCACTTTACTCCAACTCTTTCGTCATTACTCTAAAATAACAACAAGCTTTATCATGCCTTCATCGATTTCCCACTTCACTTAGTTTTCAAATCTATACACAAATTTTCGTTGCACAAGATCGCCCAGATCACTAAACATCATTAGCAACGTACTCAAATTTCATCATTTAGGTTATTTATTGGTTTCTTTTAGTGGTTGATGTCATTTAATTTTAGTTTTGTGTTTTGTTTAGTTGTGAGCGAACTTGTGTCGATATCTTTAATATGTAAACTTACATAATATTCATGTGGGTCGTTTATTACATTGTAACGAAGTGTTTCTCTTTTCCATTGTACGTAGCATACTTTTCATTTCTATCAATATGTAAGATACATGTATTAGGTGATAAGATCGTAATTGTGACATGCCACCATGTCATAAAAAATCTAGTATCACGTCACAGCAATTTACCATTTATACAGCTTTACTTACATATACAATGAAAATAAATTTACAAAAAATAAAGGAAAAAGTATTTGCAAAGTAAGTGAATTACTAAAGTTAGTTACATAGCTTAGATAGCTACACCATTATTTTAGCAGATATACATTTTCTTTTTAAATACCGAAGAGATAGACTCATATTGCGAATAAATCTCTCAATGTATATATTTAAACTATGATAACTATACATGCATGGATATGTTAAAAGTATATCTTTTTTAATTTACTGAAATTCAGGATCTAGCTAGTTTTACGTAGTGTATGATCTATACAAGTTCTAATTCAACGTCATGTCGAAGTTTTTTCGGTCCTAAATATTTTCGTGTGAATTTGATTTGTGTTGTAAAAGGTTAACTTTTGTCATTGTTTATTACTCTTTGAGATTGGTATTTGTTATAACTGTGAATGTTGCTGAATTCATTTGTGTTTTGTATATTTAGGGAGTGGTAGAGACTAGTAAAAACGAACCAAGAGGATATATAGAAGGCAAGAGGTGAAATGGCGTCACAATCGACGCCTTCGACTGATTCTCCTACGCTGAATAAGCTTGCGACACGGAGTGCTGCCACGACTACTTTTACTTTGGAGGTTTTTGATACTGAGGTTGTTCCAGCGTCGCTACAACAAATTGCTCCTATTCTTCGTGTCGCCAATGAAATTCAACATGATCGGCCTCGAGTTGCTTATCTATGTAATCTTTCTTCATCTTAGCAAAGTTAATGTGTAGTATTTACTATAACATGACTAAAAGCGAAATATAACTATTGGTAATTTTTCTTTGTGTAAAAAGGTCGATTATATGCATTCGAGAAAGCGCATAAGTTGGATCAAAGCTCGAGTGGTCGTGGTGTTCGACAATTTAAGACGGCTCTCCTTCAACGTTTGGAGCAGGTACTCACTTAACTTCTTAGTTTAACTTTTTTTTTTCGTGAAAGATTTTTTTTCTTTTTTTCGTGAAAGATCATTGTGGCTTTTGTTTGATAACAAACTACAAATGAGTCTCAATCAAGCTATATAGATTATGTTTTATTGTTGCTAGGTATGCTTTTATGAACCATGTACACTATATATACTTAGAAGTTAGAAAGATAGTCAATATAGCCTGTGACATGTTTTACTTTGCCCTTTAAAAGCCTAATTAATATAGCTAAAAAATTCGATCATCAAGTTTAATTTAAAACTGTATGATCGAATGTTTGATAAATTTACGTTTTGATATTTAATTAACTTAATTTAAAACTTAAAGGAGGAAATGGATGGTACTCACTGCAAGGTGTGTGTTCCCAGTTGTGTGATGCCATTGTAGTAAATGGAAATGTAGCATAACTGGTATAGCCCTTGCAGTGGAGAGGTAATGGGTGCCTAGTGATGCCAAACTCTTATCTGCTATGGTCATTGTGGTGGCAGGTTGAATGACTATGGTGGTGAAGAGTTTGGAAATGTAGCTAGATGGTAAAGGTGCGAGCAAAGGTGAATATTGGTCTTGAATGATTGCTTGAAGTGGTTAAAGATTAGTGAGCTGAATGTACCAGTTAGTTTGTATGTTCTAGTCATCTAGTGTTGTCAGACATGGTAAGTAGACTTGTCTGATATTGGTTGTATCTTGTATTCTCTATTTTGGGGCTGTCCAAAACAGAGTGTTTATTCAAGCATTGTACATATCTTTGGAGTATTAATATAATTTACGTTTTGATATTTAATTAACTTAATTTAAAACTCATTTCAACTTCTAAAAAATAATGAAAACAAATGACTTTTACAGTTTACTTATTTTAATTTTTAGATTCAACATTATATTAAATGAACCAATTAAAATATAATTTTAGACTAATTTTTGCAAATTAGATACATAATTTTCCCGCACTTCTCTTTTGGAATCACAAACTCAAAATGAGGATATCAATTTCGGTTCATATATAATCCGTAATTTACACTTCGATCGTGTAACAAATTGAAACCCTAACCAAAACAACATCAACTGAAACTGTAAGTGTGATTGATATATAGGAAAATGAATCAAGTCTTGCAGCTCGTATTAAAAAGAGCGATGGGCGGGAAATCGAAAGCTACTACAAACAGTATTATGAGAAATACGTTATGGCTCTTGATCAAGGCGATAAAGCTGATAGGTACGTATTTCTATACCTTTCTTCATCATTTCTAATTACACTTACTTATCAATGATTGATTCATTGTTTTGATTATTAGAGCTCAATTGGGGAAAGCTTACCAGGTGGCCGGAGTCTTGTTCGACGTCCTTTGCTCCGTTAATAAGTCTGAAAAGGCTGAAGAAGTTCCCGCTGATGTCAGTTTTCCTGCCATTACTACTTATATTACAACTGCTTCGAAATAGTTAGTTGTGATATAATGCAATGTAGGAGATAGTGTTTGGATTTGAGTATGTTCACGATAATTGGATAAGTAGTTGTTTGAGTATTTGGCAATTCTGGTTATTTTAAACTTTAAAATCATAAAATAATGGGAATCAGTTGTATTACACAGCTCCCGATTTATTATCAACCGGTAGCTTCTATCTAAACACTTCAAAATAACTGCGGAAATGTATGTAGTTAGCAGATAAGCAGTTTTGATAAGAAACCCCAAACAGATTTAGGGTGTGTTTGGGAAAGCTTATGCAGTATCAACACAATCTAGGATAGTGTTTGGATTTGCTTAATCGCTTCTGATAAGCTGACCCAAAGCAGCTGTAATAGCTGATAAGCACAAGATTATTGGTTCCATCCATACACTCAAAAGTGCTTGTTAGCTGTATAAAACCACAATAAGCTGTTTAAATAAGCTTACCGATGATGTTTGTGGTTATTTCTATTTAGATCATTGAATCCGCGAGAGATATTGAGGCAAAACAAGTTATATATGCACCATACAACATTCTCCCTCTTGATTCTGCCGGGGAGTCACAATGTATCATGCAGTTTGACGAGGTACTCACTCTCCCATTTTCTGCTTTACTCGCTTTCCATAATGTATAATACTGTGGTTCTTAATATTATATAAAACTACAGATTAAGGCAGCAGTGGCTGCTCTGCGCAACACAGACGGCTTAAATTGGCCCAACTCAGTTGATCCACAACGACAGAAATCAGGAGAACTGGATCTTCTTGATTGGCTAAAGGGAACGTTTGGGTTTCAGGCATGTAGAATTTACGGGTTAATTCTGCTTTTAAATGATAGCGACTGTTTTGATGTTATTAGTATATCTTTTAACATATGTTAGAATATATTTCCAGAAAGACAATGTCAGAAACCAGAGGGAGCATTTAATTCTGCAACTCGCTCATCCTCAAGCACGGCTTATGCCTAAGCCCGATCCTGCTGATAAGGCATGTACTCCATATGAACCTTAGAGAAAGAAGAGAGAAAAAAAAAAAAAAAAAAAAAAAAACAATTAACTAATGAAACAACTGTTATGCAGCTTGATGATCGAGCTGTTGATATTGTTATGACAAAGCTCTTCAAAAATTACAAAACGTGGTGCAAGTACATAGGAAAAAAACACAGCGTAAGGTGAGCACTGCACAACTAACGATAGTTGATAATTTGAAACGTTACTTGTGTTAAAGCTTTGGCCTTTTTGCAGGCTTCCTAAAACAAAACACGAAGTTCAACAAAGAAAGCTACTTTACATGGGCTTATATCTTCTTATATGGGGTGAAGCGGCTAACGTACGTTTTATGCCAGAGTGCCTGTGCTACATCTTTCACAACGTAAGTATTTCATAAGTTGTTTTAAATTTCTTCAGTTATACATGCTAACTAGTTTATACATTCAGATGGCATTTGAACTATATGGCATGTTAACTGGAAATGTTAGCATCGTTACTGGAGAAAATGTTAAGCCTTCTTATGGTGGCGAAGAAGAGGCATTTCTTCGCAAAGTTATAACTCCAATTTATCAAGTCATTGATCAGGTACCACTACCTATTTCACATTTGTTGACTTAAAGTCAAACTTCAATTTTTTTTTCTTCAAATTTGATGAACTATCTATAATGGTGCTTGTTATTATGCTCTAGGAAACCAAGAGGAGCAGAAATGGAAAGGCCCCTCATTCCAAGTGGTGCAATTATGACGATCTTAATGAATATTTCTGGTGAGGTCTTCCAGGATATAATTTATCATCTTAAGTCTCGAATCATCTCCCAAAGTGTTTTCTAATTGTTTTTAATATATATATAATATAGGTCACCCGATTGTTTGTCTTTGGGTTGGCCTATGCGTGACGATGGTGAATTTTTTAAATCAACACGGGTCGCAACAAAGGTTTACTTTCTATCTATCTAGATTCTAGTTGTTTGAATTTTTTGGATAATTTTATTTGATTTTTGAGTATGTGATATCAGGGAAGAGTACCATATCGTCAAGAGGCTGTAAGCATGCGGAAATCGTATTTTGTTGAGACACGATCATTTTGGCATAACTTTCGAAGTTTTGATCGTTTGTGGACGTTTCTTATACTGGTTTTGCAAGTAAGAAACAGATAACACGAAAAGCATTTCCTCTGAAAAAATTTCTTGAGTAATTAACAATTAGTTATAACTTAATTCCAGGTTTTGTTTATTATTGCCTGGGATGATATTTCAGTTCTGGAGATCTTTGACAAGCAGGTCTTGTATAAGATATCCAGCATTTTCATTACAGCAGCAGTTCTACGTTTCGTTCAAAGTACGTTTTTTTTTCCTTCTCATTTTTGATAAATGAATCTTCTCATGCTCTTGTTAATTAAGGGTCTTTTGATTTGGTATAGGTATATTGGACCTTGTTCTAAACTTTCCTGGATACCGTAGATATAGGTTTACTGAGTTGTTGAGAATGTTTTTGAAGATCATTGGTAGCATCTTCTGGTGCATTGTTCTCCCCCTATTTTATGCACAACAAGCCGACCCTGACGCATTACTCTTTGGCGAACTCAAAAACTATATCTCTTTTCTTGACAAATTGAAAGGCATTCCTCCTCTATATCTTATGGCTGTGGCGTTATATCTGCTTCCAAATTTACTGGCAGCATTTTTGTTCATATTCCCTATGCTTCGACGTTGGATTGAGAGTTCTGATTGGCTTATCATTAGATTTTTTCTATGGTGGTCACAGGTATGACATTTTCCTATTATTCTTCCTATTGAAGTTCCAGAATTTAACCTTGTTTGTTATAAACTTTAATGTCTGTTTTCCTGCAGCCGAGGATCTATGTGGGGAGGGGAATGCATGAGAGTCAGTTTGCACTTATAAAGTAAGTACATAGTTTTATATATTATTTTACTGCATCTTATCTCTTAAACTATTGTCTGAAGTTTATAATAACTTGGCCATTCTAATAGGTATACTCTCTTTTGGGTGGTACTTCTATGTTCGAAGTTTTCTTTTAGCTATTTTATTCAGGTATTTGTACTTTTTCTTAACTTATACTCCGTAATTCTTTTTTGATAATTTATGATGTTACTGTAGCCTTAATCTTTTTGTTTATAAATAGATAAAACCACTAGTCGAGCCAACAAAAGATATTATGAAAATCAAGCAGGTTCAATATGCTTGGCATGAATTCTTCCCACAAGGTCCGTTTTCATGTTTAGATTTTGTTTATTCTTGATGCGGAAGCACCTATGACTCTTTAGTTCCCTAAGCATCTACGACTCTTTATTTTCCTTTATTTAATTTAGTGTATTAAATGTTTCGGTTTCTTTATCATAAATCCCATCTATAAATTGGGATCAAGTTTTTGTTATTCATTAGTTTTTTTTGGATAATATGAAAAGTTCTTTTCTTTCCTCCCTATACACAAGTGTGTGTGAAATTGCCTAATTATCGGTATTCTTTTGAATCAACGATTATTAGAAGAATTGTTCTTGGGTATTCTTTGAATCAACAAGATCAGTTGTTTATCCCTTTTATTCGCTGTATATCTATTTTCGCTACATCAGTTGGTATCAAAGCCAAATTCCTGATCAAAATGTCTCGTTGTGACGATTTTATCTATGATTCACAACCCGTTTATGATGTATACAAGGATGAGGATTGGTATCTTTGGTTCGGGTCTGATGATTGTCCATATGATGAGAAGATCGATAAAGAAGATTACGTGCGAATTCGAAAAATACCCAAAAATCCGTTTATGTCCGTCCAGGTTTGCGCAGTTGTGGGAAAACAGGCGGCACGGATTCGTTCACCGTTGGATCGCTCTGGTTTTTGGATATGTGATCCAAGACTCATCGGCGCACGATCTGACCGTTGGGATTTTCGATTGGAGATTTCTACAAGGAGTTATGGTTTTCCGAAGTTGCTGCAGTTTGTGTTTGATTCTGAAAAACATGGTCCATTGAATCGCGAAATGAAAATTTGGGCCTCAGATAGTGAAGAAGGATGGTTGCTTCCTAGTGATGCTGATTTATGGCGCTGTTTACAGACATTAGAATTAAAGAGTTCCTCAGAGTCTAGAGTCGAGGAGGCCTTTTTTAATCAAGTTGTTGCATTACCTCAAACTGGTCTTCTTTTATTAGCAAACGCAAAGAAAAACGCCATATATGTTGTACACCTAGAATACAGTCCCAATCCGGAAGCCACACGCGTGGATTACATTGCGGAGTTTACAGTGATTATGCCCATACTAAGTTTTGTGGGTCAGAGTGATATATTGTCACACGGGGATCAGATTGTTCAGGTTTACTGTGTCCAGACACAGGCTATTCAGCAGTATGCTTTGGACATGTCCCAGTGCTTACCACCTCCATTTGATACTGTTGCTTATGAGAGACAAGATTCCAACAATAAAGTGTGTATTGGATGTTATTGTGTGGTCACCACTTCAAACTCGAAGTCCGATATTTTTGGGGTTCCGTTCGATCGTGGTCGTTTTGATAATACGAAAACTCGAGGACGAGTTTGTTCAGAGAAGGGGAGAATGATGCGGAAGCATCTAGATTGATGTGGAAGCACCTATGACTCTTTAGTTCCCTAAGCATCTACGACTCTTTATTTTCCTCTATTTAATTTAGTGTATTAAATGTTTCGGTTTCTTTATCATAAATCCCATCTATAAATTGGGATCAAGTTTTTGTTATTCATTAGTTTTTTTGGATAATATGAAAAGTTCTTTTCTTTCCTCCCTATACACAAGTGTGTGTGAAATTGCCTAATTATCGGTATTCTTTTGAATCAACGATTATTAGAAGAATTGTTCTTGGGTATTCTTTGAATCAACAAGATCAGTTGTTTATCCCTTTTATTCGCTGTATATCTATTTTCGCTACATCAATTCTTCTTTCTGGATTTCTAAGTTTAAAATGCATCTGCAGCTAAAAACAACTATGGAGCAGTTGCTGCACTCTGGGCTCCTGTTATATTGGTGTGTTGAACGGTCTTAATAGTTGTAAATTTCATATTTCCTTCGTTTTTATTAACTTTATTTCTAACTGCTTTGGTACTAAATGACTGTTTTACGCAGGTTTACTTTATGGACACTCAGATATGGTATGCGATATTTTCAACTATTTGTGGTGGAATTATTGGGGCCTTTGATCGTCTGGGAGAGGTATTTCATTACTTTTTTTTATTGTGTTTCTATTTTTTCTGTTAAGACGCATGAGTTTGCATTTGGTAACTCTTGATTCCGACCTAAATTAGCTGAAGTAAATAAAAACGTGAATGATGTTCCTCTTTTCACTTTATTATAAGTTAATTGCCAATACAACACAAAGGTGGCACAGTTGCTTGCAACTTTAAACGGTTTAACACTACTCTAATCTTTTTTAATTGGATAGAGTGGTTTTGCAATCCTTGTAACACTCTATTCTTCACTTTGTAACTATGTTTTCCTAGCTCCTTGCTAGTTTTTTTATTCAAATTGCTGTTCAAAAAATATAACTTTCTAAATATGTGTAAGACATGCAAATATGGTTTCACAGTTAGTTGTAAGGTGCAACTGTTCGTAGTATGATCTCCAAAATTCTCTGTTAGTTGTCTCATGGTAACCATTAATGTTTTTTTCGCACAGATTCGAACTCTACTTATGCTACGGTCCCGCTTCCAGTCTATACCTGGTGCATTTAATGCAAATTTGGTCCCTACTGACAAAGTTAAGAAAAAGGGGTTTTCTTTGTCTAAGCATTTCGTAAAGGTATGTTTTATATTTGTAGATGTAATTTGCAAACATACGATACATATTGCAGATAGCTAGAAACGCAATAATGTTTTTTCTACTATACATATAGGTTACACCGAACAAGAGAACCGAAGCTGCAAAATTCGGACAGTTGTGGAATGAAGTTTTATGTAGTTTCCGTGAAGAAGATCTCATAAGTGACAGGAAAGGCTATTTGACCAACATTTTGATTTTTTTTCACTTTTCAACTTTTATCAAATACCAGTTGAAACTCAACCGGGCGGTTTGTTATTACAGGGAGCTTGACCTGATGCTTGTTCCATATTCTTCGGATCCTAGCCTTAGAGTAGTTCAGTGGCCCCCGTTTTTGCTTGCTAGCAAGGTTAGTTTAGCCTTTTTAATCACTATCGATCTGTTTATTGCATCACTTGGCTAATCTTCCTAGCTGTTTTAGATTCCAGTGGCACTTGATATGGCAGCTCATTTTCAATACAAGGATGCTGACCTCTGGAAGCGTATATGTGCCGATGAATATATGAAATGTGCTGTTATAGAATGCTATGAAACCTTCAAACGTGTCCTGAATACCGTGGTAGTTGAACAGACTGAGCTGAGGTTGTCCGTTCTACCTATTTTACAATATATTGTGAATTTCCTATTTTATCTTCAAATGAGAAACTCAAAACACTTTTTTCATGCTGACAGGATTATTGGTACCATATTTAAAGAAGTTGAAAGTAGCATATCCAGGGGCTCGTTTCTAACTAACTTCAGAATGAGTTCTATACCTACCCTCTGTAATAAATTCATAATGCTGGTGGAAATTTTGGTGAGTGCTTCCAAATAAAGGTGGTTACTGCTAATTGTAAATTAGTAAACTCAGTTACATATTTAACATAAAAATATATAATTCTCTTGCAGAAGAATGCTGATGAATCTAAGCACAATACCCTAGTGTTGCTACTTCAGGATATGTTAGAAGTGGTTACCCGTGATATGATGGTCAATGAAATTCGGTTAGTGATCTTGACTACAATGTTAAATACGGATTATATGTATTTTTTTATATTTCATACATTAACGTTCATTTTCATTTGTCCCGTTTTAGTCATTGTACATCTAACTCAATAAAGATGGCTATGTGTCCCATTTGGGTCATTTTGTTACTTGTTATCTTAACCTTTTTATATAAAACTCGTTAAGATAAATTTTAACATATTTGTATAAAACTTTAAATTGGTATCTGTTTTCCATCAGTGAATTGGCAGAGCATGGACACGATTCTGGAAGACAGCTTTTCGAGAAAGCAGGCGACTCAAAACCTAGCATTTCATTTCCTCTTCCAGTTTCCTCCCAGTGGGAAGAACAGGTTATACTTATCTTTCAGTTCAAATCATCGCACACGTAATTAACTTGATCACGCCTATTTTGCAAACTGTCACCTTCTTAATTGTTAATCATTACGCAGATAAAGCGTCTCTACCTCCTTCTCACAGAAAAGGAGTCTGCCATGGATGTGCCTAGAAACCTGGAAGCCCGACGTAGGATCATGTTTTTTACAAATTCATTGTTCATGGACATGCCACGTGCACCTCGAGTACGGAAAATGCTATCATTTAGGTAAAGCGAAATATATCGTCAAGCTAGAAAAAAGTTGTAATATTTTCACTGGATGGCATATTGTCTTGTGTATGACTCGACAAAATAATGCACTTATATTAACTTATGATCGCAGTGTCATGACCCCATACTATAGCGAAGAGACAGTCTATGCCAAGAGTGACCTTGATATGGAAAATGAAGATGGTATATCAATCAAATTTTACCTTCGAAAGATCTTTCCAGGTTCTAATAATCTTACCTTTTTCTTTTCCTATTTACTACTTTTTCTATATGCATTTAAATGCTTTAATAGTGTTAAATTCACATCCTTCAGATGAATGGGAGAATTTCATGGAGCGAATCAATTGTAAAGAAGAGTCTGAAATATTAAATAGCGAGGAAAACATTTTACAGCTACGTCATTGGGTTTCCTTAAGAGGACAGACACTTTGCCGAACAAGTACCTGAAAATTAATTTATCATTCTACAAAGTACGGTCAATCATTTTATTTCAGATGGTAACAAGATTTATGTTTTTCAGTTAGAGGGATGATGTACTACAGAAGGGCGTTGAAGCTTCAGGCTTTCCTTGACTTGGCTAATGAACAAGGCAAGAACAAATATTAGAGCATTTTAGTACCTTTTATGAGTACATTATTTAACGTTTTGGAGTTATTAAATGTATGATCCAATAAGCAGAGATGCTAGAAGGTTATAAAGCGGTAAACGTTCCAAGAGCAGAGGATAAGAAGAGTCAAAGTTCTTTGTATGCTCAATTGGAGGCTATTGCTGATATGAAATTCACATATGTAGCCACATGTCAAAATTATGGTAATCAGAAACGAATTGGAGATCGTTGCGCGACTGACATTTTGAACTTGATGGTTAAGTAAGTATTTAATAAACGACAGGAATTTCACTTATTTCTTTTACAATTAATTGAACTCATTTTCACATAATTCTTCTTGTATAGCCATCCATCTCTTCGTGTGGCATACATTGATGAAGTTGAAGAAAGAGTAGGCGGTAAATCACAGAAGGTTTTCTATTCTGTACTGGTTAAAGCTGTAGATAATCTTGATCAGGTGATTGACTTATATTTTTCCAACTCTCATTCTTTTGACTTTGACAGTTTGACTAATGCTGACTGTATCCTCTTTTTGAAGGAAATCTACAGGATACGCTTACCTGGATCTGCGAGAATAGGAGAAGGAAAGCCCGAGAATCAAAACCATGCGATAATTTTTACACGAGGAGAAGCTCTTCAGACTATCGACATGAATCAAGACAATTATTTGGAAGAAGCTTTTAAAATGAGGAACTTGCTTGAAGAGTTCAATGAAGATCATGGAGTGAGACCCCCAACAATTTTGGGTGTTCGGGAGCATATCTTTACAGGAAGGTCTGATTAGAATTTTAAATAGAAACTGGTTCACTTCTTGTTTCCTTAAAAAATGCAGACATGTATCTAATATGTTAACATACCTTTGTTGCAGTGTTTCTTCATTGGCTTGGTTTATGTCAAATCAAGAAACGAGCTTTGTTACCATTGGTCAACGAGTTCTTGCAAGACCTTTGAAGTATATTCAACTCATTTTTTTTATTAACCAAATAACACATTACTTATGTAAATATGAACATGTTGCTATATCTAAATTCACTGAACACCAGGGTCCGGTTCCACTATGGGCATCCAGATGTGTTCGATAGAATTTTTCACATCACACGAGGTGGCATCAGCAAAGCTTCCAAAGGAATCAACCTAAGCGAAGACATTTTTGCAGGTATATTTCTGATACTAGTTTATATATGTGTTTCATTTTTGTATTTGTTGATTGAGTACTTGACAACTTATGAGAGACTCATTTTTTTTAGAAAGGCTTATGAGAGACTCATTGACTTGTAGGGTTTAACTCGACACTAAGACGCGGCAATGTAACTCATCATGAGTATATACAAGTTGGAAAGGGTAGAGATGTCGGCCTTAACCAAATCTCACTTTTTGAAGCAAAAGTAGCATGTGGTAATGGTGAACAGACGTTAAGTCGGGATTTATACAGATTAGGCCATCGCTTTGACTTTTTCCGCATGCTATCTTGTTTCTATACAACTACCGGCTTCTATGTCAGCTCTATGGTAATTTCTTTTCCTTTGATATATACATATTTATATATTCAGATTGTGGTTAATGATGGTAAAACTACTATAGTATCATCTTTTGACGGTTTAACTAATTTTTTTCTTTTTATTTTGCATGATCAAATCCTTTAACATTTAAGTTCATTATTTTTGCTATATTTCGGTGAGTATGTGAAAAGTTTAGGGATTACACCATGAAAAAAATCAGGTTACACGATCAAGTTATTATAGCCAAAATAAAACCGCCCAATGAATGAAAGTTTATTGATTTTACCTTAATATTTAAGTTAAAAGTTTCAACAATTATGATAACAATGAAAAATATTTCCAGATGGTAGTCCTTACGGTGTATGCATTCTTATACGGAAGACTATACTTAGCATTAAGTGGCTTGGAAAAAGCAATAATGAAATCAGCAACATCAAGAGGAGATCGAGCTTTAAAAGCTGCTATGGCCTCACAGTCGGTAGTTCAACTCGGTCTTCTTATGACATTACCAATGATTATGGAAATCGGATTAGAACGAGGATTCAGAACCGCATTTGGTGACTTAATAATTATGAACCTCCAATTATCAGCTGTCTTTTTTACATTCTCTCTGGGAACCAAACTTCATTATTTTGGTAGAACAATTTTACACGGTGGGGCCAAGTACAGAGCCACGGGGCGCGGTTTTGTTGTTAAACATGAAAAATTTGCAGAAAATTATAGAATGTATTCTAGGAGTCATTTTACCAAAGGGATGGAATTGATGATTTTGCTTGTGGCATATCAAGCATACGGGTCAGCATTTTCAGATGGTCGTATGTACTTGTTTCTAACAATGTCGATGTGGTTTTTAGTTTGTTCGTGGTTGTTTGCTCCTTTTCTTTTCAACCCATCGGGATTTGAGTGGCAAAAAATAGTGGAAGATTGGGATGATTGGTCAAGATGGATTAGTAACCGTGGTGGTATTGGTGTGCCTGCTGCCAAAAGCTGGGAGTCATGGTGGGATGAAGAACAGGAGCATCTTAAATCCACTGGTTTTATTGGACGTTTAATGGAAGTAATTTTATCGCTTAGGTTTTTTATCTACCAATATGGAATCGTTTATCACCTTAAAGTGGTCCAAAATGATAAAAGTATCTTGGTAAGTATATAACAGTTTCGAGTTTTTATTTCTTATTAATTCTTTTAAAGAAAATTTGACAATTGTTTGTTATCTGAACGTTGTTCTTGTTTTCTTGCAACTTTTACAGGTCTATGCTCTATCTTGGTTTGTAATTGTTATTGTTATAGCCATCTTGAAGGTCAGTGCTGAAACACAGTCAAATTACCATTATCTTTTACTGATGGGTACAGATGGAAATATCAACCCATTATCTTATGAATGGATCGATTCAAAATATCATTAATCTCTAATGGGTTAAGTGGGTGAAAAGAATGAAAATAAAAACAATGTATATACATAAAATTGGTCAAATGGGTCGAAAATCGAAAGTTACCTAAGTGTATTACTAACGAACAAAAGTACACAACCTTTTTTTTTGAAAGGCAGTACAAAACCTTCTAATTTTTTTTCTTCAAATTATATAACTATTATTGAATTGATATAACTTTGTTATCATAGTTGACACACTACTCAATCATAAAATTTAGTAAAAAAGTGTTTCCGTTTTATCCCAACCTGACCCGCCTGCGCAAAAATAACCCGTTTTTACCTGTTGTCCAATCGAAAACTCTAATCATTATTTGAGTTAATATTAATTTTATTGGATAAAACCTCATAAATCATACTATTGAAATTATTACTGAAATTAATATTAATTTTATCCTTATGTTTAACACATATAGTAGCTACAAAAAGTTAAAAGGTTTTGGACAAAAAGAGTTTCGGGTCAACACATTTTGACCCATTACCCAACCCATCAACCCATCCATTTTGACAACTCTACTCACTTGTTTCGTTAGATTTTTAAAAGTGATGTAATCTTTTGTATCTGCAGATTGTATCAATGGGTAGAAAGAAGTTCAGTGCAGATTTCCAGTTGATGTTCCGTCTTCTCAAGTTATTCCTGTTTGTTGGATTTATCGTCGCACTTGTGGTCATGTTTCAATTCCCTGGTCTTACTATGGGCGACTGTTTTGCCAGCTTACTTGCCTTCTTTCCAACCGGATGGGCAATCTTACAGGTTCACATCTTTCCCCTCCCCATTTTCATTATTCTTTTAGTGGGTCCCGTTGTTGACGAAATGTTTGGTTAATATTTTGCATTTGCAGATAGCCCAAGCATGCAGGCCAGTAGTGAAGGGACTGGGAATGTGGGGATCAGTGAAAGCTTTAGGCAGAGGATACGAGTACTTAATGGGCGTCATGATTTTCACCCCTGTGGCTATTCTTGCATGGTTCCCCATGGTGTATGACTTCCAAACTAGGCTGCTTTTCAACCAGGCTTTCAGTAGAGGTTTACAGATCCAACGTATTCTAGCTGGTGGCAGTAAAAACAAGTAATTAGTATACATGGAGGATCAGAAGGCTCAAATGTTCAGACAAACCAAGGTTAGTCAAAAAAGCTTTAATGCTCTAAGATTATGAGCTGAAGAGGATAAGCGTATTTCCCTTCAATGTGAACTTTAACGAGAGGCTTTATGTGTAAGATGAGATCATTCACTTATTGAAAGTGGTAAATTAGTGGTAGATATATATTGTTTAGATCATTGGTGTGAGTAACATTATTGTATCTATAAGCATTGTAAATTCTACCAAACGGATCCATAAAGTTATGCTCCTCATTAGCATTGCTGTTTTGAAATTATTGCTGAGAATACCAGATACATGCCTGTGATGGCTTTTATTTTACTATAGATTTGAACTCTACTGATTGAATATTTGTTTGTCATTAGTTATTACTTTTATATACGGGTAATACTTTCTTTTTTTATGCAATTTTTTATATAGAGATAGCAAACTAACAAGTAGTTAGGAAATACAACGACACTATCACGGCCATAGAGATTACACCGACACAATGACCTCATGACCCTAAATACTACACGGTAGTTGGTAATTACAATTGTGATAATCCTACAACCGTTCCCTCCCTCCTCAAAGGGTGAGATGAATTCAAGAATATCATCAGTAGAGTCGGTATAACTTATGTACAGTATTTGAAGTTATTTATTTTAACCACTTAGTTAACATGTGAAATAATAATTAGAATTAAGAACATACAAAGATTTGCATTAGAGAAACAAAAATCAAAACAAAATATATTGAATGACCAAAGGTTTGTGTCCCAATAGTATCATTTGTTGTGTATCAAATGGTTATGTGTTCGAGTCCTGCTTAAAACGTGTGAGATAGTCTATGGCGTAAATATTGTGAAATAATCAGTTTCGGTAAAAAAAAGAATAAATAAATAAAGATATGGAATGAGAGTGAGACTGTAGTGGTTTGCCATTTATTAGCCAAATAGAATGGGGCACAATGAAATAGTAATCATTTGTTGGAGGACTTTCCCCCGGCAACACATGCGACCAAGTATATCTTGTCTATTTCTTAATGGAAAAATATGCTTTTGAGTAAAAAGGATATATTCTCTATATTCCGTCTCAATTTATTTGTCAGGAGAGAGAAAACACAAAGTTTAATAAAAGTGAGGCCACTTTAATTTTCAACCACTAAAATGGAATATTCCTCCACTAGATTCTCTAGTTTTTACTAAATAAGAAAAGTGGACAATTAATTTGAGACATCCATAAAAGGAAATATGGACAATTAAATTGAGACGGAGGGATACTCCGTATATTCTTTCTTGATAATGGACATATTTGATATAAGGACAGAATTATAAAATTTGCACTAAAGGGAAGCTTTAACTGAATAATAATGGGCCTGTTTCTTTTTTTCTTAATGTCCTGTTTGCTAACAAAATCATTTGGAGACAGGAAACTTTTATGTTTCTTTTCAACTTGTTGCAAACACAATTCCTTAATGTAGAAGGGTACAAAAATCCCACCCTTTTCTATCCAGGATACTAATTATATCACACATTACCATCCTACCCTCACCTACTTCTTCCTTATCTTCTTCTTCATCAATTACCAACCTATCATTTATCCATTTCTTCTTCTTCATCAATTACCCACCTATCATTTATCCATTTCTTCTTCTTCATATAGTGCACACAGGCCCATCTCACTACCAGCACCACCAATCACTACCAGCACCACCACACCACCAATCACTACCGCACCACCAGTCCACCGTCGTGCGCCACTACCAGCACCACCGCACCGCTACCAGCACCACCGCACCACTACCGCACACAGACCCATCTCACTACCGTCGTCGTCTCCGTTGTCTTCGAAGCTGGAGTGTGGCCGTCCACGCTATGGTTTTGAATCCATTTGTGTGAATAGTGTGTTTGGTTCAAGTGTCGTTTTTTTTTGTTAGTTGTTATTATTTTTTAATTTTTTGGGCTCATATGCTAGCAACTTTGGATGATGATGATTTATTTTGTTATATCTTTATATCGTTTTGAGAGAAATGGTCAAATGTAGTCAGATGGGTTGCAGTAGATATAGTATTTGTTTTGATAAAAGGATAAAAAGGTCATTTTAACATATTCATTAAGCAAAAAAAGAAACATAATTTTATCATCAATCCATTTACTAAGCAGGAGACTTTCTTGAACTAGGAACCTTTTACAAAAAGGGAAAAAAAAGAAACGCAGCCAAAATTAGGTTAGCCATCATGGTGTTATCATTTTTCTTTTAAAATCTGTTACAAAAAGCAAGTATATTATAGTTTAAAAATATTAGGCGAGTATCATTGCTGTTGATGCAAATAATGTTTTAAAAACGTTATTTATATCTTTCGATTACTTCACGTTTTGAGGATGACAAAATGTGAACTCACGTTACGTTAAAATTAACGTTAACAAGTTTTTAATCGGAAGATCCCGTTTCTACGCAAATCACTCTTGAACAAAGTTACAACTTGAACTAGTGATCAAAGAAGTGAATTCATGTTTTGAAAATTCACATTTTAAATGGGACAAAACATTTTTTCAAAAATACACATGACAAATTATTTTTGAAATATTAAGAAATGTTTTAATGGAAAAATAAGTTTGAAAATCACAACAGCTATTTTTCCCCCCAAAATCAGCTCCAACCTTCCCCAAATAAGTTTTCATCAGAAAAGACAAAATTTGGAGCGTCCTAGTCTACCACGGCTCCACGGTACCGTTAAATTTAACGGAGCCGTGGGTCATTTAGTGGAGCCGTCCGTACCATTTTGAATTGTAACGTTCAGATTTTCTTTGCCTATAAATACCCACCTCTTTCACAGTTTTAGGCACCCTTCACACACAGAAAAATCCCTTAGTCAAATCCTCTCACACCTTTCACTTCTTAGGGTCATTTAGATTAGTTTTTCTTTGTTTCAAGAGTGATCCAATCATCCTTCAAGTGATCCTCTTCATACCTCTTCACTAGCAAGAGAAGAACACAAGTATCCAAGTTGATACAAGGTGTTGTCATCCCTCTTCATTAGCAAGAGAAGAACTCAAGTAATCAAGAAGATACTAGAGTTGTAGTTGATAGGTTTTTGTAACACTTGTTACAACCTTGTTGTATCTTAGCATACATCAAGTATATTTCCTTTTTGTGAGTGAGACTGAAGATCAAGTGTGATCTATAGAGATAGTGAACATCTCTTGAAGCCATTGGGCTTGTGTGATTGATCAAGAAGATCAAGGGTCATTAGGTTAGTGTTAGTTGAGTAGAGTGAAGTGAGTGTTGATCATTGTGATCGTGTTGAGATCTTGGTGATCTCTTGAAGCCATTGGGCTTGTGTGTTTGGTCACGTGGACCTTGGTAGATTGGTGCTAGCTAAGATTAGCACTCGACATCTAGCTTAGTGTCGGTAATAGGATAAGCGACGTGTACGGTTTTCTCCGCCTTAAGGGAGGTTGTTGACATAGTGCTTGAAACTCTCGAGTGTGGTACTCGGGGAGTGGAGTAGGGCGAAGAAGAGCTTCGTAGCCGAACCACTATAAATCCTCTGTCTCGGTTTGATCTTTCCAACTCTACTCTTTACTTTTATTTGTTATTATTACTTAGCTTAGTGTGTAGTTCATATTGGTGTTGATTAATTACACATAGAGTTCGAATCAAAGTTTCCAATAACCAACTTTTAAAACAAGATTTTTAAAAGAAGTTTTTAAACCGGTAAACTATTCAACCCCCCCTTCTAGTTTCCCACAATTGCATAATGACGGTTTATAGCGGCAAATAGTAATACTTGTGAACTAACGGTTTTAGTGTGACTCTTGATGCAACTCTTAAGGGTTTAATTGTACTCTTACTTAGAGCCCAAGTGGTTAGATATGAGTCTAAATTGAGTAAATATATGAGTCAGCTAATTGGGTAAATATATCAAGGATGAGTCAAGTTGAGTTTATCTAAATATTATAGCAGAGTAATTGTTATTTGATAGAAAAGACAATTATATAACAGTTAACCAACGAGTTTATGCAAGTTTAGCAGGTAAAAAAAATTACTTTTCTTTTCACTTTTTCCATTTTTTACTAAAAAACAAAAAACATAAAAATAGTAAGTGAGGCACATAACAAGCAACCAAATAATAAGCTATTGATTTGTGTCTCGGTAGGTTAGGATAGGAACATCACTGAAGTAAGAGTGGGTGAGTTGGGATGGTTCTTAAATTGATTAGTTGATCATGTTTTGAACTATAAAACTACTAGAATAACAATTTGAATTCAATGATTTACAGATTTTGATTTATGAATTAAAAAATTATGATGTTTTTTAAATTGTGATTTTTAGTTTAAAAATAAATCGAATATTAATAAGTTATATGTGGCCTAGAGGGTGGCAAGTTAAAATAAGAAGAAAAAAATTAACACATAGAACATTATCCGGTATATCCAGTAACGAGTGATAACACGTAAGTAAACTTATGATATCGAAAGATACTTTAAACAATGAGATTTGCTATAATAATGAGTTAGGGTTCACACTAAAACTAACGAGATTTGAGTAAAAGTGAAAACAACAAGATTGATAACCAACTGACACTAACGAGATTTGAGTAAAACTGAAAACGAGATTTGGTAACCAACTAAAACAAACGAGATTTGGTACAACTGAAAATAACGAGATTTAGGTAACTAACGAGATTTATAAATACCTAGATTTGACTGAAAACACCTAGATTTGACTAGGACAATCTCCCACCACACACAATCTCGTTAAAATTCAAAATAACCATTTGTAAATCTCGTTAAATTATGAAACTTACACAACTTCACAAACACGGTTAAAATATCATTTTTACACGTTTTTCTTCCATTTTTCTTGCATAATCTTGTTAAAAAATGAGTTGAGGATCATA
Organism: Artemisia tridentata subsp. tridentata; assembly: GCA_021014915.2. NCBI lineage: Eukaryota > Viridiplantae > Streptophyta > Magnoliopsida > Asterales > Asteraceae > Artemisia > Artemisia tridentata. The sequence goes on from CP139503.1 coordinate 179,980,209, forward strand.
AAGTTGTAAACTTTTAGAACCAGTAAAAATTCTTACTTTTGATTAAAGAGAAACAATAACTCGTTGAATGTAAAATGGACCAAAGTCACGATTTTTAAAGGGTTAAGTTCGAATCTCCTGGTTGATACTTGTTCTAAACACCAAAAAGACACTAAATCAAGAAGCTTTAATGTCTAAAAGTGCAAAAAACACTAATGAAGCTTTAACCTTGTCGCTTGGCGTTTTAACTAGAACTTTAGAGAAAGAAAGAGAGAGATGGTGAGAGATAATGAGAGAAAACACACACACTAGTATATTGCACATTAGACTAACAAAAAAATTCTAAGACCCAAAAATCAACACAAACACAATCCTAAACCATCAGGCTCTTGATACCACTTGTTAGTCACCTAAATTATGTTATCATTTCACACTAATGAAGTTTTAATATTGTCGCTTGGCGTTTTAACTAGAACTTTAGAGAGAGAAAAAGAGAGAGTTGGTGAGAGCTAATGAGAGAAAGCACGCACATTTTTAGTTTAAGGAGGTACTCTACAAGAACTCATCCCAGTTCCACATGCCTCAAATGAGTCGCTTAATACATGGTAGAAGCCTTTTGGGCTTTTGATGGGCTTGGTTCCTTTGGCTATTTGACCGGATCTACACACACTCCTTGTGTTAGATGTGATACTAAGAATTATACGTAGTCTAGCACGCGGAATTTACTAGCTAGCACTTAGAAGACCTTATGTGTTTTGTATGATTTGAATAAAATAAAGAACACAGAATAATAACCTTCAACGATTCAATATTATTAGAAAATAATACGAGTGATCTCTTATCACTAGGGTTTACAACCTTGAATCTCTTTAATCTAATTCGTACTTCTATCGTATCGTATTGTGTATCTAAAAACCTTAACCTAGGCAATCCTTTTATAGACCAAGGATTCCTTTACAAGATAACCATCAATCTAATTCTATACGATATACACAATATCTTTTCCATATTTATCTACTTACACAAATCATAAACCGTACTAACTTCTTCACTCAGCAGTCTTAACTGCTCATGTCTTCAACACTCTTCAGCAGTCTTAACTTCCACCTTCAACAGTCCTAACTGTTACCTCCAACAGTCTTAACTGCCAAAGCTTAATTTCCTAACAATCCTCCCCTAAACTTATGATTTCTATCCAAATCACTAAGTTTCTTCAAATTAAGCTTCTTCTTCTTAATGCTGAAAATTCTTTCAAACACCTATCAAGCAAATCTCTTAGATCTAGCTTTCACTTCTTGTGCAAGGTTGAACATCTTTGTTACTAGCATATCAGCCATCTCAGATTCTTCATTAGCTTCTAGTTTTGCATATGTCAGCATTGTCAAAACACCTGGTCTGAGTGGATAATGTTTTTCAACCAGCATATATATCTCTATTCCATCCTTTGTAGATACTCTGTGTACTCCACATGTTCCAAATAACTTCCAAGAGATGTCCTTGACTTGTGCTTGAAATCTCCATATCGACTCTCCACCATCTGGTTCATAAATTCTCTTCAATTGAACCCATAGTTCTTTGTCTTTATCTTCAACATGATCAATATCTCTGAATTTCTCTTTCACTAAGCTCCAAAGTTGATTTAGATCTTCTCTGTCAAAGCCTTTGAGTAAATCTTCAAACAACTTATATCTTTTAGAAATATCTCCAAGTCTAATAATCTTCCATCCTTTCATTCTTCCATCAGTAAACACTTCCCAGTCAATGATTGGATGTTTTACCTGCAAAGGTTTAATGTAAGAAGACTCTGGAATAATCACAATCATGCTTATGATCTTCTCATTAGTTAACTCTTCTTCCTCAGACTTTTGTTTCTTAGCAACTTCTGATTCCATAGATTCTGCTTCTCTCTTCTTACCTGTTTTGACACTTCTTCTTGGAGAATTCAAAATAGCATAAGTTTCACAGAATTCTTTTTCAATTATAGCATAAGACTTTCCCTTGAAATCATTCATGGAGTAATTTGTTGAGTGCTTCAAATAATGTTTCATATCCTCAACAAGTTCCTTCTTTGTTGGTAACTTCGTCTTGTACCCTGACTTCTGTCTTTCTCTTATTCTATGAATCAGATCTTCCCACGTTGCAACTCCATTCTTCTTGAGTATGAATTCTTTAACCTCCTCTTTCTTCTCTTCTTCATTCAACTCTTTCTCTTTAAGAACCATTGAAGCTTGTGCTCTTACAATCACATCAGAATCCAGAAAATATTGTAACTGTTCATTGAACTCTTCTTGATTCACTTCATTTGATCTTTTTCTTTCCATGAATTCAGCTATATTTCTTATATCATCAGCAGCCATTTTCCTTGCAAATTCTTCATCATGAGCAATCTGAGCTTGTTTAGCTTCCTCACCAGCCAAATCTTCTTCTACTAATTGCCTTGCAACTTCTGCATCATGATCTATCTGTTCTTGAGTTTTTGGTTTCAACCTTTTAAGCCTTTCAAGTTGTTGAGCAGCAGCCACGTCTTCAGATGTCATAGGCTTCTTCCCTTTATCTGCTCTTCTCCTTTCATAAACCTGTTCAGCAGAAGTTTCAACAGTTGGAACTGCTTGTTGCTCTGTCTCAACAGTTTGAACTGTTTCTTCATTTGTCTCAGCAGTTTGAACTGCTTCTTCATTTGGAACTGCTTGATGTGTCTCAGCTGTTTCTTCATGAACATAACCAGAACCTGAACCAATATCAAAACCTTCATCTTGTTCAGAACCTTCTTCATACCTCCCCTGAGATCCTGATCTATCCTTATCTTTTCCAAATTTCATCTCTTTACCAAATTTCCTCCCCTGTTTGGAAGAATTTTCATCATCCCCGTCTGAACCATCTGAATCATCATCATCAGAATCATCATCCAATACCACTCTTGCCCTTTTCTTCTTCAACTGTTCTTCAAGCTGCTTCACCCTTTTTGTTAGCTTTGTATAGACTTTGGCAAAATTCTCCTTGTGAGCTTTGAATTCCTCCTTGGTTTGCTTTAGCTCCTTCTCCAAAGTGTCAACCTTGGCTACTAACTTGGTACATAAATCCGTCAATTCAGTTTGTGAAGAATTACCCTCATCACTTCTAGCTGTATTACCTGCTATGAGAGGTGAATCTTTGGGAAAGGATCTAGTCACAACCCTAGTTAGACTAGGTTTAGACCTTCTCCTATAAGTGATAGGTGGTTGTTGGGTTGTTTCAAATACTTGAGTGGATGTGTGATGGGGATCAGTTGGAACTGATGAACCTTCACCCAACTCAGTTTGAATCATTTGAGGAAATAATGGAACTGGTTCCCCTTCAAAAAGTCTACTAGCCATAGCTATATTTTGAAAAACCTTTGATTGTAGACTAGGCGTAGCAAAAATTTTAGTTGGTTTTGTAAGCAGGTTTTTCCTTTTATTTAAAATTGTTTGAACAAACCTGGGATACATTAAAAACTTTGTTTTACTGTCAACATTTGATGCCATACCCTCAAAAATATATTTTGAAAAGTTAAAAACCCTGTTTGCAGACAAGCAAATAAGAGCAATAGCAATATTGCTACTGACCTGTTCCCAAGCAGTCTTTTTATTACTTAAACAACATAGAAGAGTATGTATCAAAAATCTCCATTGGGGTGAAAAACATGCTTTTTGAAAAGTCAATTTATGTTCAGATGTATTATACCCCATTTTTGTAAGTTCTTCCCAAATTTCAGTATTTAGCATAGTGTGGATACCATCTGAGTCATTTAATTTAAGATGTCTCCTAAGTATAGACTCGGTAACAACAAATTTAATGTCATCTACTTCAGTATGAATTTCTAAGTTTCCATCATCACTTGTCAAGATAGATGAATTCTGCCAGAACTGTGTGATGTGCGAAATATAAAGAGTAGAAGAAATAGTTAGAGCATACCTTATGTGAGAGTGGTTGAGAAAGTCCACAACTTCATAAAATTTTGGCCCATCTCCTTGCTCTGTTTTCTCTAAAAACGCAACCTGGTTGTAACGTTTAACAAATTTCAAAACATCCATTCTTAGCAGTAAATATTAGTTAACAGCCGTTAATAGTAATAATTTTGAGTGAAAAGATAGAAGATGAAAGCAATATTGAGAGTTTATGGAGAGAGTTGTAGGGTTTCAAGTTGACCGACTTAAAGAATATGGTAACTATTTATTTTAGTATAAGAATATAATAGAATAAAAGTTAAAATATCTATAAGAGGATCCCTCGAAATCCGTAATTCATCCAGTAAAAATCGCAACAAACTGCCAACGGCTAGTTTTTACCCCAAAATTAATTACTGACACGTCAGTTATAACGGCTAGTTGAACCGTACCAATATTTTGTACTAACCGTCCCAACTGTTGAAAAAATTTTGTTGAGCCGTACCAACCTTTTGAAATAAAATTTTAAAATAACATGGCTCATACATAGTTTTTAGCAAACTATCAGCTATCAACGGATTTGATATGTCTTTACCAATAGCCGTTTGCTTTGGACTAGCCAACTCTTCACATTTAGATATGGTGAGCTGATAACCATACAATTTTTTGGTAAATTGTCAACCATCAACGGATTTGATTAGTCTTCACCAGAAACCGTTTGCTCTGGACTAGTTGGTTCTTATGTGGATAAGACATGGTGAACCAATTACCATTTTTTGTATGCAAAGATCACATACTAATCTCCAGAACACCATTTAGTCCAAAACATCAAGCATTCTTAATCCCTTGGTGTTTTCTCTCCAATCCTGCAATTGTTAGTCCAAAAACAAAGAAACAAAATACAAGCATATGACTAACAATGCACACAACAAGAAAAATTAATTTCCTTGTGGAACCCAAGCCAAAACAGACTTAGGCTTTCCTCTAGCATCAACATAATTCATTCTTTTCAAAACAGTCTTAGCACCATTGGATTTAATTGGTCTCCATACCCAACATGGTGAAACATTCACTCCATTACCAATGTTTCCCTTAGCAGTGTTTTTATTCACACCAGTACCAATTACCCTGCTAACAGTTGGAACTGCTGGCTTGGCAGTTGCTACCTTAGGTTTCCAAACTTGATTTTTCACCACTGCTTTTTCATAAAAATTTCTTTTACCAGTTTTGTATGATGGTTTAAAAACATTTATTGGATTTTGAACTGGTGGCCTTGGGTGAATTGGTCTCATAGGTCTGACAGTCTGAACTGCTGGTCTAGCAGTTTGAACTGCTTTAGGTCCAGACCTTAAAAGAACTGATCTGGGTATCATCTTATCATTCCTAGGAAGAGTTTTAGGTCTCTCTAGACACATGCTTTTGTTTGAATACCCTCTAACATACTTATCACAAAAAGCTGCAAGATGATCAAAGCTACCACAAGAGTAACAAGCTTTTCTATAGCAAACAAAATCCTTTCCTAATTGGTGGGATTTGAGGTCATTCCAATTCCTCTGGTTACCTCTTGGCTTGTTTGTGGTTCTATACATTTCTGCATACCTAACTGTTGGTCTAAAAGGTTTGGCATTTGAGCTAGGCCTAACAGTCTCAGATTTAACCATCTTTGGAACTTTTGGTTCCTCCACTTTAGCACTAACAGGCTTAACCACATCCTGATCATCCTCATCATCAGAAGTCCATTCCTCAATTGTTGGAGCATCTGAGTCCTTAGGTGAGGAACTATAAGAAGACACTTTGTCCTCAGATAGTGATTTTTCACTTGCACTTTCAAACACAGGTTTATCAACTACATCCTTCTTGGGTTGAGGACCATAATTAAGCACAGGTAATTGAAATTCAGGGAGTCCTGTATGTTCTAGGTCTATACCTTTGGGTGATGGAATTCCTCTATAGGGAGGTGGAACTGACTTATATCCTAGGCCTGACTTAGCTTTATTTTGGATCTGACTCTCAATTATCTTTTGAACACCTTTTGATGTGTATTCTAGTGTGTCTACACTCATCTGAATGTTCTCCTTAGCTTTCTTAACCTGTTTTAGCTCTTGTTTTAAAATAGTAATTTCATTCTCACTAAGCATTAAGTCTCTCTTAACAATAATCATATCATCAGAAAACTTAGACTCATTGTTTTGATAATGAACAATTTTCTCTTCTAACACAGCTAAAGCTCTCTTATGATTTGCTAAGCTAAAAGCAGTTTCAACTCATTCTTTTCTCTGATTATCATATCTTGTTTTAAGTGTTTCTAGATCTTTTAAAGCTTCACAAGATTTAGAACATTTTGAAACTTGTACCTCAGAATCAGAAAATGCCATGAGAGCAACCTCTGTAGATGCTTCTGCTTCCTCCTCTGCAATATAGCTCTAGTCAAATCCTAAGCCATCAATGGCAACCATGGCTTTCGAGCTTGAATCAGTAACCTCCACAACTCTTGACTTGTTTCCATATGCTCAACTCTTTCCATCTTGTTGACTTGGCAATCTGCACTCCCTTGAGTAATGACCTTTCTTGTGGTAGTTGTAGCACTCAATCTTGGACTTGTCATACCTTACAACATCATTACTGTTTATGACAATCTTCTTGCCAGTCTTCTTCAAGAATCTCCTAGCTCTCAAACTGAGAAGAGAGAGCTGCCACTTAATATCCATCTCTTCAATATCATCTTCATCAATCTCTTGAAGATCTGAATGAGTCAACATACTTCCATTGTGCTGAGTAGTCAGAAAAGCACAATAAGTATCATCATTCAAAAGTCCACTAGTACTGCTTGAGGTGCTAGCAGTACCAAGGTTTGCACTAGCAGTAAAAACTGCTCCACCAACTTGCACTTCTTCATCTGGACTTGAGGAACTGGGAGTTGATACAAAGGCCAAATTGCCTGAGCTTGAGCTTGATCCAACAGACTTCTTAATCTCATGTTCAACTATCTTGAAGTTGCTATATAGATCCATTAAACTCATGGAATCTATATCAGGCTTGTTTTTTCATACTACCACATGCATAGCCCATTCAGCTGGTAGACTCCTCAGAAACTTAGAGTTGAGATCTTCCTGAGGCATCTCAATTCCTAAAACAGCCAATTGACTCACCAGTTTTTGAAGCCTATTGAACATATGATCCAACGACTCATTGCTTGTTGCAGTAAAGTTCTCAAACTGATGCTTGAGAAGGGTCTTCTGGGTTTTCTTGGTGGCTTCATTCCCACCATATCTTGCAACAATAGCTTCAAAAAGAGATTTAGCACACTTGAACTTACTAAAATTTAGCAACTGATCATTGGGAATAGTCATCAGAAGCAAACTTCTAGCCTTAACATCATTCTTGTACCTTGCCTTCTCTTCATTAGTGGTTGGCTTTGTCTGCACTGTACTCTAAGATTTAGCATCAACAACAGTTGTTGTTGTTACAGGTGTAAAGGAGTTTCCATCTTCAATGATCTCCCACAGTGCATAATCTTGCACTTGGAAAAACTGCTCAATACGAAGTCTCCACATGTCGAACTCATTAGGTTTAAGCATAGGAAGCTTAGCAGCAATGTTGGTTGTGGATGGTGTTGTTTCCATGTCCATCTTTGTTCTTCTCGGATCTTCTAAATCTATGTATCAGCAAACCTGTCTCTGATACCACTTGACCGGATCTACACACACTCCTTGTGTTAGATGTGATACTAAGAATTATACGTAGTCTAGCACGCGAAATTCACTAGCTAGCACTTAGAAGACCTTATGTGTTTTGTATGATTTGAATAAAACAAAGAACACAGAATAATAACCTTCAACGATTCAATATTATTAGAAAATAATACGAGTGATCTCTTATCACTAGGGTTTACAACCTTGAATCTCTTTAATCTAATTCGTACTTCTATCGTATCGTATTGTGTATCTAAAAACCTTAACCTAGGCAATCCTTTTATAGACCAAGGATTCCTTTACAAGATAACCATCAATCTAATTCTATACGATATACACAATATCTTTTCCATATTTATCTACTTACACAAATCATAAACCGTACTAACTTCTTCACTCAGCAGTCTTAACTGCTCATGTCTTCAACACTCTTCAGCAGTCTTAACTTACACCTTCAACAGTCCTAACTGTTACCTCCAACAGTCTTAACTGCCAAAGCTTAATTTCCTAACACTATTGATTTAAACAAAGCTAGCTTACATAACTTATCACCTATTAGCTTAGACAAGTCCATGAGCCATTACTAATCTATTACAATATCTAATGAAAGTTGCAAGGTTCTTAAATGTAGAATGATCATCACTTTTATAATGCAAATAGTGAGGTATTGTAGTAATTGTTTAGGGTTGATGTCTGATATTTAAATATTTGAAAAAGTTTATTGCTATGAGATAGATTTAACACATTTCAAGAAGTAACAACGTACTTGCTTATCTCAACCTTTTGCCGTTTATATTTTACAACCTCGATGATGCTTATGATATTTACAGGAAACAATTTGAAACAAAGGTAAATCAACGAAACAAACCTACTTGAAGATTAGTCAGCTATTACGAGGGAAATCACAAATTAACTGACGTATTTTCTTTACCTATAAATAAAGGCATATAGGTTGGTCTTTTGACGTCATATGCTTCAAGGCAATCAAGGTAAAAAACCTTCGGTATCTTTGTGAATTGAGATTAAAGATCCCTGCAGCAGAGCAATATATTTTGGAACTTGATGGTGTTCCAAGTATTTCCTTGATTCATTACCACACATCGTTCGATCATTGGATGTATCATAATTTCCCAATCCATGGGAATGTGTTAGAGAGCATGAAAGATTTGTCTTTTGGTGGTAAAGTCACAAGTAATTTAATTCTTGACATGATCAAATCAAAATTTCCCTTTCTCAAGAGTTTGGAACTTGATTTAGAGTGTTAGAGTCACGAAACCTTTGTTATCACAAGTCCGTCATTAAAAAGATTGACCTTGCGGTTTTCAGACAATAGGCAAATTCACATACAAGTTAATGCTCCAAAGCTGCTATATTTTAGTTATGTTGGTAACGCGGCCCCTAGTCTTTTGTTTCCGGTCACCGTTCCTAAGCAAATCAAGCTTGAAATAACAATGAACTCCCGGTTTCCAATAGATGTTTCCTTCTTTGTTAAGATTCAAGAAGCACTCGATTTACGAAGCATGTTTGATATTAATATGATAGATGAAAGGTGGGGAACCAGCTCAAAACCATTGAACATCGATGTCGATGATCTGAGAAGAAGGGTTGCATGTCCTGCTATGAGCGTTCAACAACTATCACTTAAGATCAAGTTCAACAACGAATTATGGGACTTCTCAACGTTTTTTGAGGAATTTTTCACAATTTGTCATCCCGGTTATGTGAAGGTATCTCGAGACAAGCCCTTTGAAGACAAGAACAACATTTACAAGTATTTGGTGAAGGGGTTGATGGAAAAAGAAACCTCAAAGAGGTATTATTGGTCTAACCTAAAGCATGTCGAGATAATAAATCCTCATGGTGAGTCGAATTCTGTTGATTTCAAGCTGGATTGGTGATCGCCCTAGCTAGAACTTGCTCGTATTCATTTTGATTACTTTACGTGTTCTCTACTTGACTTGTAATCGATCTCACTTGATCTATTTTCCAATATAAAGAAACGATTTGGCATTGTTGTAACTTTGAAGACAGTTTAGCTTCATTTCATTGATCAATTATAAGGTAACTGGCATGCCAAATAAAATAAGATGATATTCCAACAAAACATATTTCATTTAAGACAACTTTTTTTGTCCAAATATGTTTGATATATGATACATTATGTCGATCAGGTAAAAAGAGTTATGTTTTAATTTGGGTATGCTACTTGGTGTCGATGGATGTCAAGACCCAAAAATGGTGATTTAGGCATCAAAACTGACTTCATAATCATATAAAAAAATATAGAAAAAATCATTTACATACATATCAATAAGACAATAAGACGTCATTTAATCTCCAAAGAACCTGTTGCCGGTGGTTTGAGACATAACCGCTGCTAGGGGAATAAAAGGGTTGGTCATATCCGCTTTTAGAGTGATCGCAGACTTAAGTAGGTCCCTGAGAGTCCTCGCATCACAGCCTGCTCTTATACAATTCCGAAGCATTCTTTTCATAGGCTTACTAACTACTGGATACAAGTATAGGGTATACTGGTTCTAAGCCTACCTTTTCTTTTTCTTACTCGCTGACAACCTTGCTTACTTTGAACTTTTTCTTAAGCTTGGCAGACTAGCTCCTAACTTCCTTGATAGAGCGATGAGCTTACTTAAATAGAGTGCTATCCTCAGTAATTACTTAAAAGAGAACCTTGCACCAGAACGAGGCTTACTCAGACTCTTACTACGAGATAGCTATACTGGATACAAGTATAGGGTATACTGGTTCTAAGCCTACCTTTTCTTTTTCTTACTCGCTGACAACCTTGCTTACTTTAAACTTTTTCTTAAGCTTGGAAGACTAGCTCCTAACTTCCTTGATAGAGCGATGAGCTTACTTAAATAGAGTGCTATCCTCAGTAATTACTTAAAAGAGAACCTTGCACCAGAACGAGGCTTACTCAGACTCTTACTACGAGATAGCTATGCTGCAGTCAAAAAGACATATTTATGGATATGTACTAAGCCAGCTCTTTATACTAAGCCATATCAAAAAATGGGATCACACTTAATTTCGTATATATTAAATAAGTTGTACCCACAACATCTTTTTCTCGACATTTAGATGTCAATTATATTATGTATCATTGTTTTCTTCCATTGTCATTAGTCTAAAACACTTTTTCCTCCCAATGTATTGATGGCTAGTGTAGTATGAATATCATTCGGGATTTGACGGGACCATATAATGTATGTCACCCAACTTCTTCGTTCTATTATATACTAAGTTTAGAGAAATTCCAATAACCTTCTTAATTAGTTGGAACTAGCCAGAGGTGGAACTAAAACACAAGGTTTTCAAGATCGGGATCTTACTCTGGATCGTTTTCATCTTTGCAAGATCGTGATCGTAAAATCAGATTGAGATCTTAAGATCCTACTATAATGTCATTTTCTTAATAATAACCATTTTAATATTTTACAAATCTACAAATTAGTATATATCATAAACATAAAATTATATGAATGTTCATGAAAATGTTGCCCTAAATTATGATTATTGATTTTTTAAGAATATTAACATGTTTTTTTAAGTTTTTAAAAATGTATCCATAACCTTGTAGTTTTCTAGTTTGTTGTTCGAGAAAAGTAAGATCGGATCAGATTTGATTTTAAGATCCTATGTTAAAGATCGGGATCCTATGAGATCTTAAACTTGCAAAGATCCTACGTAGGATCGAGATCGTTTTTGCTATGTAGCATCGTAAAATCGTAAGATTCTAAGATCAGTATCGAAATCTTAACAACCATGCTAAAACAGGTTCTGGGTTTCGAGCATAAACTATACTAGTATCTTTTTTAAAATTTCAGATTTTCCGTAAATGTATGCGGTTCAAAATATATTTTATTCTTTATTTGGTCTAGTAATAGATATGGATGGTCGTAGAGACCTTAATTAGGAGTTAACGTGTGTATAATTTTTTTATTGTTCAGCCTTAGCTTCTTGAAGGTTTTTATCATAACCCACCTGTACGCCTTCTAACTGACTCAAGAGGGATTGATCTTGACTCAACACGGTGTCCGGTTTGTAACGATGAAATTGAAACCTCACAACATCGCCTTATCGACTGTGCAATAGCTAAATCTTCTTGGATTTTGGTTTCAAAATGGTGGGGCTTTCATGATTATCCCAAAGATCTTCCATCCCTAATTAAGTGGGCTGATAACACAAATTTTCCCACTAAATCTGCTCGGATCTTTAATGCGGAGGTTCAAACAACTTTATGGGCAATCTGGAATCTCCGTAACAGGATATGTTTCGATGCTAAACCTCCGAGGAAAGACTTGGTTGGCGATGATATAAAACTCCTCTCCCACTTATGGATTTCTCATAGGAGTAGGAATTGTAAACCATGTTGGTTAAACTGGACTAGTGATCCAGTTACCGCTTGTTCATACTTGTAATCTCCTGTAGCTTCTTTTGTTTCTAGCTCCTGGCTAGCTCTACCTTATGTTATGATTCAAATAAAATTATAAATCGGTCATCATGTCATTTTTACATCTGGCTTCATTCATGCTCATGTCACACAATATTTGCATTATTGTTTACCTTGTAGTGCTATAACATAAGATTCACCACAACAACTATAGATGTCATGAAACTCATGTGGTGTTTGTTTATTCAGAGGCTCTGAATCTGAATCTGAACCGCACATCTGAATCTGAATCTGAATCTGAGGCGTAAATATCTGAATCTGAATCGAAAATCTTGTTTCTAATTTTTGTTGCGTCATTTGCTTGCTCGTACTAAACTTTTTTGGTTATTTTGTGTCAAAAAGAGGCATTAAGACACCCCTCTCAAGTCTAGACCATTAAGATCTAACTGCCTCTGACTGCATCTGAACGGGAAAAAAAAACAAATGGTCTGAACGCCCAAAACGTCTGACCGATTAAGAGGTTTGGCTCGTTAATAGGCATTAAGAGGCTGTTAAGACATTAAAAAAAAAAAACAAACAGCCCCTCAGTGTTTTTGTTCTTTCTAATATTTGAGTTATTGTAAAAAGGTAAAAACCATATAACATCCACGTACTTTTCGAAATTTTCGAAATTGTCCGTCTAGAACCACTTACTTTTTTATTGCCTTACTTCACCAACGAAATATCAAATTATGTTCCGACTTCACCAATATGACCCTAAAGTGACAATTTTACCCTTATCTTCTTTACCCTTACTTGCATCATTAGTCCTTTACACTAACGGACGTTAGTCCTTTTGAACATTTTCGTTTGTTTTTGCACGTTTTCGACCGGTTTTACACGTTTTCGTTCGTTTTTGCACGCTTTCGTCCGGTTTTACACGTTTTCGTCCTTTTTAACACGTATTCGTCCGGTTTTACATGTTTTCGTCTGTTTTTACACGCTTTCATACGTTTTTGCACGTTTTAATTCGTTTTTACACGTTTTCGTTTGTTTTTGCACGTTTTCGTCCTATATTGATAGTTTTCGTCATTTTTTTATGTTTTCATCCGTTTGTAAGCGTTTTCGTTCGTTTTTGCGCGTTTCATCCGTTTTTACACGTTTTCGTCCTTTTTTACACGTATTCGTTTGGTTTTAAAAGTTTTCGTCCGTTTTTACACGTTTTCATTCGTTTTTGCACGTTTTCATTCATTTTTACACGTTTATGTTTGTTTTTGCACGTTTTCGTTCGATTTTACATGTTTTCGTCCTTTTTTACGTTTTTACACGTATACGTCCGGTTTTACACGTTTACGTTCGTTTTTGCACGTTTTTGTCCGGTTTTACACGTTTTCATTCGTTTTTGCACGTTTTCGTCCAGTGTTACACGTTTTCGTCCTTTTTACGTTTTCTTCCGTTTTTACACGTTTTCGTTTGTTTTTGCATGTTTTCATCCGTTTTTACACGTTTTCATTCGTTTTTGCTCGTTTTTGTCCATTTTTACACGTTTTCGTTTGTTTTTCCACGTTTTCATCCGGTTTTACACGTTTTCGTCCTTTCTTTTGTTTTGTCCGTTTTTACACATTTTCGTTAGTTTTTGCACATTTTTACACGTTTTTGTTTGTTTTTCCACTTTTTTTTTTCTGGTTTGTACATGTTTTCATTCATTTTTGCACGTTTTCTTCTGTTTTTACGCGTTTTTGTTTGTTTTGCACGTTTTTGTCTGATTTTTACAGGTTTTCGTTCATTTTCGCACGTTTTCATCCGTTTTTATACGTGTTTTTTTGTTTTCTACATGTATTAGTTTGTTTTTGCACGTTTTCGTCCATTTTACACGAAAGAAAAAGTGTAAAATGGATAAAAACGCGTAATACGGATCAAAACATAAAAAAAACAGACGAAAACATGTAGAACCGGACATAAATGTGCAAAAATGAATGAAAACGTGTAAAAATGAACGAAAACATGTAAAACCGGACGAAAGCGTGTAAAAACAGACAAAAAGGTGTAAAACCGAACGAAAACGTGTAAAAAATGGGCGAAAATGTGTAAAACGGACGAAAGAGTGTAAAACTGAACGAAAACGTTCAAAAACAAATGAAAGCGTGTAAAAACGGACTAAATCGGGTAAAATTGAACGAAAATGTGTAAAACCAAACGAAAACGTGTAAAAACGGACGAAAGCGTGTAAAACCGGAAGAAAACGTGCAAAAACGGACGGAAACGTGTAAAACCGGACAAAAACGTGTAAAAACCAACTAAAACGTGTAAAACGGACAGAAACGTGTAAAATCAGACGAAACGTGCAAAAACAAACGAAAACGTGTAAAAACGGACGAAATCGTGCAAAAATGAACGAATGCGTGTAAAAACGGACGAAAACGTAAAAAAATAGACGAAAACATGTAAAAACAGACAAAACGTGTAAAACCGGACGAAAAGTGCAAAAACGAACGAAAATGTGTAAAACTGGTCGAAAACGTGAAAAAACTAACAAAAATGACTAACGTCCGTTAGTATAAAGGACTAATGATGCAAGTGACGGTAAAGAATATAAAGGTAATATTGTTACTTCAGGGTCATATTGGTGAAGTTGGAACAGAATTTGAAAGTACATTATTGAAGTAAGGTAATAAAAATGTAAGTGGTTCTAGACCAACAGTATCTGAAAGTACGTGTCTATTTTATAGTTTTTATCCTGTTGTAAAATATGGTGTTACTATTTTATAGTTTTTACCCTGTTGTAAAATATGGTGTTACTTTCACAAGTTTACCTTGATATAACATATTTTAATAATATTTGAGTTATCGTACAATATTGAGGGGACAAGTTATACAAGCACCTCTTATTTTTGTTATTCAAGCCCCCCTTCTTTTTTTGACTTTTTTTATTTTTTTTTTATTTTTTTTTATTTTTATATTTTTATTTATATCAAAAAACTATAAACCTGATATAACATTTTTTTTTTTTATATCAAAAAACTATAAAATAAAAATATGGTGTTGTAAAATATAGTGTTACTTTCACGGGTTTACTTTAACATCATAAGGGGAGCTTGTATAGTATAACCCAATATTGAGTTTTAGTTTTGATGCTTTATAGCTTGTGAGTGGGAGTGGGACACACAAATTCTATGAAGAAAAAAGAACCCGTGAACACCACTCACAGGAATTGCACTACATACTCACACTTTTCGCTATATTCCAAATTTGATCACTCCACTATTAATTTCAAATCAAATCCCACTATACAAACCAATTACAAAAAAGACAAAGAAAACAACTCACCCTTCATAATTACCCAAACAACTCACAATCACCTTCATCTTCATAGTCATTAATTAAGTGTTTATGTTGGAAGATGACACAAAATGCACATGTCACCAGTGACTATGTGCATGTGAATAAACTTAGGGAGTTGATATTTACACATATATATATTTACTTCATATACATAAAATATAGTGGGAGAAGTGTAGAACCATTAGGCTCATACAAACAAATATTATGTGCATTGATCAATTTGCTATGTGTAAATATCAACTCCCATAAACTTACCAATTCATTCTCTCTCGCCCTTGCCTCCACAAAATATAAACATATTGTATCTAGAGTAAATTGCAATTTTGGTCCCTAAGGTTTGGCCAAATTGCAGGTTTCGTCCCTAAGGTTTCGAAGGTGCAACAGTGGTTCTCATTTTGAAGTTTTTGCCGCATGTTTGATTCCTGATCAACATCAAATGACTAAAATACCCTTGTCTTCTTCTTTTTCTATTTTCTTTTCAGTTTTCTTACATAAATGATACCTGTGTTGTGCCACATTTTACAAATATAGTCCCGATTTTTTATTTATGTATTTTTTTAAATTACTCTAACTATTAGTATTAGTATTAGTATTATTATTTTTAATTTAAAAATATTACAAAATATTTTTAATTTTTTTTGTTTGACATAACACTTTTTAAAAATTTAAATATTTTTCAATAGAATTATGAATACGTTTTCTTACATTTTTATATGTTTTAGTCCATTTTTCTTACATTTTCGTCCGTTTTTCTTACGTTTTCATATGTTTTTATACGTTTTCATCCGTTTTTATACGTTTTCATTCGTTTTTGTCTGTTTTTACACATTTTCGTCCGCTTTTATACGTTTTCGTCCATTTTTATACATTTTTCTTACGTTTTCATACGTTTTATCCATTTTATACATTTTTATGCGTTTTTATCCATTTTATATGTTTCTTTCATTTTTATACGTTTTCATTCATTTTTATACTTTTTTATACGTTTTTGTCCGTTTTTATACATTTTCTTGAGTTTTCATACGTTTTTATCCGTTTTATATGTTTAAATACGCTTTTATACTGTTGGATCTATTGTTTTGGATGATATTGTGATTCGGGAGGTCGGGATGATGGAAGATTAAAGCTTCCATTGTTAGAGAGAGAAAGGAAAACTAGTGTGTTTTATTAATAATGAAAATGAAATAGTTACACAACTAAGCATCACCCCTCCATGGAAGTATGGAGGGTTATATATAGCCTAACACTAGCTTAACTATTACAATATTACATAACTAGTCCATGTGTTTCGGCTAAACATGATAGTAAATGTAATCCCGTAAATGTCGTTCCATTTACGTGTTAGGAGCATTCCGAACATATATGTTTTCGTTCGTTTTTATACATTTTCGTCCGTTTTTATACATCTTTCTTACTTTTTCATACGTTTTTTTTTTATCCTTTTTATACGTTTTTATATGTTTTCGTTCGCTTTTATATGTTTTCATCTGTTTTGAAACGTTTTCGACCATTTTTATACGTTTTCATAAGTTTTTATCCGCTTTATCGGGTTTTTTATGTTTTCATACGGCTTTATCCGTTTCATTCGTTTTTATACATTTTCATCAATTTTTATACGTTTTCGTCCTTTTTATACGTTTTCGTCCTTTTTTATACGTTTTTCTTACGTTTTCATATGTTTATATACGTTTTTGTATGTTCTCATACGTTTTCATCCGTTTTTATACATTTTCGTCCGTATAAAAATTGACGAAAACGTATAAAACGTATGAAAACATATAAAACAAATGAAAACATAAAAAAATGGACAAAAACATGTAAAACCGAACGAAAACGTATAAAAACGTAGGAAAACGTATAAAACGTATAAAAACGGGCGAAAACATATAATAACGGATTAAAACGTATTAAAACAAACGAAAACGTATAAAAACGGATAAAAACGTATGAAAACATAAGAAAACGCATAAAATAGATAAAAACGTATAAAATGGGTGAAAACATATAAAAAAGAGTTAACTACATTTTTTTTCCTCGTGGTTTACCGGGTGTAACGATTTTGGTCCAATAGTTTCAAAAGTAACGGATCTTGTCCAAAATCCGACGACCTGTAACACTTTTGGTCCATTTTTTGTTGACTGTTAGTTTTACTAGTTAAAAAAACGTAAAATGAAAAAAATACCCTCAGATGCTTAGAACTGCTCTCTTTTGGCCATAACACTTTTGGTCCATATTTCTTATTCCCTCCATTTTTGTTCACCATCCCTACCACCAAACACCCACCACTACAAACACTATCCATTAAAATCGAATCAGCTCCACTCAATACATTAGCCAGCAAAGGCCCTCGGTACCAGGTACCAACCCTTGTTAAATTTCATATAGCATTAGCCTGTAGCAAGTTTGAATTATTCGCTTAAAGTTTGATAGAAATTTTCGCTCGAGCCTAAAATTATAAATCCCAATTTCCAAACTGTAATACCCAAAAATCTAAAACGTGTAAAATGACCAAATTGCCCCTATAATCTTAAAATTTGATTAATAAGCATATAAAGTACCAAATAAATCCCGAACTTTTGGTAATGAGCTGCAAATGAAGTAAAATAATTTTGAGGCAACATTTTTAACACTTTGCAATGTACAAAAAAATATAAAAATCATATATGAACCAAAAGCTTATTTTATTTATTTTGTTATACTTAATTATAAATTAAAAAGGATATAATTAGCAAATAAATGAGAAATAATTTAAGGAAATCAAAAAAATTGATTTGGTCATTATTTTAGACCGATATATCAGCCCATATCCCCCCCGTAATTCCGGTCATTAGCTAATATTCCATTTATTAATACCCAAAATTTCCGAAACCCTAAAGAACCCTAACATTCGACAAATTAAATTCGACCCTTCCTCCCTACGATTTTCTGGGCGAGCTTTGCTATTTTTTTGGTGTTATTCATCATTCAAGGAGGCTAGGAAAAATAAGGTTGGGCTTGTGGGGTCGTTCGTTTGGGCGCTAGGATTTTTGTTTGGTCGAAAATTGCATCCGAGAGACCTAAAATTCTCAGGGCTTATCTACACGTTCAAATCTGCATTTGGTATTTTTTTTATGATCCTTATATTACGTATAACTCATATAAAATGTTAGATTCGAATCATGCAAGGTTATGTGGTCGTATGAATTATTGATGATTAAAATACGTATAATATCTAAAATACTCCATACGATTTTTCTGGGTCATTTTCATAATTTAATGGGTTCCTTGATCATCATATAGGTCTGGAAAAATGTTGGTTCGAATTGTTGTAGCTCATACTGATCATTTTGAATTTAAATGGTTAAAACGTACGTAAATTCTAAAATATGTGATACGAATTTTCTGGGTGTGAATCATATTTTATTTGGACTCTATATAACATATATGATCTGGGAAGAGTAGTGGTTTGATTTTTAGAAGCCTAAATATTCCATGGTTAATTTTTGTTCAAATCGGGTTTAGGGTTTTTCGAAAGAAAAGAAATAAAACCCTAGGGTTTCGATTACGGTTTTGTGTTTTGGATCTGGAATTATGTTCATAAATGACTAATTATGATGTAGTAATGATGGGATGTTGATTGGGAAAGATTAGGGTTAGGGTTTGTGTTTTAAAATGTTGTACGATTTGGATTTTAAAATATAAGGGGGTGTTCTGTCATTTTTAAAACTTGTGGGTTATTTTTAAAATGTTAGTTAAGTCAGTAGCAAGGTATAAAAATTATAATATGGGGACCTTATGTGTAAAATTAACAAGATATGGATTTAAAATGTAATTAAAGGTTCGAATTGTATTTTAATTAAATAAAGGGACTAATTATGTAAATATGTAAAAACTTGGAGGTTTAATTCGTACCACACATATATTTGAGGGTATATTCTGTAAATTAGTAAATGAAAGGGCTAGTTGTGTAATTATGAATATAGTAAGGGTTGAATTGTTATTTATGTAACTATAAGGTTTATTTTGTAATTTTAATAACTAAAGGGTGTAAATTGTAAAATTTGAAACTTAAAGGACTAAAATGTGATTCTGAATAAAATATGTGTTTAAAATTAGTAATTTGTAATAGTTTCATTTAAAACCCTTAACTTTGGAATATTTACAATTAAAACCCTAATTTATGGAAACTTGTCACATTTAACCTTGAACTATCATAATTTGTTAAAATATACCCTATGTCCATAATATGCTTAAATAACGACTTAACTTAAGTTAAAATACTTAAATCTTCTAATTATGGAAACTTACTAAATAAGAAAACTTTCTAAAAATGGAAACTTACTAAATTTGGAAACCTGCTAAAAATAGAAAGTTACTTAAAATGGATAGATAACTAAAAAATCCTTTGTAATTCTCTTCTACTCCTTTAGGTGTGAAGAAGGAGAGGTCTTGAATCCATTCTATGCTTTCTGTTTCTTATTTTGCTTGCATTCGCAATAAGGTACAAATATTCTGCCCTTCTCAATAAGGTGCCTTCATTTCTCTTGATTTTGATTCGTTAGGATTTCCATAAGCCATTGCTATGCTTCCCTTGATTTGTGAACCTTGCTTTGTTTCTCTCTTGAAATTGTGAACCTTTGATATGAATCACTTGATCTGAACCTTTGGTATAAACTATCTGATCTGAAACATCTGATTTGAACTATCTGATCTGGACCATCTGACATTGAACCTTTTTAATATAAACCTTGATATAAAACTTGATACTAGATACTTGATTACTTGATACTTGACCCTTGACCACTGGTACAGATTCTGCCTATCGTCACACTGGAAATGCGTGACTATATGCATATAGTCACACACGTTTTTTTGGGTGTGTGTGACAAAAAGTCGCGCCACCGTAGGTATCATATAGTCACATTGTTTAGTTTGTGGCCGTTTTCATCGAAAAAGAGTGACCAAAACCCGAATATGTGTGACTAATTAGGCACAAGTTTTGTTGGATTCATTAGTATGTGTGACTATTTCCCATCCTATGGCCACACGAAAATATAATAAATGTGACGTTTGTGATGATTTAGTCACACATCGTGTGTTGTTTTTTTCAAGTTAGTCACATACAATTTAAAAAACAGTGGCCAAAAGTGTTAATAAGTGTGACCATATGCTATTTAAAGTGAAGAAATGTGTACTATTGATCATCCAATGGTCACATGAATTCTTAGTTTGTGTGGCCTTTTGTAATATTTAGTCACACAAAGCATGTTTGCTTTGGGTATTTAGTCACATACAATTAAGCATAAAGTGGCCAAAAGTGTTAATAAGTGTGACCATATGCTGTTTTAAGTGAAGAAATATGTATTTTGTGTGACTATTGATCATCCAATGGTCACATGAATTCTTAGTTTGTGTGGCCTTTTGTAATATTTAGTCACACAAAGCATGTTTGTTTTGGGTATTTAGTCACATACAATTAAGCATAAAGTGGCCAAAAGTGTTAATAAGTGTGACCATATGCTGTTTTAAGTGAAGAAATGTGTATTTTGTGTGACTATTGATCATCCAATGGTCACATGAATATTTAGTTTGTGTGGCCTTTTGTAATATTTAGTCACACAAAGCATGTTTGTTTTGGGTATTTAGTCACATACAATTAAGCATAAAGTGGCCAAAAGTGTTTATAAGTGTGACCATATGCTGTTTTAAGTGAAAAAATGTGTATTTTGTGTGACTATTGATCATCCAATGGTCACATGAATTTTTAGTTTGTGTGGCCTTTTGTAATATTCAGTCACACAAAGCATGTTTGTTTTGGGTATTTAGTCACATACACTTAAGCATAAAGTGGCCAAAAGTGTTAATAAGTGTGACCATATGCTGTTTAAAGTGAAGAAATTTGTATTTTGTGTGACTATTGATCATCCAATGGCCACTTGAATTTTATGTTTGTGTGGCCTTTTGTAATATTTAGTCACACATCGAATTAAACAAAGAGTGACCAATAATGTTGATAAGCGTGACCATAATACATGACTGCATCTTTTAGTCACAGGGTTATTACTGGTATTTTTAAGTTAGTACTGTTGGAGCAGAGTTGCTACTGCTAGTACTATGCTAGTGCTGCTGGAATGAGTATATTATATATATATAAAACAGAATCATAAACAAAAAGAAATTTGAAATTGAATAAAACTCGAATGTATATAACTGAACAGAATATACAATTGTAATGTCGTACATAATCAAATTCTCAAGTACCATAATTTAAAGACTTTTGACTCTTCGCCGGCATAGCTTGCTGATGCGTGCGGTGTCGTAGTATAGTTTTAGCAGTTTTAATGCCTACTCAAGTTTTAAATTTATATTTAGCCGACTTATCAATAACACACACACTTAACGAGCAGTGTACCCGGTCAGTATGAATATAATGGTAAGTAGAGTGTCGATCACTAAGAGTGGAACGTATTATCTAGTTATTCTAATCAGTATTTTAATATCCTAACGCAAGGGGGTTTCAGCCTGAGAGACTGGCACGATTTGTTTGCAATTAAATAATAAAATAAACCAATAGGCACGAATCAGCAAGTAGCACACACGTACACAGATAAATACTCGAGACAATAAGAGGGCTGTCCTTATGATTAAGTAGATTGTCACTTGTTTTATTGATAGCTTTATATGAAGTGTATGTAGTTAACCCTTTCTCGTTGGTCCTATTCTTATCGGCGAGTAAACCCTTAATGATTACTTATGTCTAAAAGTTATTCCTAAGTGATCAATTTAGTAATAACCGTGGGAGCCACATTATTTTCCGCAGTCAAATGCCCGCAAGCCACTAATAAACACAGAGGTTATCAATGCACTAATAAGTAGTAACCAAAGACATCAACATATAAACTTTAATTGATGGGAAAGCAAGTATTAAAGGGAGTGCAATCTTTCGTTGTCACATTACACAAGCCACCAATCCTGATGAATTAAAGTTTGCTAACACAATAAAACAAAACTACTTAATGAATTAAACACATGCAGCACCTTCTTACAGCTCTTGTATCTTTGATTTGGGTGTGTCTTGTGCTGCCTCCTTGACTGAATTCGTCCTTGGTTTCTGGTCTTCGGTCTTAGGTTAAAACTTTCGGAACTCTTTTATTCGTCTGGTCTACGGGGTATTTATAGTTTCTGTCTGAGGGAAGATGCGGCGCATCTAGTAAGTAGATGCGGCGCATGTACTTAACTTCGCGTGGGGTCCAAGATTATAATATTCAGGAATATTCGTACACCGCCAGAAGATGCGGCGTAACTCCATGATTAGATGCGGCGCATGTCCTCTTGTATCTTGGATCGTATCTGGTGATATCTTGATAGAGATGCGGCGCATGTCATGAGTGAGATGCGGCGCATCTGGAGCAGATTAGTCTTGATCTTCTTCATTTCAGTAGACTCTTAACTTCTTGCGTGTTTTGCTCCATAATCAGTCCAAAATCGCTAAGTTTCACCAAATGCTTGTTTTTACCGGAGAATTACAAAAGTAAACGATTAAGTATCAATCCTCATACATAATATAGTAAAACAAGTCAAATTAATAGGATAAATGATAGTAATAAAATGTACTTATTTGAGTTCATCACTTGCTTTAGGGCTTCAATAGAGACATTACTTTTGCGCTTCGATGGTGCTGTTGGTCCACAGTTGTTGTCACTTTTCTTTTGCATTGTAGTTGGCAGTGTAACCTGTAGTAACAAAAGACGCTTGTATCAAACATTGAATTATTTATCAAGAATTATATATATGTACGTTGAAAAAACACATGTATGTACCCAAAGCAACGATATTTGATTTCTTTAAGTGCCACAGTTTGCAGTTAAATGGCTTAAAAAAAGAATTTTTGCATGTACATATATCAGAAATTATTTAAACAAAAGAATAACAAGAAACATGTTGAAATACATACTGTTGGCAGTGCTTGTGTTGGAGACACATTTTGTTCTGATTGGGAATCTGGAGGCCCGTTTTGTCGTGACTTAGACTTTTTCTCAGGTCCGACAGTTTTAGCAGGTTCCTATATGTATATATAAAACACGTTACATTATATAAACAAAAGAATAACAAGAAACATGTTGAAATACATACTGTTGGTACTCCTTTTGTTGGAGACACATTTCCTTGCGATTGGGAATCTGTAGACCCTTGTTGGCTTGCATTTGAGGCTACTGGCAATTGAGATGACAAATTTAACTGCACCCCTTGTTGACTCAACTGTGCCATCAGTTGAGTAAGTATTCTTTTTGTTTCTGTAATCTCATTGGACAATTTCTTGATCTGGTCATCAGATTCTTTCTGCAAAAAAAAAAAAATATAGGAAATGTTGGGATTAAAAGTCTTCTGGATGCTGTTAGAGTAACTGATGCTCTTATTTGTGTCAATGCTGCTCAGATGGAGTTAGTGATGCTCATGAACTTCAATTACAAATATGGCTAGTGTTTACCACTGCTAGTACACAATTTACTACTGCTAGTACACATTTAATCCTGCTGGTATATAAGCATAATAATAGAATTTGCAGTCAAACTTACAAGTGTATCTCCCACTGATGTGATCTCATCATCTGGAAATTCGCCATCGTTGTTTACCCTTCCTTTCAACCACATTATACCACGCGGGGGTTCTTCATCTACTTCAATCTCTTTATTTTTGATCTAATAAACATCAAATGCATACACATGTAAAGTTAATTAAAACAAGATAAACGAAAATATGAAGGTGCATACACATGTGATCTTACCATTTTCTCTTTCAAATAAACATATCCACCTCGTCCCATTTTATGCTGATAAATATTTTTGGAACGCGACATTTTAGCTTTATCAGCTATCTTCTAAAAACACAAAATCATAAGGCGTTTACATGTGGTAATGCTGCAAACTGAAAATTATGAAATGACATATAGACTTAAATAAAGATGACTAATTAAAACCTTGTATTCATCGGTGGTCGTGTTGTTTACAAACTCGACCCAGTCTTTTGATTTCACAAATCGACTATACTTGGCCGGGACTTCATTCAGTTTGGAAGGTGTATTTAGGTGGGGCAAAATGTATTCTTCTCTGAGCTTCGTTCTGAAAGTCCTTAGCAGTTTACCAAGACGAGTCATTACCAATTTTCTGAATGTCACGTCAACATCAAAATATCGCTGCAAAGATTAACACAATGTTGTTAATTAGTTGCACATAATGTAACTGCATAGATAAAATTATGTAGTACTGGGTTAAAAAATACAGTAGTATATATGTACAGTGATGTCAGTCCATAGTTTATCTCTTTCTTCTTTATTCACATTCCTCCAGGAAAGATTCTTCAAACCTATATGCTCACGAACCAGATCTCCTAAAAAACTCGTAAACAGTGCTCTGTGTAACCCTGATACCCTATTCAATGCATCGAAGGTTACCTTGAGCTTTATTCCACCAGGGTTTCCATATTTCATGCGAAACTTAAATAGCCTGGTCATGCCTCTCTTAGCTAGTATCCGATCTGATTGGTTGGTTCCAGGCGCATCTAGATCTTCCTCATCAGAATACTTTTCGGATTCATAGTCTATGTTGTTATCATCATGTTCATTATCAGCAGGAAGCAAAAGATGATTATCAACAATGGGTTGAATTCCCATGACTCTTGAGTAACAATGGGTACAAGAAAATGATTCTGGCTTTGAGAGTAATGGTGATATAAGAATTGATTATTGTGTTTTCTTGGCAGTATTTTTTTTTTTTTTTTTAGGAGAGAAAAGAGGGTATAGGAAGAAGATGAATCGTACCTTATTCTTGGTACCCGCTTCTAATTAATTAGGCGATTTCAAAATTTCAAAATAACAATTGAATTATTTTAAAAATTTGCCTTAAATTTGAACCTGTTTAGTAAAGCATAAACTTGAAAAAATCAAAATTTTGGCTCCAAATGTTATATATCATTATCTTAATCGCAAATCATGAACCAAGATCTAGAACAAAGATCATGAACACAAACTGCATATCAAATCAAGAACTCAAATTTACACAATTACACCAAAATCATGAACACAACTTGACACCATTTAACACAAACTGCTACCATTAAATCATAAACCAACATGAAAAATGAAGAACACAAACTGCTACCATTATCAAAATTTTGGCTCCAAATGTTATAGTTTCATTATCTTAATCGCAAATCATGAACCAAGATCTAGAACAAAGATCATGAACACAAACTGCATATCAAATCAAGAACTCAAATTTACACAATTACACCAAAATCATGAACACAACTTGACACCATTTAACACAAACTGCTACCATTAAATCATAAACCAACATGAAAAATGAAGAACACAAACTGCTACCATTAAATAAATATGTGCAATCATCAAATCAACAACAGAAACTGCTACCATAAAATCTAACTGTGCAATCATCACATCAAGAACACAAATTGCTACCATTTAACAAACCAAAATACTATCATTACAGTTATAAAATAGATACAGAGTTAAACTACACTAGTTACCAGTTACTGCACCATTAATAATTACATTTATCCAAATTAAATATCAGAACTGCTACTACGTACCATATTAAAGTAATTATCCTCTAGTTCATAATAGTCGAGATGATCACCACCTTTACATAATTCTCAACACATTTAATGTACGAGAAGTCTTCTTCACGGCCATCGGTTGATACAACATCTTCTTACTCGTAACTGCTACTACGTACCATATTAAACTAATTATCCTCTAGTTCATAATAGTCGAGATGATCACCACCTTTACATAATTCTCAACACAACATTTAATGTACGAGAAGTCTTCTTCACGGCCCAACATTTAATGTACGAGAAGTCTTCTTCACGGCCATCGGTTGATACAACGTACATCTTCTTACTCATAACTGCTACTACGTACCATATTAAACTAATTATCCTCTAGTTCATAATAGTCGAGATGATCACCACCTTTACATAATTCTCAACACATTTAATGTACGAGAAGTCTTCTTCACGGCCATCGGTTGGTACATCTTCTTAATTATACGGCAGTCCCAAGTTTGGGAGTAGCTTAAGAGGATTCATCTTTGTCATTTACCTACAAGTTGAACGAGTATATATAATGGATTAAGTCTTGAGAATGTGATAAAGGTAGCGAAACAACACTTATTAAATGGACCATTATTACCCCTTTTGTGTCAGCATCAGCCGATTCTTCATCGCTAGAGAAATAGAAAGGGCTCTGTCTCTTCCAATCTGTGTTTTCCCATACCTCCTAATAGTTCAACATACCATATGTGTTTCAAAAAATTTAATTAATGGTATAATTAAGGTATACAACTTTAGCCACAAACACATAACAACTTTAGTATACCTTGTTGGAAATGATTTTGAATTTGGATCTAGTGCCGGAGGTCTCTTTGGAAGCAGCCTCTCTATTCCCGGGTTTACCTTGGGGTAGGGGTAGGGTCTGTCTACAGCCTACCTCCCCCATACCCTGCCCCGGCGGGATTGGGTTTGTTGTTGTTTGGATTTTTGCCTTTGAACCTGTTAAAGCATAAACTTGAATAAATTAAAAATTCACACAGCAGCTTTACATTCAACAATAAATTCACACCTTTTATGTCAGCATCACCAGATTCTTCATCGCTAGAGAAATAGAAAGGGCTCTTTCTCTTCCAATCTGTGTTTTCCCATACCTCCTAATAGTTCAACATACCATTTGTTTCAAAAAATTTAATTAATGGTATAATTAAGGTATACAACTTTAGCCACAAACACATAACAACTTTAGTATATACCTTGTTGGAAGGGATTTTTGTCTTTGAACCTGTTAAAGCATAAACTTGAATAAATTAAAACTTCACACAGCTTTACATTCAACAATAAATTCACACAGCTTTACATTAGAATCGGTAACAACAACCCCAAACATCACCATTTATAGATCAAAAGCCTGTTACTAATTATTGTACAATGAATCATCAACTGATATGTGAAAACATTAAAAAACATACCTTTGTTGTCATTTGGATTCATTGTTTGCGTGTTTTTGTTTGCCACGTCTGTTTTTCAAACTATTACCATTAGCTAAATTAAAAGACAAAGATGAAATGAAAGGTGGCCCAGGATCCTACTGTTACCCGTGGGAATCCGCCGTGGGAATAAGAAGAATCAAGAATGTGTGTTTTGATTAGGGTTTATTGATTTTTGTGTCGGTTTACAATTGATCGGTAAAGGGATTAATTGGCCCTTTACTATTGATCAAGTAGTGGTGGTTTGGTTTAATTGCCCCAGGATCCTACTGTTACCCGTGGGAATCCGCCGTGGGAGTAAGAAGAATGTGTGTTTTGATTAGGGTTTACTCACTTTTTTGTCTGTTTACAATTGATCGGTAAAGGGATTAATTGCCCATTTACTATTGATCAAGTGGTGGTTTGGTGAGTGGCAAGATGTGTAGAAAAAAAAAATAATAGTTAAAAAAAAATAATAATAAATAAATAAATAAATTAAAAAAAAAAAAAAAAATCTAATGGTGTTGACGTGGCGGTGAAAACCAACTATAGCCGATGGTTCGGGTTCGTGGCGGGTTTTAGTGTACCCGTACCCGAACCCGTTTATAATATACCCGTACCCGCCCCATATCCCACCGGATACCCGTTATCCATCGGTTTTTCGGGTTTCCCCGCGGGTATCGAGGTTATCCGTAATATAATTAAAAGTTAAAGAAAATGAATATCGTATCAAACGATTTAACGCAACATATCGCAACGCAACGTACTCGGCACGATATTCACCAAAAAAATCAAATGCGCAAGAGGTTTCAAAAGTTAATCATTCTCATTTCAAAAAATAATCTCGTTTTAGCCTTTTAAAAGGGTTTGGTATCCTCATTCGTGTGACGGTAGAGAACACGGACTCACGAGTACTCACTCCAAAAAAACGAATAACCGAATTAATAGTCGAGAAGAGTATTGACAATAACTCGAGAAGAGACGAGATGACGAAAACAAGTCGAAGAGATAACTAACAACAAACATATCAAATAAGATGAGTCGATTGGTAATCGTCTGTATTTTCCCATAATCCCGTTTATTAGTACAAGGTATACTCGTTTTATGATTTAAAACAAGTTTGGACTTACGACAAAATTAATCTTTGGAAATAACAAAATTTCGCCAAGACCCTTTCATTTATCGAACGTTTCCAATTCAAAAGACTTTATTGAAAATCAATTTCCCGAGTAATTTATAATATAACGAGTATTTATATAAACCCTAAACCCTAAACCCTAAACCCTAAACTCTAAACCCTAAACGCTAAACCAATCCGTAACTCAAACAATAACCAAACGAATAGTCCAATAAATCCAAATATGTTAGTGTACGGGTAGCATGTCTTAACATATTTGGATTTATTGGACTATTCGTTTGGTTATTGTTTGAGTTACGGATTGGTTTAGCGTTTAGGGTTTAGAGTTTAGGGTTTAGGGTTTAGGGTTTAGGGTTTATATAAATACTCGTTATATTATAAATTACTCGGGAAATTGATTTTCAATAAAGTCTTTTGAATTGGAAACGTTCGATAAATGAAAGGGTCTTGGCGAAATTTTGTTATTTCCAAAGATTAATTTTGTCGTAAGTCCAAACTTGTTTTAAATCATAAAACGAGTATACCTTGTACTAATAAACGGGATTATGGGAAAATACAGACGATTACCAATCGACTCATCTTATTTGATATGTTTGTTGTTAGT
This sequence comes from Artemisia tridentata subsp. tridentata, assembly GCA_021014915.2. Classification (NCBI taxonomy): domain Eukaryota; kingdom Viridiplantae; phylum Streptophyta; class Magnoliopsida; order Asterales; family Asteraceae; genus Artemisia; species Artemisia tridentata. The sequence goes on from CP139503.1 coordinate 180,009,279, forward strand.
TATCTCTTCGACTTGTTTTCGTCATCTCGTCTCTTCTCGAGTTATTGTCAATACTCTTCTCGACTATTAATTCGGTTATTCATTTTTTTGGAGTGAGTACTCGTGAGTCCGTGTTCTCTACCGTCACACGAATGAGGATACCAAACCCTTTTAAAAGGCTAAAACGAGATTATCTTTTGAAATGAGAATGATTAACTTTTGAAACCTCTTGCGCATTTGATTTTTTTGGTGAATATCGTGCCGAGTACGTTGCGTTGCGATATGTTGCGTTAAATCGTTTGATACGATATTCATTTTCTTTAACTTTTAATTATATTACGGATAACCTCGATACCCGCGGGGAAACCCGAAAAACCGATGGATAACGGGTATCCGGTGGGATATGGGGCGGGTACGGGTATATTATAAACGGGTTCGGGTACGGGTACACTAAAACCCGCCACGAACCTGAACCGTCGGCTATAGTTGGTTTTCACCGCCACGTCAACAACATTAGATTTTTTTTTTTTTTTTTAACTACTATTCTTTTTTTTTTCTACACATCTTGCCACTCTTAATTAAACCAAACCACCACTTGATCAATAGTTGGAAATATTGAGTTTGGAAGTTTATTATTCACAAAGCATGATATACAACTTGTTGTTGCATCAACTCATTGTACATGGAAAATCAATACTTGGTAAAAGGAAATCGTAAAACTTCAATTGACACTTTACTTTTGGCGCGCGCCGTCGATCCATTTTCCCGCCTAAAGTCTTGGCATCTACCTCTCCAGCCTATTTATACCTATCGACTATATATATACCAAAGAACACACACAAACACATATATCCCTTTCAATTCAAAGAAAACTTCAACAATGGCAGCAAATAATGTTACCTTTCAAAATGATGCTGAAGAGTACGAGTGGGTGTTAAACAACAATTTGCTGTTTGACGCAGTGTTAATTGCTTTCGGGGATGAACCCATTGCAGAATATGGGTCGTATAGGAAGGTAGATACGTGGATGAGGGGTCAAATTTTGAACTGGCTGCATGCGCAAGACTTTTACTGGGATGAGGTTTGGGGATTGTGTGACTACGGGGAGGAGGAGGAAGAAGATGAAGAGGAAGAGGAGGAGGTGGTGCAGCAAAAAGAAGAGGATCAGCAGCAAATTGTGGTGGAGCAGCAAAATGGGTTTGTGCTGCAAAACCAGGGGGAGCAACAAGATGGGTTTCAGGACCCTTATAATCTAGAAAAGAGGGTTAGCGATCTTGAAATTGTGTTTAAACGACTCAAGGAAAGCCAGAAATTGATGGGAAGCAGGGAAGAGAGCTCTGGTTCTAACAAGTTGGGGTGAAATGGAGTGAAGCAGTTTAGGATGATGTTTTTTTTTTTTTTTTTTTTTTTTTTTTTTTTTTTTTTTTTTTTTTTTTTTTTTGTTTTAGTATGTTTAGTATTTAGGTTGGATAATTAGATGTATATACTTGTAGCCTTAAAAAATATCAATGAAATATTTGATGTTTAATTAATTGTCTGAGAATGGAGTGGATGCACAAAGTTATTACTGCTAGGCAAACGTTTGTTCTGCTAGAGTAAAACGTTGTACTGCTGGGTACCGGGTAGCCGTTTCTGGGTTTTAACCGTGGTTTATTTCTAACCGTTGGGGTAACTATTTTCAATTACTTCGCTTTATTTACACTATGTTCTCAAGTTTTTTTAGATGAAGGGAATGAAATGGAGTGAAATTTTATGTGTGTTCTTGGTTTTCTTTGTCCCAACTTTCATAGTGAAGTAAAGTGAATAAAGACAAAAATCAAATGAGTTAATGTCGAAAACAACCTTTGTCTTTAGTGTGTATTTATTATGGAGCAAGGTTATAATAGTAATTCCACAAATATAAAAAGTTTAAAATGAGGCCACCTACTTTCATTTACTTTACAAACATGCAAAAATCTATAAACTTTACTTCCGCTCTTCCCTATTTCTTTACATTACATTACTTTACTTTACTTACCTCTTAAAAAAAAACTCTATAACAGAGTAGGGTTTCATAAATTGGATAACTCTCTTTCTTTATACAATTTATACCATTTCTTCAAACTTGAGAAACAATTAATTGAAGTAGGTCCAATCATAACCCAGCACTCTAATCAAGCATTTACTCAATTTTCATGGCAAATTTAGAGTTTTGTGATACGCATAACCAAGTTGCATTCTTGGAGAAACCAGAAGGGAGTCAACGCTTCCACCAGATAATAGATTTTCTAAACAATACCCACATCAGGTACGCTCTTACAGTCGATCCTACTATCTATGTCTCTCAAATCAAACAGTTTTGGCGGTCTGTTACTACCAATACATTTGAGAATGGAGACAAAGAGTTAATTGCAACAGTTGATGGTAGAAAAATAACTATTACTGAGGCATCTGTTAGGAGGCATCTCCATTTAGCAGATGAAAATGGTATTAGTTCTTTGCCTAATACTGAAATTTTTCATAACCTTTCCAGAATGGGGTATGACACATCTTCTCAAATTCTGACTTTTCAAAAAGGATGTTTTGACCCCCAATGGAGATTCTTCATACATACCATCCTTCATTGTTTAAGTCCAAAGAAAACCGCATGGGAGCAATTCAGCAGCAATATTGCAACTGCTCTCATTTGTTTAGCAACAAACAGGACTTTTAACTTTTCAAAATTAATTTTTGATGGTATGGTGAAAAATGTGGATAACAAATACAAGTTTTTAATGTATCCAAGGTTTATACAAACGGTTTTGAATATACGGAAAAGTTTGCTTCTATCTCATAAAATTGTTTATCCAACTCCTTGCCTTACTCAAAAACTGTTCAGTAACATGAGCATGGCTTCTAGGGGGTTTAATGGGATAGTAGTTCCACTTTTTGAAACAATGTTGGTTCAAAATCAAAACATTCAGGGTGAAGGATCAACAAGCCCAGTTGAGTCCAATCACACACCCACAGGTTCATCTGGTTCTCTAATCAGCCTCACAACCAAATATGGGGGAAATGCCCCACGATTCACCTCGATCGGGAGGTAACACACCTGGAAGTGATGAGGGCAGAGTGTCACTAATGGAATTGATGGATATTTGTACCAAATTGACTCAAAGGGTGACTGGGTTGGAGAAAGAACTCAAGGAGACAAAGCAAGAATTCAAGGATACAGAGCAAGAACTCAAGGAGACAAAGCAAGCACTCAAGGAGACAAAGCAGTTGTATAGTACTGCTTACAAGAAGGTCATTGAAAAAGTGAAGAAATTGCAGTCTAAAGTCAAGTCACTTGAAGCAAAGAGAAAGGCAAATATTGTGGAGTCTACAAGCTCAGATGATGATGACATGGATGTTTCTTCCAAACGGGGGAGGAAGACAGCTGATATTGATCAAGACCCCAATATTTCTTTGGTTGAACAGAATGTTGAGTTTCAGGGAGGCAAGATATGGGTGAAGAAGATTTGGATGCTGAAAATATTGGTACTTCTCATCAACAAGATATGGATGTGTATGATAGAAGGCAAAGGGCAGATAAAGCAAAGGGCATTATGATTGAAGAAGAGCCACCAAAGAAGGACAAGAAGAGTGTTCTTGCTCAGATTAGTTTTGATGCAGAGGTAGCTAATAAAGCACAGGAAGATGAAACATCAGAAATTGTTGATATTGCATATTTCCTTGATCAAACAAGACTTGCAAATCAAGCAACTGAAGCAATGTTTGATCACGCTCAAGAAGTTCAGTATATGATTGATGCTGATGAAGTTTTAAAGGAAAAGTTAGGTAAAGTCAGAGGAGATGAAGTGTTGTCCATTGATGAGAAGTCAAGACAACTTGTTGAACTAATAAATTCCAGAAGAAAGTCTGCTGCAGAACAAAAAGCCAAAGAAAAGAGGAGTAAACCACCTAGTAAAGCTCAGCAAAGACACACCATGTGTGTTTACATGATGAACATGGCTGGATACAAAAGGAAGCAGTTCTAAGGTAGAAGTTTTGAGGAGATCAAGAGTGAGTTTGAAAGGGTTTACACAAGAGTGAACACATTTACTCCCATGGGAACAGAAAAACCATGTAGAACTACAAGAAGACATGGTATAATATTGGAGTCTGAATCTTCAAAGAAACAGAAGATTGGTGAAGAAGTACCTACAGCAGATGAAGAAGAAACAGCAGAGGAATTAACTGACGAAAGACTCAAGCAGCATATGATTGTTATAATCCCAGAAGCATTGGATGTTCATCATCCTATTCAAGCTAAACGTCCAATTATTGATTTGGAGATACACAAAGATACATTTGGGAAAGCTTGGAAGATAATCAGGCTAGGAGGACACTCAGAAATTTATAAGTATTTTGAAGATATGCTGAAGATTTTTTATAGAGAAGACTTGGACAATCTATGGAGTCTGGTTAAAGAAATGTTCAGATCTACATATCGTATACAAGACAAAGAGAAGGAGCTATGGGTGGAATTGAAGAGGTTGTATGAACCTGATCCAAAAGATAACTTATGGAATTTTCGAGCTCATGAGTTGAGTACAAAATGGAGACTGTATGATACATGTGGTGTTCACCATGTATCTACAAAGAATGGAGTGGATGTCTACATGCTGATAGAAAAAGATTATCCATTAAGGGCAGCTAGCTTATTTGTTATGTTAGATGCTAAGCTGACAGTTACTGATGAAGACTCAGTAATGGCAAGAGAGTTACTGAGAAAGATCTTCAGACAAGCAAAAAGGAAATAATGTTATTACTGCTTGTGTCTCTATTAGTGTTGCTAGGTTTAACGTTGTACTAACAGGTTTAACTTTGTATAGAAGATATTTGGATTTTGTAACAATTTTCTTTAATAAAGTAGATAGTCTATAAGAGGAATACAAAAGAAGGTATAATCGAAAAAGACCCAAGGGCGGAGATGGTTGAGTTGTTGGTGTTGTGAAGGGGAGGTCACAGGTTCGATACCTGTTGCTTCCTTTTTGGTATTTCCCTCCCCAAAATTTTTAAAAAGCCCCCATTTTTTTCAGCAAATTTCAAAATTAAAGCCCCCCATATTTTTTTAAAAAACCCACCCATATATATATTTTTTAAAATCCCACCCATATATATTTTTTTCAGCAAATTTCAAAATTAAAGACCCCCATATTTTTTTCAGCAAATTTCAAATTTCGCACATTTCTCACCAATCACAGCCACCACTCACCATCCACCATTCACCAGTAACCAATCACAGCCACCACTCGCCGGTCCGGCCATCAACAACGGAGGGAGGTTCATTTAGATCTAAATTAGGTAATTTTTTTAATTAGGAAATCATTTTTTTTATGCAATAATGGTGAAATTATATTATTCTTGAAATTGTTTTTTACAATTATAAAGATATCAAATTCTGCCCACTATCCATTGTAATTATACACAAATGATTTGATGCTTATATTGGTTTAATTTGTGACTTGTAGGATATATAGTTTTTTTAAGTTGTATTTTGGGTTTAACATGAATGAAAAATAGCATCTTCAACTTGAAAAACCAACTGTTATTACATAACAAAATTCTGCATACATAGATGCATTGTTGATTGCATAGTTGATTACATACAAGGAGAAAACATAGTACTTATTACAGTAGCATCATAACATCAAGACTAGTAAAGCTCAGCTAATTGTCCTTTTCCCTTTACCCTTAGTGAGTTCAATTGGGCCTTTTCCCTTTCTCTTCTTTGCTTGGATTTCTTCCCTAGTTGCCTGATTTGGTAGGCATAGAACTTGTTCCCTTTTTCCTGGGATTGACAGAGTGTGAACTGGAGGGTTTTTGGACATTGTGGCTTTTTTTGAGACAGCTTCATCTTCAGATGTTGAATGATAGCTAGAAACCAAGCTATCATTAAAAAAGCTACTGTTAAAGGAGCTAAAATCGTCAGAGCTCGAGTCAACAACCTTTCCCTTAGGTGGTATTCTCTTATGAAAGCTACCTGTAGGAGGGTAGGGGAAATTCCAATCAGGTTTAGGAGACATTAGTCCTGATGAATCAGAGGATATTTCAATAACATTTGGCTTGGAAGTCATTGTGGATGAGGTTTAGTGTTTAACAGGTTTTTGATGGTGTAATGTTGTGTGTAATGTTGTGTTTATGTAATGGCCATTTAAAGTAAAGAGGATCACATAGTTCAATGTATAAGTAAATGCCATTAAAGGCTTGGTTGGTATGTGTAGGTAACTTCCTGCATTTAGGTGTAATAAACAAAGTTTGACTTTCTTAAGTATATGCATTTTTGGAACTAGGCAGTGCTAAACACTTGACATTGTAACTTTACAAATCAAAAGGCTGTTAGAAAATAATATTGACATTAACATAGTTGCATTAATATTTAACATCATACCATACATCTATCGTTACCATTCGATGACAGCACAAAACACAACAACATCAGAAAGACTACCAACAACATCAACCATGACACCACAAAACACAAAAGACATAAACATAGTCAACTAACATATCAACCACATCAGTAGTTCATTGATCCAAGCTTCGTGATAAAGTTGCCCAAATCACCTAGACGCTTATGCTTTTGGGCAATATCAACAAGCAACCTATCAGATGCCATCATGTCCTCCTCTTGCATCCTCCTTAAATCAGCAATGCTTTCAAGAGCAGAATCAAAACCATATAAAAGCTCTAACTCCTTGATCATCTTATCCCTATTGTTTATCAGCATTCTTTTCTCAGAAACCTTGTGCCTCAAATCATGAACTTCCTTGGAAGTAGCTTCAACCTGTCGCTCATAGTAAACTAGCATCATGTCTTTCACAAGCTTTGAGTTTGCAACTGTTGCCAATTCAGAACAAATCACTAGTTTAGTTTCCATATATGATTTTGATAACAAAAAATTTTGAGATTTTTTGTAATTTTTAAATTTTATTTTGGTTTGTTAAGAAGAGATGAAAATTATGAGAGGTATGTTGCTTTATATACATTAACAATCAAGAAACACCTAGAGGAAGAAAGATGTATCGAGCCTAGAAATGTGAATAGTGTGTAATGATGAAATAGCCTTCCCCATAATTACTTGCAAGTTGCAAGTTGCAAGTTGCAACAAAAACCATTAATACTATACTAACAGAGTAGTATTATTTTAATTTTCACTTTGCAACAAAAACCATTAATACTAGATTTTACTAATGTATGGTTGTAATATTTTCAAAATAAACATTTTATCCCACATTAGAGTTAGGCCCAAACGTATCAAACATTTACAATTTTATATTGGTTTAATTTGTGACGGGTACTAGCAGTACTAAATTTATACTAGCCGTACTAAATTTCACTAGCAGCAGTACCTTTTGTACTAGTAGTGGTAAATACTTGGTTTACTTATGCACAAATGATTTGATGCTTATATTGGTTTAATTTGTGACTTGTAGGATACATACGTTACCATTTGACCTCAACAATAGCATGGACAAGTCTTGGATGAAAACTAGTAGGACCAAGAAACAATATATTGCTGGAGTACACGCGTTTATTAAGTATGCAGAACACAACTTGCAGAAGATGATGAACATCGACCCACGAGGTAATAAACAACAGCTTAAGATGCCATGTCCGTGTATCTCATGTTTAAACCGCATAGAGCATAAAGTGGAGGATGTGCAGTTCCATTTATTCTGCCACGGGATTAATCAAAGCTACACAAAATGGGATAAACATGGAGAAAATGATGAGCAAGCAACAACTGCCCAAATACATGTTAATGCTACAACAGAGGAGTTTGTTGACGACACGGATTTCGACATGGATTTTGTTCCAGAAATTCCAACAGATGGCCCAGCAACAGTGAACATGGTTAATGGTGCAAAAGAATGTTTTGATGAGGATAACCTTGCCAAGTTTCAACAACTATTATTAGACGCGGAGAAGCCACTTTACGAAGGATGTCCTGACTTCACAAAGTTGTCCGCAATAGTTAAACTACTCAACTTGAAGGGTAAGTATGGAGCTTCTGATAAGTTCTTTACTGAATTACTAGGATTGTTGAAAAAGATGCTACCTGCTGGTAACGAAATGGTTGAAAAAACTTATGAGGCAAAAAAACTAGTGAGAATGATGGGATCAGGATACAAAAAGATACATGTATGTAGCAAAAACTGCATTCTTTACTGGAAGGTTAACAAGGAGTTGACTGTTTGTCCAACTTGTGGGACATCAAGATGGAAGGTGGATAGTAAGACACATAAAGTGTACGAAAACATTCCGGCAAAGGTAATGTGGTACTTTCCAATTATACCAAGACTGCAACGCCTCTTTAAGTTAGAAAGTATTTCAGAAGATCTAACATGGCACGCAACAAGGAGGATAACAGATGGTGTTTTACGTCACCCCGCAGATTCACAGGCATGGCGTACCATAGATGAAAAATTCCCCGAAATTGCTAAAGATCCGAGAAATCTACGGCTAGGAATATCGGCTGATGGGTTGACGTCAACTCAGGAAATAGGCATCACAGTGTATGGCTAGTTTTATCTGTCATATACAACCTTCCTCCATGGTTGTGTATGAAAAGAAAGTTTATCATGCTTTCGGTATTGATATCGGGATACCCGGGAAATGATATCGATGTATTTTTAGAACCGTTGGTTGATGATCTGCAAACCTTATTCGAGGAAGGGGTTGATACATACGATGCTTCTAAAAAAGAAAACTTTAATCTGCGCACCGTTGTGTTATGGACGATAAATGATTACCTTGCACTTGGTACATTATGTGGCTGCCCATACAGTGGATTCAAAGGTTGTGTAGTATGTGGGAAAGATACACACTGTGTTAGACTTTCCGCCTCATCCAAGCAAAGTTATGCTGGACACAGACGATATCTACCATACAACCATCCGTTCAGAACGCAAAGGAAGGCGTTTAATGGACAAGAAGAACCACGTCATGCTCCAAATCCATTGACCGGGGAACAAATATACAACGAGGTACAACATATTGAAAATAAGTGGGGAAAAGGAAAAACCTCGAAAAACCAAGATCAAGATACCAGAGGCAGAGGTGGGAAGATTAAAAAGCAGAAAAGGAAAACAACAGAAGAAGAGGGTAGTTCAAGCCAAGCAAATGAAGCATATTGGAAGAAATTCAACATTTGGTATCGAAAGCTAAGGTATTGGAGGCATCATTCTGTTCCGCATTGTATTGACTTCATGCATGTAGAAAAGAATGTTGGTGAGAGTCTACTCGGAACTTTGCTGAATGTTCCTGGAAAGACAAAAGATGGAATAAATGATCGACTGGATCTGGAAGAGTTGGGGATAAAAGAAGAGTTGTTTGCTAGGCAAGAAGCAGACAAAACAACACTACCTCCAGCAGGTTACACATTAACGAATGCTGAAAAAGACATCTTTTGTGAAACGTTAAGCAACATCAGGGTACCACAAGGCTATTGTTCAAATTTCTCTAGTTTGGTCAGCCTAAATGATAGGAAGCTCATTGGCCTTAAATCGCATGACTATCACATGCTAATGCAAGAGTTTTTACCCATTGCTATACGTTCAGTCATGCACCCGCCCACACGATATGCTATTATCAGGTTTTGCTTTTTCTTTAAATCTATATGTAGGAAAGAAATCAGCTTGCAAGAACTAGATAAGATGCAAGAAGAACTTGTTGTTACACTGTGCCTACTCGAGAAGTTCTTTCCTCCGTCATTTTTTGATATTATGATACACTTGACTGTGCACCTAACTAGGGAGGTAAAATTATGTGGTCCCATATGCTTTTGGTGGATGTATCCCTTCGAAAGATGTATGAAGGTTATTAAAGGACATGTGCGAAACAGAAATAGACCAGAGGGATGCATTGCCGAGGAGACTATCGCGGAAGAAACAATAGAGTTTTTTAGCGAATATCATAAAACCATGAAAACTATTGGTATCCCAGCTGATAAACATGTAACCAATGAAGTTGAGGACGGAAAGCCATTGTCGGCCGGCAAACCAAGTGAAGTTTCCGTAGAATCCTTTCAGAAAGCACATTTGTATGTAATACAAAATACAGATGAAATTCAACCGTATATCGAGTAAGTATATATCACTAACACATGTCGATTTCGTTGCTTAAAATGTTCTATCAAATATAATAATCAAAGACATTTATTTGTTTCAGGCGACACAAGGAAGTTTTGAAAGGAAAAAACCCGGGTAAAAAACTTGCATTGCTGGAGAATGAGCACAGTAAATCTTTTGCTAAGTGGTTACTCGAAGAGGTAATTACTTGTATGTTGTTTATAATTGTTTGTTTGTTGCTATCATCATAATTGTCCCTCCTGTATATGACATTAGATAGAGGTCGACCAGCACACCATTTCATTATCCCAAACACTCCTATTCTTTAATTGTTTGTTTGTTGTTCCTGCAATTTAAAGGTAATATATATACTTGTAATGAAATTCAGGTTGAGAGAGAGTTAGCGATATCCAATGACAGTGTATCAGAAACTGTGAGGTGGATATCATTTGGACCACGCGCCAGCGTAGTGAAATACGAGGCGTATAACATCAATGGGTATACATTTCGTACGAAAAGTAATGATGGCATAGTTTACCAGAATAGTGGGGTTAGTGTTGAGTCAGTAGATGTGCACATATCCAAAAAAGAAGTTGCAACCATAAAAAAAACATCTTATTATGGGGTTTTACAAGAGATATGGGTACTAGATTACCGTTTCAGGCAAATTCCTCTTTTCAAATGTGATTGGGCTAATCGCAAAACTCATGGGGTCAAACATGATCCTCTTGGTTATACGTTGGTAGACCTGAATACTTTCGGCCACAAGGATGATCCGTTCATATTAGCGTCACAAGCAACACAAGTGTTTTATGTGAAAGACCAGGTACAGAAAAATTTGTCCATTGTCTTTAAAACACCTACCAAGAATTACAAAGATACATATGACGAAGTCGATGAGGAGTTTAGTACAGTCATTCACGAGCAAAATGAAAAAATATTGCCACGTGTATATAAAGAAGACTTGGGCAAGGAATCACAAAGTGACTACTATCGAACCGACATTGAAGGTATTGTTATACGAAAATCCAAGTGAAGCATGTCATGCTGCATTAAGACTGCTAGTGTAATAGTTAACCCTGCTGGTTGAAGTTAAGACTGCTGCTCAAGGCTAAGTGCAAGGTTACTGCTGGTATTGTAAAGTTAGTAATGTTAGATGAATAGCTGTTTTAGTATTAAATAGTTGTTCCTGTAATTTAGCCTGTTGTAATGGATTTTGACTCAAAAAAGTCAAGCTTTTCAATGGCAATGAAAAATTTTGCGGTTTTCACTGTTATATGTCCACTTGCAGTCAAGCTTTATTGTATTTGCAGTTTCCATTTATCATGTATATGCACTTGCAGGCACTTTAGTAACATGTTACTTCATTATAAAGTTGAAAATTGACTTTAGAAAGTCAAGTAATCTGGTTCCAGCTAGGGGCAAGTAACATACTTACATACTACTGCATTAAACTAGATAGACTATAAAATCCCAGCATTGTAATGGGGCAAATTAAATGAAGAGTCATGACTAACAGTCTGAACTCAAAATATGACTCTATGATTTAGACACTTAAATAAATACTTCATGTGACCATATGTAACATCTTGAATTTAGTCACACAAACACTCAATGTGACTAATATCAAGGTTAATGATAACTGAGTTCACATTTTGCTATACATATTAGTCACATGAATATTTCACAGTGTGACTATTTTCAATGTATTGGTCACATATAATACCCTTATAATGTGGCCATAAACATAATTTAGATGCACATTTGTGGTATGGTGTTACTATTGTATAGCCTATAGTCACATGATTGTGCTACAATTAAGTGTGACCATACACATTAGGAATTGGCAGGCAAACACACACTTAACTTTAGACACACATATTAACTTACGTGACTATTTGTATCGAATTTTGGTCACACTTAATCATGTATGCCTATGGTTTAGTGTGACCATATATGACATTTGGTCACACATCTCAAGTGTGTGACATATATTTTTCACTTTTAAATGCATATCGTGACTATGCTTCAAACTTACTTTTCAGTTGTCACACATTTCAAATTCATATGTGGCTAAATTTTCAACAAAAACTAGGAGTCACGCTTAAATAATGTGTGACAAACTTGAGCATATGATTTAGCCACATACACAATTACTTCGTGTGACCATATATGGATTTTGGTCACACTTTTCAATTGCGTGACATATATTTTTCACATATGTATATATATAGTGTGACTAATGTTTCAACCTTATTTGTATCCGTCACACGTCCCAAATTATAAGTGACTAAAAAATCAAAAAAAAAATTACCAGATACGTATAGTCACGAAAATATTCAAATGTGTGGCTGTACCCTCGGATGTAATTCCGAAATGGTCACACAAGTCGGATCAAGTGTGGCTGTTTATTTTATTCTGGTACATTTAGTCACATAAAAAAGCGACTGTGTGGCTGTTCGAAAAACAGCATGTGTGACTAAATCCACATTCTGGCGTAGTGGACCCACAGTTTGAGACTACTAGCCACTATCTGTATCACTAAGCATGAGGGTTTCATGTCCATGTCGTTGATGCACCAATGACGTGACTCTAGAGCAGGAGAGTGATGTCATGTTCCGTCCCTGACTTTATTTTATTTGGTGTGTTGAGGAGGTTTGGCCACCTGGGGCGTATGGATGCATCCTAGATCTGTTTTGTTTAGTGGATTATCTATATATGATTTGTTATTGTCTGGTGATTGGTACTGTGTGCGATACATGCCCTTCACATATCTGAGAGGTCTCTCCTCTATGGTTACTATATATGATTATCTGATTTGTCTGGGCTCGTGGTGGATTACTATCCTATTCTATTTTCTTTACACTTTCACATTGTTATACCTTATGATATTTTCCCATTGCACCATATCTTATTTCTGTTGCGTTATCATTACTTTGTTTATGTATCTGTTCACTAAGCTCTCGTAGCTCAGCCGCATTTCTTTTCTTGCGGCAGGTTTTAGTAGGAAGCTGGGAATGAGTGGAGAGTACCTTAGACTTAGAAGACCTTGATAGCCATCTGGATTAGAGTTGATTAGAAGTTATTATGTTTTAGAATTAGTATTTATCGGAAGTTTCATTTGTAACCTTGTAATTTCAGTATTTCATTTGTAACCTTTGAAAATTCTTGTATTACTATAGATGTATGCTTTGTTTGATCTGATATGAAACCATTATCGTGATATCTTAACCCTTGCCGGGTTGGGGTGTTACACAAACTACATTGGCGCCTAAAATTAAAACATGGCGCAAATACCACCGATACCAGAATGATGAAAAGAGAAAAAACAAAGACAAAAAGTGTTCTAATATTAACAGTAAAAGATTGTAAAGAGTTTGTGTAGCTTCCAATTATTAGATTCCATACCATTGCAATATTCGCCACGAATATAGATGTAAAATTTGAAACTAAATCTATAATTGCAAAAACATACAACCAAGATCCACCCTCCTGAATTCCGAGTACGAATTACATATGCACAAAAACTCTACTCTCACAACCCATCTTAACCGTTCAGTAATTCTTTGATCTTGCTTTTTTGAGCTGGAGTCAACCTTGTTGGAAACTTGACATTGAACTTGCTTTTTCAAACACAAAGCTTCGTTTATACTCAACAATCCAAGTGTCTTCATCTAAACGCCACACGGATGAACTCCATTTTCCTTGCTCCCATGAAGTATTTGCATTTCTGATCAAACTACTCGACTCCCCATTCAACCACTGCCACCAACTTCCAGCCACCACCACCACCACTAACCATTGGCCATCACCACCACTGCCACACAAAAGAAGATCATAACGGATTGATCACAACCGAGTGTTCCTAACACTATCTAGAGTAAAACAATTGTAACAATTTCAACAAACAAACAACAAAATTCAGAAATCTACCCTTGTTCATTCGAAACCCTAATCATTCAATTAACAATTTTTGAAATCGTTTTAGATGAAATTTAACATGTTCGAACCAAACCCTTAACATAATTGTTAAAAAACAACCACTAATTCTAAAAAACCCCAATTTCTTGATAAGAACCCTAAAAATCGATTTAACAAAATCAATGTGTTAGACATGAAAACTGATATAATTGAGTGTTATACAACACTTTCCGAGCAAAGTAATCAATGTGTTAAACAAAAATGATTTGCTTTGGATCGAGATTTACTTTTTTTTTTGTATGTGTGGATTTTTGTATGTGTGGATCGATTTATGAAGTTTCCTCTAAAGAAAATAATACAAATGGGAGTGAGTGGTTGAGTGAAATGACCAAAATACCCTTTATTTTAACGGTCAAACTAAGTTTGACTAACGGTGATATGAAAATTGGACCAAACCCGTTACGGGTCAGCGAAAACAGGACAAGATCCGTTACTTTTGAAACTATTGGACCAAAATCGTTACACCCGGTAAACCACGAGGACCAAAAATGTAGTTAACTCTATAAAAAATGATGAAAATGGATAAAACGTATCAAAATGGATAAAAACGTTTGAAAACGGAAGAAAAAAACGTATGAAAACGTATAAAAATGGATGAAAACATATAAAAACAGATGAAAACATATAAAAATCAACGAAAACTAATAAAACGTAAGAAAACGGATAAAACATATGAAAACGTAAGAAAAACATATAAAAACGGACGAAAACATATTAAAAAGGACGAAATCGTATAAAAACTGTAACACCCCCAAAATCTGGTTTAGCAGAAGCATACATGTTTGGGTGCTACTAAATTGGTATCACAACATAAAGTACAAATAACGGTTTTACCTCAACCGTTTAGAAGAAATTTCATAATCAAAAAGCATTATGTTTACAGCATTCCAAAAACAGTGCGGAAATATAGGCCCATAAAAGAAATACAGCGGTCCCAAATACATCAGAGTCATCTATGACCATGCCATGCCATGCCAAAAGCCTCCACAACTAGGCTATCGCCTTAAACCTGGAAATACATGCTAAAAGTGTCAACACGAGGTTGGTGAGTTCATTGTTTTATAATAAGGCAGTTAAAGTAATGTGAGTTCAATAGAAAGTTTTGTGACCATCGTGTCACTCACAATGTCGTGAAAATAAAGTTTACCTTAAGTAAATTTGTAATGTGGACCACAAGGGTTACAGTTGGTTCGACCGGTTCATTCTGTTATGTGACCAGTTCATTCGGTCATGTTACCAGTTCATTCGGTTATGTGACCAATTCATTCGGTCATATTACCAGTTCATTCGGTTATGTGACCAGTTCATTCGGTCATGTATGTACATAGCAGTTGGGCCGGTTCATTCAGTTATGCAAGCATAAATGTTTTAAGTACTTGTGTCCATGAGTAAGAAATCAAGTATGTAACATGTAAACACGTAATGCATTCGAGTAAACAAACATATATTTAAGTAAGGCAAGTAATGCTTTGAGTAAACAAGTAGCATATTCAAATAAAACAAGTATTGAATTTAGGTAAAAACGAGCATGTATTATCCGCCAAAATTATTTCAAAACAAGTAAAATAGGAGCCATGAACTTACCTCAGTATGCAGCAACGTAAAATATCACAACTGACATCTAGAACAGAACACAACGGTACGGGATCGGCACAACCTAATAAGTATATGGTTATCTTAGAATACGTCCCGTAAAGTAAATGAGTTTTCAAAAGACAAGTGTCTTAGTTTTCATGGATTACTCGTATCAACGTTTGAGAAAAGTTTAGCGTAATTGCTCGTAAAAAAAGTTTAGTTTCAACGTTTCGTGTGGTGGTAAGAAAAAATAGACTCAAGAATACTCACGCCAAAAGGAATAGAAAATCGACACAGTCGAGAAAAGTATGGACGAGAACTTGAGTCGATAAGGGAATGACAAAAGAAGTCAAGAAAATAACAAGAAGGAAATGTGTCAAGAAAGTAGTTCAGTCGGTAAGTTTCGGTATTTATCTAATAATCCCAAATAGTTTGGAAATAATCAATAAAGTTTTGGAAAAGTAATTTAAGTTTTATAAGAAAACTCAAATTAGTATATCACATAGTAAAAGTTTACAAGTTAATAGAACTAAAAGTTTCGATTATTGTCGGGTTTTATAAAATAAAAGGTTTTCGAAATCAAAGTATAAGTCTAGAAAGTTTTATAAATTTCGGCATGATACATCCATTTATACAACACTTCCAAGTCATCGTGACTTTAATAAAACTCAATTTCTCAAAAATATTTCCCGACAAGTCTATAATGAGAACAATTGATAATAATAATTAATCCCACTATTTAGAATATCTATTAGTCATCGAGTTTTACCATTTGTTATTCGTTTAATAAGAGTTAATTGAATACTTAGGTCCGTTACGAGTCTAATATATTAAATTCGTCCCGAGTTTAATATATTACATTCGTCTCTAGTCCAAAATGTCCAATTGTCTGATAATATCAATCCGATAAATTCAATATGTATATATTTAGTCCGTTTTGGTAATTTGTATAGTCCATTTCCAAGTATCAATCCCAGAGTATCCGAAACTTTCCCATACGCACAACTATCAAGATAAATAAACATGTTAGTCCAAGAAATCCGATATCCGTAAATATTAGACATGTATATATAACAGTATTGACTCAATCAAATCTAAACTTAAAACCTAATTTAATTTCAGTGGGCTTTGGCCCGTTTATAAAACCAAATGCAACCCCTAATGGGTTTGACCATTTTATACAAAACACACCTATAATTTAACTTGTGGGCTTTGAGCCCATTTAACAAAACAAACGCACCTTGTTAACTAGAACCACAACATTTTCGCATCAAATTTAGAAGGCAAATAAGCTGGAAACAAACGCCTCTTATGTTTAGTAGACCAAAACCAAAAGTGACACTCTTTTGCAACACAAAATCAAACACACGCTTGGTTTAACCAAGGCAGCCAAACATATTACACGACCACAATACATGACCACAACACCCCTTGGTGTTTCGTGGTTAAACTTAGACCAAGCAATTCAAATAAACACACCCTCGTGTGTCCTGTTGTGAACCGAATCAAAGTGAACCCTATATGGGTGGCGTTGAGCCGCGACATACACAATCACAAGACCACACTTGTGGTTTTCTTGTTGAACCGAAACTAAACCAGGCCAACCCGACTTGTTTCCAACCCAACTCAAAGCAAACACCCATTTCAAGGTTAATACCACACGTAAATCGATTTTAAAAGTATCTTTAAAACAAGTTTTAACCACGAAAACTTATAGATCGATTTTTAATTGGCTTTGATATATATCAAAAGAAAAAAATGAAATGAAATAGATGTGTGTCTCGATATACCACTAGATCGAGAGAGAAAAGATGATTATAGTCGGTTTGACGCGAAGTACGACCCAATATCACGAGCAAACATCCAAACGTCACTCTAACACATTCGATCTACACCTAAACGATACCCTTCGCCTTCGTACGCCTTGTTTCTTGGCCCAAAATAGTGAGAAAAGAGATTGGTTGACAGTGGTGAGCATGGAGGAGCGGTGGTGTGAGGTGGCTGGCCATGGCAGCTATGGTGGTGACGAACCAAACACGAGCAAAAACCACCCCAACTAACTCCAAGCACCCTGATCTAACCCGATCTACTCATCTTGAAGCGGCAGCGCGAGAATGATGGTGGCCGAAATCTGGCCGGAAAATGATAACGGCGCCGAAAAAGTTTGTGTGTGAGTTGTGAGAGAGAAATGGGAAATAAGAACCCTAATTAGTTCTTATATCCATCCAGGGGTCATTCTTGCCCATTTCTGAAAGTTTAGGGTGGGCGTACAAACATTAAAACTGGGGCTGCTCTTGCTATTTTAGTAATCTTCAATGATTTTAAAGTGTGGGGCCCATTTGAGCTATTAAACGATCGATTCAGGACACACAAATTATGCCTTTGCGTTTAAAATGATTTTTCCGCGAAAAACGAGTATTTACCCGACTATTTTCTCTTAAATAGTATAAAAATCACATTAAAATGTTTGTCGAGTTACGGTTGTGCCGGTACGCGTTGTGTGCGGTTTTCACGTTTCGCGAGATAACTTCTCGTATTCGATTCAAATAAATTCGGAAAAGTCCAAAAGTGATAATTAAGAAATAATAAATATAATTTATTATTAAAAATCAGTTTGGAAAATTACAGGTGGTTACAGTCTACCCTCCTTAACGCAAAATCCGTCCCGGATTTCATTTTATGTTATCCGATTAAAATGGTGTATGGGAAGAGATGTTGGCACTCACAACAGATTTGGGTCTTACTAAACGGTTTAAAGGCTCCTCCTTTTCTGTGGGAGAGTAATACATAATTCTTTGCTGAAAATTTGTAGTTAGGTAAACTGATGCGATTTCAAAAGCCTCGTAACTTCAGTAAAAGCAGTCTTTAAACATGGTGTGTATAAGATGATTTCACAAAAGTTAACGTTTAATCACCCCTTGATATGCAGAAAGTTGGTGAAGTTTGACTAGAAACTTTTAACGCAATCGGAATGAGTAAATAGTTCACAGGGTGATTGCAGAATAGTTTATAAAACGGTTTGTAAAACAGTTCATAGAATAACAAGAAATCAGTTTATCATTTGCATGATAGTAGCAAAGCTGTAGTTTGATTCATAATATCGTAACAGGACAACAAACCGGTTTACAAATTTGTTAGCGAAATGATTTGCGAAACAGTTTATAGAACGGGAACCATTTGTTGTTTACAAAATAGTTGTAAGGTCAAAATTTTTATTTCATGAAGTAGCAGTAAAACATTTGCAGGGTGACCACAAAATGGTCTGTATAATAATCGAAAACAGTTCGTATGGTATTAGCAACATGGTTTATTATCTTATAAGAGGGTAGCAAGGTAGACAACTGGTATTCTCGAGGGATACATGAAGGATTAGGTGTCAATTCCAAATATAGTGGTCTAGGTTGCTCCTTAAGGTCTTTAGGTTTCTGTTGGGCATGACATTTCTTCTGAATTGAGAGTTTGGCAAGTTCAGAGTACGACCTTGAAGGAGGGTATTGATTGCTGCTAGAAATCAGTTGGCTGTCTCAGTAGTATACTTAGTACTTAACACGAAAGATACAATATCGATTTAGTAGAAAGGTTTGAGGTAGAGGTGACTATAGCATAACCAGACTGTGATGAAAAGTATTCCATGTGAGCGAAAAAGTATAGCGATTTGAAGAGTATTATGATTCATGAAGTATTGTGATGCCAGTGTGTCGTGTGTAGAAATAAACTTTCATGATATTCGATGCTCGTATACACACGCCAAACTTTACCATTCTCAAAATCAAAAATCATCCGGACATAATTCTATTAAAACTACTCCCAGTATCGCAAAGTTTACCTCTTAGTCAGACATAGTTGATCAGGCTATGTCTCATTGTCCCTGGTTGAATATAGATGATCAGTCTATATTCACCTGAGGTTCAATGAGCTTTGAAATACTCGGCTCAGTTACACTAGTAATATGTCCCTTACTTTTAAAAGCTGTTTAAATAACTACGGCGAATATCCACACTTGAGGACGATTGATGAGATTACGTAGAGAAGAGGCGTAACGCTACGACAAGTACGATACGTATGCATAAGTATGTCGAAGATACTTATAGTTAATAGCGAAAATAGATGGATATACTTGGTTTAGCGGAAGCATACATGTTTGGGTGCTACTAAATTGGTATCACAACGCAAAGTACAAAGAATGGTTTTACCTCAACCGTTTAGAAGAAATTTCTTAATCAAAAAACATTATGTTTACAGCATTCCAAAAACAGTGCGGAAATATAGGCCCATAAAAGAAATACAGCGGTCCCAAATACATTAGAGTCATCTATGACCATGCCATGCCATGCCAAAAGCCTCCACAACTAGGCTATCGCCTTAAACCTGAAAATACATGCTAAAAGTGTCAACACGAGGTTGGTGAGTTCATTGTTTTATAATAAGGCAGTAAAAGTAATGTGAGTTCAATAGAAAGTTTTGTGACCATCGTGTGTGAAAATAAAGTTTACCTTAAGTAAATTTGTAATGTGGACCACAAGGGTTAAAGTTGGTTTGACCGGTCATTATGTTATGTGACCAGTTCATTCGGTCGTGTTACCAGTTCATTCGGTTATGTGACCAGTTCATTCGGTCATGTTACTAGTTCATTCGGTTATGTTACCAGTTCATTCGGTCATGTTACCAGTTCATTCGGTCATGTATGAACATAGCAGTTGGGCCCGTTCATACGGTTATGCAAGCATAAATGTTTTAAGTACTTGTGTCCATGAGTAAGAAATCAAGTATGTAACATGTAAACACGTAACGCATTCGAGTAAGCAAACAAATATTTAAGTAAGGCAAGTAATGCTTTGAGTAAACAAGCATCATATTCAAATAAAACAAGTATTGAATTTAGGTAAAAACGAGCATGTATTCTCCCCCAAAAGTATTTCAAAACAAGTAAAATAGGGGTCATGAACTCACCTCAGTATGCAGCAACGTAAAATATCACAACTGACACAACTGACATCTAGAGCAGAACACAACGGTATCAAGAGATATAGGCACAAAGGTACAGGATCGGCACAACCTAATAAGTATATGGTTATCTTAGAATACATCCCGTAAAGTAAATGAGTTTTCAAAAGAAAAGTGTCTTAGTTTTCATGGATTACTCGTATCAACGTTTGTGAAAAGTTTAGCGTCATTACTCATAAGAAAAGTTTAGCTTCAACGTTTCGTGTGGTGGTAAGAAAAAATAGACTCAAGAATATTCACGCCAAAAGGAATAGAAAATCGACACCGTCGAGAAAAGTATGGACGAGAACTTGAGTCGAGAAGGGAATGACAAAAGAAGTCAAGAAAGTAGTTTAGTCGGTAAGTTTCGGTATTTACCCAATAATTCCAAATAGTTTAGAAATAATCAATAAAGTTTTGGAAAAGTAATTTAAGTTTTATAAGAAAAATCAAATTAGTATATCACATAGTAAAAGTTTACAAGTTAATAGAACTAAAATTTTTGATTATTGTCGGGTTTTATAAAATAAAAGGTTTTCGAAATCAAAGTATAAGTCTATAAAGTTTTATAAATTTCGGCATGATGCGTCCATTTATACAACGTTTCCAAGTCATCGTGACTTTAATAAAACTCAATTTCTCAACAATATTTCCCGACAAGTCTATAATGATTGGGACTCATGGTTGCTAAGTCGAGTCATATCTTGTAAAAACAGTTTTAGGATGATTGGGACTCATGGGTAAAAGTACTATTTGTTATTGAGTAATGGGGAAGAATGTCATGTGTTATCCCAATATGTACGTTAATGTTTAAAGTACTCCAAGTGTTTTAGTTTTCTTAATTCGGGTCATTAGTTAGTTATGTGTAAAGTATGTAAAAGTTCAAGTGTAGGGAGGTTGCAAGTAATCCCTTTGTATTGATGTATTATTTTGGATGGTAGGGCAAAAGTGTATAAAAAAAATCGAAAAAAAAGAAAAATAAAAAAAGAAGAAAAAGAAAAGAAAAAAAAACATACGGACTACCATCCCGTTTCTTTTATTTATGTTTAAGTAAAAATAGTGTCAAAAAAAAAAAAAAAAAAAAAAAAAAAAAAAGTTAGTAGTTAGCGAGTCGAGTCGAGTCTTGGCTTAGCAACACCTCATTGTACATGTAATTGACCAAGATGATTGACTTGCCACCAGTAAAAATTCCCTATATCCAACAAACCGTGTTTTCCATACCCTTACACCTAACATTACAACCCTTTAAAAGTCTTTTTTGATAGTTTATCCTAGGTGCTTACGTCAAATTGGTGGAGGTTTGATCCGTTCCCAAGCCTATGGTATCTATGTGCTATGACAGGTAGAGAGTGTTTCAATTTCAATTTTCCATATGTGTTATATCTATATATATAATAAACAAAGCTTTTTTTGAAAACTTGACACCTCATTAACGTCATGCTAGCAAATAAAGCCACCTCACTAATGCCACCT
Source organism: Artemisia tridentata subsp. tridentata (assembly GCA_021014915.2). Classification (NCBI taxonomy): domain Eukaryota; kingdom Viridiplantae; phylum Streptophyta; class Magnoliopsida; order Asterales; family Asteraceae; genus Artemisia; species Artemisia tridentata. The sequence goes on from CP139503.1 coordinate 180,031,346, forward strand.
CATAAATGCCACGTAATCTATTATATTCAACGGCTTCAATATTGTGTTTGACTTAAACTTTATAACCGAAATTCAATCTTCCAATTTTATTGACAAATTGCCACTTTCCCAAAACCCGCCTTCAATGGCAACCGGAAATCAAGGAAGATCAAGAAATTGCCACTTTCTCAATGACAACCGAAAATAAAGGAAGATCAAGAAATTGCCACTTTCCCAAAACCCGCCTTCAAAACCCAATCCTGTAGGATTTTAACTTTGCATCTACAAGGTATAATTCAATCTATATATTTTTTTTAGTTGTTAGACATCAATAACTACCGAAAATCAAGCTAATTCTTTTGACTTTTAACGTTTATTATTCAATATCAGTTTTTACAATTGATTTATGGTAAGATTCACCATCGATTTGATTGAGGTTTTTTGGGGGTGTAAATAACAATCGATTTGATTGAGGTTCTTCAATTGATTTTGACTCAATTGTTTCCTAATTGATATTGTGCACAAATCGGTTATGGTTTTACTAAATTGTTTCCTAATTGATTTTTTTAACAACATGTTAAGTATTCTTGGCTTATATCTTCTTAATTATTTGTCAAATTATTCTTTCAAAATACATGATTTCATCATATCGATACCCATTGTCTCTCAACCCTATAAATTGAGACGTATGAGGTATGGCAATTTCACAATACTCATTCTATCATTTACATCTCCTTTATATTTTAACACTCGAAAATGTCCCACATGGTTACCAAAACTAACATGATCAAGGAGTTGACACCATTGAAAGATGATTGGTGTATCAAGGTAATGATTATACGCTTATGGAAATTAACGGTGTTCAAAAATCCATTGGAAACTTGGAAGATTGAGATGGTTCTGCAAGACGAGAAGGTAATATATATAGTTTCTATTGCATTATAATTTTCATAATTTATAGGGTTGTAATAGTTTGGTTCTACATTTAAACTATAGGAAAACAAGATTGTTGCTACTGTGAAGCAGAGTTTTTGCCCTAAGTTTGAAAAGTCTCTACAATAAGGGAAATGCGTCTGTATTTCTACTTTTGGAGTTGGGGAGAGCCAAGGAAGCCCCTATATCATTGATAATGCTTATAAAATTAACTTTTATAAGTCAACCGTAGTCACTCCATGTGACAGTTATAATGGACCAATTTATGGGTTCAGGTTTAAAAGTTTTGCCAGCCTTCTTCAAGAGGAACAAGCGTCTAATGTTTCTTATGGTTTAAAAAAATCCACTTCAACTTTAAATATATATTAGTTATATTAAAACATTTTGGTCGTTCAGGCATGTTTACTTTTGCTTATGTATGTATACAGATCTCATAGGAGACCTAACCTCTTGTGGTAACATCGAGCATGCTACGGCTGATGGGGATAAACGCCCGTACATTCGTTTGGAATTGGAGGATGTATCATAAGTCATTTTCTAATACCTGGCTCTTTTATTTATTTTTCCCATGTTCCTTATTTAAAGACTCCCGATTTACTTGTGCCAATTATAATTTGTAGTGGGAACAAGCTTAGGAATATTACTTTGTGGAGTGACTATGCCCACCAACTGAACAACGCGTTAGGTGATCGACAGAACTTGGGCCATGTTGTCATCATCCTACAGTTCATGAAACACAAGATTTATAAACGCGAGTCTTTTTTTGAAACTCAATTCTATTAATCATTATTCACTCTTATCCATTTATGAAAACCATGTCAAAATTTAAATAACATTACATTTATCCAAAACAGGTCAACCTGCTGTCTCAAGCATGTTTGGTGCTACAAAACTGTTTATAAATGACGACATTCTTGATATTAATAACTTTAAGAATCTGTGAGTTATAAACACAACACTCCTTTCACCGTAAATCTTTAAATCACTTTGTATACACCTCTTTTAACTAACCTTATTTCTTTTCACAGCTTGCTTGAAAACCATGGTTTGGAGGGAGATGATCACCATGTTACTCATTTGACAATATTCTCAGGTTACTCTATTAAGCACGACTTTCTGAACAAGTTGCAAAAAAATGACTATTAATGATATCCGTGACATACGATCATTTGACAACATTTTTAGGTTACTCTATTAAGCATGACTTTCTGAACAACTTGCAAAAAGTGACTATTAATGATATCCGTGACATAGGAAAGGTATACAATGCATTTTTTTTGTCAAACGTCTAATTATCTGACTTTCTTTTATTTGCTAGAGGGTATAAATCAATTACTGTATGTGGTTCTAGATTATGTCATGTGTTATCGTAGCAACTGTAAAGAAGATTGAGCGTGAATCTGATTGGTGGTATCTTGCATGTGTAAAATGTAACCATTCTGCCAAACAAACGAGTGTTCCTGAAAAAGATGAGTATGGCGTGGTTGTTAGAAAGAGGTCTGTATTCAGGTGTACCAACAAGGAGTGTGGTCAAGATACTGACGTTGAGTATAAGTAAGTTGTCAACTATATTTAAATTACGCATATATATTAACAACCTTACTTATCCGTTTAACATTTTATGAAAGGTACAAAATTCCATTGTGAGTGATGGACTCAACTGGATCAGTTTCACTCACTTTGTTCGACAGACAAGCACACCCGATACTTGACAAGAGTGCAGCTGAACTCGTGCATGAAGTGAGGAAGGTATGACATAAACCAAAAGTTATGAATTCCGTTTATATCTGTAATATTACTTTGTCGTTGTTATATTTATTTCAAAACTTCTAAATTGCCAGAAGGGGGACATGGACATTCTCCCAAAGCACTTTAACAAACTCCTTGAAAATACTTATGCTTTCAAAGTTGATATCAAGGAATTCAACATTCAAAACAACAAGCATATTTAAGGTATTTCCCAGTTGTCTAATGATACTGATATAATAAAGGAGCTTATTAAGAAAGAATCTGATGATCAGGTAACCTTTTTTACATGATTGTACTGAAGAAGCATCCACCATTCTATTTACCAATAACCTTTTGTATAGACAGGAAATACAATCCAACTCTCAATCTACAACTATTGAATTGATTGCACCGCCTTCAAGTTCATCCATGTCCCCTCCTTCAGGAAGCAATCATTCTAAGGTACATATATCTTACACGATCAATGCTATTCCACGTCAATTCATTTATAGATATTTTTACTCGGTGTGTTTTTTTCCTTAACAGGACGTCTTGTCTGTTACCGGTTATAATATCACATCATGTGAAGATGAAAAGAGTACAGCCACCAGCCATGGGAAATCAAAATTGCGAAACGTGATTGACGTCGAGAATGATATTGTCTTCTCTTCTACCAAGAAAAAGCTGCTTAGTCCAAAAAAGGAAAATGAAGAGGAGTGATGCTATGCGGCAACTGCCAAATAAACAATCTTTATTTCGCACTTTGTTTTGTTAATTGCGTTATCATACGCAACCAGATACTCTGTGTTTGAATAATTGCATTTGGAACGTTCATCAACCTTTATATTTGTTTTTCAATACTTTTATTTGGAACGTTGCATGAACGGTCATTATGATGTTGGTTCTTTTGATTTTTAGTTTCTGCACAGTAAGTTTATGCTCAAATACAGGTCCTTTTTACTTTCTTCAAAGTATTCAAGTGAGTACTCTGGAATTATTCTAAGGTACGCGTTTTAACATTAAGTTGTGCTCATGAATTGAACATCTTTACTTATGTTATTCTTTTACATCTGTTTACAGGCGAATCCAAGGGCCATGATCCTGCTTTCTACATCTAAAGTTCCCTAAAGACATCAGATACACTTACACTATTTTATGTTCATGTAACTTTAAAGAGGAGGCATTCAATCATAGTATTTATATGCTTTATTTGAAGGATTATATAGAAAGATCAATAACTGAAAGTTGGTGTTTGGATTTTCCCCACATTGTTTCTGTATAGGATACTGGAACTTAACTAAAATCATATTTGTATTCAGAAAATTTGTACTATGTCTCCGCTATTTATAAACTACTTCATTTTTTGGTTCAAATTTATAATACCACCATTACTTTCCTGTACTTAAAGAAAGGCGACTTGGTGTGAGTGACTCAAATTCTTTTTATAAAGTTCAGACGTGCAACAATAGTATTTGTTTTTCCTTTTTGGTTAGTAATTGACAGTTGTTGTTATGTTTATTCTCTATGTAGTTGTATTTGACACATACAATATTTGTCCGGATTTATAAAAATAGGGTGGACCTTATACGTTGGATATTATTTAATAATTAAAAGAAATGCAACAAGATCAAAAATAACATTTATTTACAACATTTCAGTCCTTTCTATTAACGTCAGGTTTTAAGTTAGATATACTGCTATTCAAAACTGCTTATGTTGCCTTATAATAAGGAGATAAGCTGCTTGGATGATCTAAATAGTTCTCACGGCTTCTGCTAATTTTATGAAGAAAAAAATGGCAGTCCCATGTGTTCCCAAACACCCCTTTTGTAACATATCTTATGAGGATGGCCATTATAATAAGTAGCTTGATATCATTGAGAAATTCGATACAGTAACAGAGTGTTTGGGATTACTTATTAGAAATCTACTTATTAGTAATGTGAGTTATAACTGTATAATACAGCAAAGTGTAAATGTTTTTGACCATATGAATATAGCCATGTTACATATGTCATTGTCAATCGCCATTTTCATTCCATTTATTTTTATCAACATGTGTCATTTACCTTTGCATATTTGCCGCTTAGAATTCAAAAACTTTTGCATGACATTATTGTTGTAAAGATCGTGGATTTTACGATTTTGGTTTTAGTCTTCATTCAACATATGCTAAATTTTTATATATCTAATAACTTATGATTGTAACATGAAACCTATACATGGTTTTTCCTCAACATTTCAGCGCTGGCGATGGCTATCCTGCACACTTTACTGCTAATATCTTCATTATCTTTGGCAATAATAACAGACAAAGTTGTCTTAGAAATTGGGTATAAGAAAAATCCTAAATGTTGATTGCCGCATCCATGACGGAAATACTACTCAAAAGATGTTCCAGAAATCCTTCCGAGTTCGGGTCTTCTCTGTTGACATGTAAAGCACATGATTTCTACTGCAGATTACATGATTTCCTGTTATGCTTATTATTACCGCTGATGTTAGTCGTGCATCATAAAATGTTCCTGTTCTGAAAGATTTGAATAATATACAAGGCCGTTCTATTATTCAAATTAAGTAACTTCCTATACTTTTGTTGTTTAAAATTGTGATATATGTCATATGGTAGATACTTTATGTCACAACTTCTAATACTGTATTATCTTGCCAGGTACAAAGAGCCACTGCAGAATTTGCGGTAACTTGCGTGAAAATAACCGTCACACACAACCGCTCCCCGCATGTATGGTAACATGTACATTTGGACAGTATTAAATATTCCTACCATGAAGATCAAACATTATTTTTTCTTTCAGACAACATATAAGTTACAAGTTAACTTATACTAATACACTATCGACTGCTGAAGGATCAGGGGGAGTTGCACCAGATCATGCAATAATGATAGATGGAAACGTTTCATGCCTCGAGGTTATTACTTTGATTACTTTTATATATTGTAGTGCCACTTATATATGTCATATTAACCTTTCAGACTTTATAATTTACACATGTATAAATGAACATGTTGAGCGAACAAGGAATCAAGGTGCTATTTTAGGAAAGAACGAAAGGGCAGAAGGGAGTTGTAGTAGCTTACCTAATAATGACAACAGAAAATGTTCCACGCCTACAGGTTATTTAATTGTTTACTTTTACATACTGCATGGCCAATTATTCAGAAAGCGTTCCACGCCTACGATGTTTTTTCCACAATACCAATACCTATTCAATTGTGAACATGACTGAAAAATTCATGTGAACACATGAAAATCTTGCAAATCACCAATCTTGATTATTAGATGTTTTGTTATGATGCACCTTGGCCTCCTTTAATTTATTTTGTTTATAGTGAACATAAAGTATTGTCAAGATCATCATGTCATACTTGCGATGCAAAGACCCTAACATCTATGACCAACGTAACCAACTGAAACATAATCATGGCAGGAGCCAAATTGTGTTTACTCATGTATGTGATTGAGTTTTTTTAGTTATTGCAAAAGAATAATCAATTTTCCATTAAATGTACTTAATACTTGTCTGTTATGAAATCTTATTAATTACATAAGATCATCTCATTTTCAAATAACCTTATCTCTCATAGAGTTGGATACCAATTGTTATTGCAAGGGTAGACACAGTTTCGCTTAATGGAACAACATGGTGTAAGTGGTACACCACAAGACAAAGGCATTCAAATTTTATCATCAGACATACCCCCGACACGTCATTGGTTCGTAGACGTAGAGGGAGACCGATTAAAGATATACCAAAAGGTATGATACATGGCTATTTTTAAGTGTTTGCTGAATACAATGCAATGATGACTATCCCATGGTTATAATAACTTTGAGTATCCCATGGTTGTTTATTTATTTGCATAACACAAATAACAATTTTCTTTTATGATATGCAATGTCAGTAAATTTTGCAACTACTTATTCAAGCGATTCTCTGCTTGAAAACACCAATTCGCCTATGATCATTACAAATCCCACTATAGCAAATACCAACATTCTTCTGATACACACGAGCAGCCCCCCTAATAATGGCATTAGTGTAGAGATCTATAATTCATACCACAAACACAAGATTAAAGGATTGATTGAATCTTAGAGAGAGAAAGAAAAGAGGTGGGAGTTTCTATAGAGAGAGAGAGTTGAGAGAAACTAGTGAATATTAGATTAGAAAGTGAGAAGCTCCAACCCTCTCCTTGTGTGGAGAGGGCTATATATAGTTCCTAATACTTGTGCCCCTAGTGGGCTGTGGAGTGAGCTGACAGTGGGGAAAGCCCTGACCCACTCCACAATACTAATAATAACTAAACTAATATTACTTTAACTAATCTAATATAAATAAGCCTACGAGCTATGTAAATGCTAAATAGATACTCGGGGTGACCGAACCTTCATCTGAATATTTATATTCCTAACAATCTCCCCCTAAGGGAGGTCACCCCGGAAATAATAATTTGAATTCTAGCATTCTGTCTTCTGAACTTGACGTCATAGCTCGTAGTCTTTGATTCTTCAATGTCTTTAGTCTTTGTGCCTTCAGCAGTAATGATTTGATGACTGATTGATTGTCTTGGATGATCTTTGAGTATTCTTCGACTTTATCATCCAACATTTGTTTCCAAGTCATCTTTCAGCAGTATGTTTCCATGTGATGTGTTATTCTTTGAGCCGACATGCTCACACTATTTGGTGTCATGATCTTTAGCATCAGAGTTTGCAGAAGCCGTGTTGAAGGTCTTTTTGGTTGATCATGACTTTGTTGAGTTACAATGATGATGTAGTGTGAGCATGTGGTAGAGGATTGGCATCTTTACTGCAACCAGCTACAACTGCAACCAGCTACAGCATTCCACAGCTACAATCGCCAGAAGTTCCTGCATACGACAGTTAGCAACAAATCGACCGGTACTTATAGGTTCGGACTTCGAGATTGTTAACAGCATAGTGTGACAACTCTCTCTAATCCTTACCAAGACCTTTCCTAATCGAAAACCCACAGAGGGCTTTTTAAGATCGAACCGTAGTACATCAACGATTAGGTGAGTCGCTGGAGATCACTCCACGACTGTAGACCGTTTGAAACCGCCATGACCACTAAGCGTAATCCATAAAGAATTACCGAAGTGACCTGCTTTCAGGGCTGCTTGATGTTGACCCTGACAGGAATTTCCATTCAATCATTGAGAATTACATTTGTAAATTCCCTCATGAATGTTCTGGTAGATTGCTAAGATCTGCGTAGGACTCATAAGTTTACAAATGGTGTCCTTGATATTGAACAACCAGTGTAGAAGTAATTTGTGTCCCTATGAGATCTTATTATGCATCTCGTGGCTCTAGACTCTATAGTGCGTTTTGATTTAGTGAGCGGAGGCTGGAGAGAATTGCCACCTTTTCAATATCATCTAACTCGGAGTGAGAGAGACGATAGAAATGTATTGTACTCCGTGACAATTGAAACAAGAGTCCTTTGAGGGACCTTGAGTGGCTAGGGAGGGTTGTGCAGCGTATCACTGGGTCCATGATACTTTATCTTCAATGCCAGCAATCAGCTAAGTGATTCTGACAGCATATGAATTGACCCGGTTTCTGCCTAAGTTGTAAGGAGGGCTTCTTTCTTTTCACCCTTTATCTTTGCAATTCTTTTTCATTCTTCAACCCCTTCAGTGCTTACCGAGACTTCATAACTAGCACCTTGTTGGGTTTGTTCCAGTACTAGCTCCATCTCAGTCGGCACTTTTCCCTTATCCACTTTTCTCCTTTTTAATCATACCTAAGGACTTCTACACTAACTAGTGGTTTGTCCCTGGGTAGATCCCTCCGGCTATGGCGGGATCGTGGGAACTTGAGCCTAACCTAACCATCCTTATAACTCCATGCATTAATTAAAATGGTCGGTCTTTGGTATTCATCCACGATTGCCAAACCAAATCTTTGAAAAATCTCTCAAAGTGTTCATGATTCTGAAACACATTTTTGCAAACACTTGAGAGTTTTATATTTTTCAAATGCTCCCCCTCAACATGTGCTCGAATAATTGTTTTATAAATTTGCACGTGTTAGGTAGAGCTCGCACTTTTTGAATTGATCAACTTTCAGTGAACATGACCGATTCGAGACACGCTTACATCACTGGTTAGACCAGCTTGAAATTATTACCCGTCCTGGTCAAGTCCATAGAAAGTTTCTCGAAACGGTACACTCTACTCAGACACATCCTTTTCGAGACACGCTTACATCACTAGTTAGACTAGCTTGAAATTATTACCCGGCCAGGATATGTCCTTTCGATTCATGACAGTATATGTTTCGTCAATTCATTTGTTAAGTCCGAGTCACGATCTCATGTTATGCCTAATTCTTTGCTCCCCCTCAATAAGTGCATTGGTATACAAAAGAGTTTAGCACTTACTGGAGAGCTTACATTCACATCCAAAACATTTTGCTTCCCCTCAATATGTGCATTGATACATAAAATGGTTTAACACATACGGGAGAGCTTGCATATATGTTCAAATCATCACATTTTATCAGATTTCATATTTAAATCACATTCTCTCCCCCGATCAAAAATTTCAAACCATTTGAGATTTGTGATCCCAATTGATTTAAATAAGTTAGAAAAATGTGAGAGACAATGTGTCCGATTTAATGTTTTCTGATAATGGAACATACTATGCTCCCCCTTAATCTAAGAGGGAGATTCACTGCTTCTTATGCACAAGATAACTTTTATGACACAAATGATATTGACCTTTTTGCTCAGATGATGTGATCATCCGCTTTTCTGAGTGAGTCAGTGGTCAACATCGATTATCCATCCACCAAAAAATCTTCTCAAGTATTGTCGATCCCTACTTAGCGAGATCCAAGTAAGTACTTCTTTGTTGAGATGATGGTGGTGGAGGTGAAGGTGTTGTTGTTGTTGTTGCTGCCGATGTTGTTGTCGTGGTGAATTCCGAGTCAATCAATAGAGTTTGAACGTCAGATCAAATGGTTAGAATGGGAACTGGCACATTCATTTTGGCCATGGAATCTGCATAAGAATATCAATACAGATATACATACAACAGATACACTATACCTAAATAGCTACCCTTCAGCAGCTTGCCACATTATAATACCAAATTCATTTAATCAAACCACAGTCAGGAAATACGTCAAACTACTATCTAGCATGAAGAGCAATCAACAATCATGAACATGGCAATTCACACAGATTTCAATATTCAATTCAGGATCTTAGGATCATGATAGCTATATACCTAAGCGAATCCTGAGAACATATGCACAATATCAACAACAATTAAGCAGCAATCGACTACCAAGAGTCACACAACATTTGAAACTCATTCATTCAGATCATACAAATGTCATTGGAGTATTCAAAAACATCAAACACAACTGGTTTTTCTAACTTCTTTTAGGTTTTGAGTCTTAAAGTATTTAGGGGATTACACGAGGATTCCAAAGGGACACAAATGAACCTTCTAGATATATAAAGCTAGGAAACTATAAGAACATTGCACATAATGTCCTAAACTTTCTAGCAATTCACACATTTGGCCATTTGATATAAAATTTTAGCAAGATCCTCTTCAACTAATACCCCATTAACTGCAAAACCATTTCAACAAGTATGAGTTAACCAAGAAACCCGTTTGATGATATAAAATTTGAATTCACTCTCCCCCTCAATCAATGACCCGTATTAAAGATTTGTAGTCGTTGACTGAGTGACAAATTTTATGCATAATCCAAGTTTAAACAAATTTCATACAACACATATTCACCAAGTGTCTTACAAATAATTTTCAGAAGAATCATAAAATAAAAACTATTTGTATACAAAGAAGATTTCTCTTCCTTTACCAGAAATGATGCACTGAAACGTACATCAGATCGAAGAAACATGGATATAAAGTAATCCATGCCCAGGTGAACATCACCCAGTTGGAGGAACAGCCGTCTTTTAGGCGACGTGCTTTCCCCATTGTGAAGCGCGGGTTGCTATCTAAAGTAATAGCAAGCCATTTAGACATGTTTTAACCATACATTTTAACTTCTGCTCGAGCTTCATTTAAAGACCCGTGCCATTATTGAATGACATTTCTAAGTCCGTAAATGTTATCGATAAACAGAAGACATGCCTAGGTGAAACTATTTTTGGTATTTTCTATTTTTCAATTTTTATGGTTTTTCAGATTTTACGTTTCTCTATTTACAATTTGCAAGATTTCTATATATCTATTTACAAAATGGTATAAGATATGAAAAAGAATGTAAGAAGCAAAATATATACAAGGATACGAACCAGAAACCATTACTCCTCAGCATCCTGAATCTTCTCCGCATTCATGACTTGACTTGCTGAAGAGCAATGTGAGCACTTTTAAACAGGGATTGATTCTGGCTTATCACTCTCCCCTAATTAGTGCTCTCCCCCAATCTGACAACCTTTCTGATGAACACCCATAATAGGAAGAAGACTTTGGATGAACGCCCATAATATGAAGAAGTCTTTTGATAACCAAATGCATGCCGTCTTTAGTCTTCTAACACTCCCGTCCTTGAGTAACGCCGTCAAAAACCTTAGGCATCTTTTCGATAGTTTAAGTTGAGCCTCAACTGAAATCTAGCTTAACCCCACAACTCATCAAACAAGAACTGTCATGAGGTTAAGCTAAACCACAAATTTAAGCCCAGTAACAACTTGATTTCAGCTTAACCTCACAACTCATCAAACAAGAACTGTCATGAGATTAGGTTAAAATCAAGTTGGACCTAACCTTAAACTACAGAACAACTTGAACCTAACTTAACTCCACAACTCATCAAACAAGAACTGTCATGGGATTAAGTTAAATATCAAGTTGTAAGAAAAGAGCTCAACATTTTTGAATGTAGAGAAGACTGTAGACTCGACCTTCTTCAAGATTGCCCAATGTGGAGGAACAAAATACCAATCATCTTCATCTCACCAAATGCCTTCCAGTAACCTTACATATAACCCATCAGCCCGCAGCATACACATGAGATGATAACACCCAACAGAGAATGAAGAGAAGACTGACGACTCGACCTTCTTCAGTCTTAAGTATAACACCAAAGTAACAAGTTATACCACTGATCATCTATAGTATGTATCCATCCTTGGATATTAAGCCCTGATCACGTGAACCTGTTGTGCGTCCTTGATGTACACATTCTCTCTCCCCTGATGGTTACGATTAATCAGCCCATGACGTAACAGTGAAACGTAAATAACAAGGTAACAAGTTGAACCACTGATCATCTCTGCGGTTATCAACACCGGAATAACTTCAACTCGGAAGCAGTATAAAGCCCCATCACGTGAACCTGTTGTGCGTCCTTGGTGTACACATTTCTCTCCCCCATGATGGTTACGATTAATCGGAATCATCATCATGATGTGTACATGTAGCCTAATGACGTATACATGAAGCATTGACTAGAAACCCTTTGTTGCTGATTGAACCAGCCCGTGAGAATATGTAGATTAGCATTCCATGACCATGTTCTTCAACACCTTGATAGACGGAAGAAGTAGTGTTGGAGAAACATGGTTTGCACGACTCCTGAACTGACGTATTCAGGAGTCGTATGACCATTTCTCAATCATCAACTAACATGTAGATTAATATTCACCCTTCCCCCCCCCCTCAAAAATTGCATATGCCTGTCAACTGCAATTTTTGGTTGAATACGTGAATAAAAATATACTCCAATATGCGCCGATCCACTTGAAGACTGAATAAGCACGGAAAGAGCGTGAAACTTGTTGATGAGAATGGCCATAAATAAGAAGATTCCTCTTCTTTTGAAGATAAAGTGCACTCAAGCGTACACTTTTCTTTTCTTTGAAGAACGAGGCCTGAACTGATGTGTACAGACGTCATAGCCAATGAAGAACGAGGCCTGCACTGATGTGTACAGACGTCATAGACATTGAAGAACGAGGCCTGCACTGAAGTGTACAGACGTCATTGTCGTTGATGTTCATCAAGCTTGAATTGTTTGAACCCCTTCATCATGAGATATCACACTTTTCGGCACCCAAACTCTGAGTCTTTCCTTAATACAAGGCCTGAACGATGTACCTGCACTTAAGTAAAGACTTCCTGCATTGACATTAAGAGTTTGTTTGCATTTATATGGGTTAGTGATATCAGAATTTAGACCATTTGGGTTTTCACTGTCAACCTTGGTTTCGCACTTAGTGAACATCTTTCGAATAGGTATCCACCTAAGACCAACAATCTTAAAAGTTCTACCCGTCGGTATCCACCTAAGGCAAGATCTAGGAGTGTTTGGTTTCTCATGCACAGTTACAGACTTTTTGGGAGAAAACCTTTGTCCTAGGGCAACCGGCCTATCAGGTTTCTGCATACACCTCTTTGGTTCTACGGGCTTGTTGTTGTTTCTAGTCTTAGAGGATGGAACCTTGGCACGTGCATTCACTTCCTTCAGGAGTTTTGTTATACAATCATCATGGGTTGCATTGAAAACACATTTCTGACAAGTCGAGCAAACAAAGTGTTTGGAATCAGAAAAAGATCTAGGGTTCTTAGAGTGATCGGCTACGGGAATTGCCTTAATTGGCACGCAACTACTCTTAGCAACAGGCAAATTCCTAGTCTTTTCATGTGTGCTTTTCTTAGCGTCCACTAGGTTTTGATTCTGAACAATGTCTTTATGTCTAACATGTTCCTTTGGTGTCACAAGTGACACACGCGTTGAACTAATCCTAGAAGAACTAGAAGCACTCATGTGATGTGGTTTTGCAACAGCATATTCCTTTTCACTAGGTCTAGACTGTGAAGTGACTGGTTTTGACAAAACTTTTTCCGCATCAACTTGGGAGGCAAACCGTGTTTTTGAAACATTTGACCGTTCAGATCTAAACGCAGTCAGTTGTCTAACAACTGATTGTTTTCTAAGTGGTGGTTTCCCCAAGATTGATGGTTTTTCAAACTTAGTATTCACACCATTTCCTATCGATTTTCTTAATTCGTTTTTCAACGCTGCAATTGCAAAACCCTTTTCCTGAAGTTGAGCCTTGAATTCATCATTTTTGGTAATCAAAGAGGTAGTTTGCTCTACATTCTTAGTTTTTGTTTCTTTGATTTTATCACACAGTTCTTTGCAATGACTTTTCAACGACTCATTATTGTTAAACAATTCAGCCACTTTATGTTCTAATTCTGCATTTATTGTTGCAACAACATCATTTTCATGTTTAGTCCTAACTTCATTAAGCATGTCACGCATCTCAGTCAATCTGTTTTTCAGTTTTTGATCGTTAAGTTTTTAGCTTCTAGCTGAGCTTTCAAATCATTTATCATAAAAAATTCACGAAATTCAGGGAGTTCCGGATTTTTACATGGTAGTTTAGTTTGAAAACGTTCTTCCTTATGTTGTATTTCAACTTCAAGAGAAATACAATGTTTTTCAAGCTGTGAAAATCTTTTTGAAAGTTCATTATAAACTTCTTTTTCAACCATATCATTTGATTTGAAAAACTCAGCCGTAGGCAAAGAACTCGACGTATTATCATGTTCATGTTCAACATCCTGATCAATTTCTCCCCCCTTATGACTCATATTGGTTGAATCAGAGGTAATATTGCTATCAGTCTTTTCCAACAGATATGTGTCATAAGTAAGTTTAAGATGATCAGTATGTTATTGTTCATTAGAAAGAGCATTATCTAGATAAGACAGATGTACCACAGCAGATTGTGCTTGGTGATTTTCAGGTACGTAGGCTGCATTCTCACATATTGTGAAATCACCTCCTGTGCTGTCACCATCATCAAACTTGTCTGATCTTGTTCCATTCCCCATTTGTTTAGCCCTTTCATCAATAAACCCATTAACATTACTCATCAATTGTAGTAATGTAACTCTGAACACGTCAACCTCGAATCCAGTGTAATTAGCAAAACATCCTTTTGTCATCTGACTGTCATAGTCATAGTCCTCAGTGTATTGAGAGTCAATGAACACCTGGAGTTGGTTATTGATCACACTGAAAGCTGCTCTGGATCTTGCTTCAGAGAATTCTTCTTTGTCAAGTTGTTGTTCAAGTTGATCTAAATATAGAGTCATTTCGACTGAGAAATCATGAACATCTTGACCAAAGAGTGCTGTGAAAGCCCGTGTGTAAACCATCACGTATTCAGATTTATCAAACAGAACCTTGAGATGTGAATGAAGAAGACGAAAACATTCGATGCGGCTTTCCTTTGCATTAAACAGCATAAGTGACTGATGAAGCTCTTTCTCTTGTTATTTCGGGCACGAAGATTCCACATTGGTATTATCAGAATCACACACGTACATTTGTTGTCCAGAATTAGAAATCATTTGGTTATCATATGTGTCGTACAACTTGAGTACCTCATATATGAAGGAATCTGAAGTAGTAGACATGATGTAACCGTGCACGGGATTTTACAATTCTATGATTTAAACCGAGAAATAGATTCTTTCGCGGGATTTTACAAAAATCAAGAATGAACCGTGAAGTGATGTTTGATGTATGTTATGATTAGTGATTAGTCAATTCATATGAACCGTGAAGAATGTGATTAGTGATTGGGTAGACTTGTTGATCTGTTGTTTAGTTGTGATTTGGTTTGATTGATGCAAGTTGTTATGGTGAAATTATGGTCTGAAAACTTCACAGTTCGATAACTTCTTTCTGGAGCGATTTCAGGCTTCGAAAGTTGGGTTGAATGAATAAATTGATTCAACGTGTCATTCTCCTCGGTATCACGGTCGTTTTGACAGGTCGTGGGCTAAAAACGGAGTTACGGTTCAAAAGTTATAGCCGTTTGAAGTTTTGACGTACAGACAAACCGCATAGACAAGCCGCATAGACAAGCCGCACAGACAAACCGCATAGACAAACCGCATAGACAAACCGCACAGACAAACAGCATAGACAAACAGCATAGACAAACCTCATAGACAAACCTCATAGACAGACCGCATGGACAAACAGCATAGACAAACAGCATAGACAAACCGCATAGACAAACAGCAACATAGACAAATTGCAGTTGACTAGTCAAAGTTGTCACTTTCACCCGGTATTGTCTTTTACCTCTTTCTATCACAAACCTCAACTAAGAACAACAAAATCTCTTACAAGAACAACCTCAAACTTTCACCAAGAAATAACTACTAAACCCACAAGTTTTATCCAACACAACAAAACCAAGAAAAACAAAAAAAAACTAATTGGTCGAATACTAAAAAAATCTTAAAAACAAAACAAATCGGTTTACAAATCTTTAAAAAAAAACAAAAGAATACTAAAAAAAAGAGTAGCAGCAACCAATCCTAATGAAAACAAAAAGAGTAGCAGCAAACTTTATTATCCGAATACAAATGCAGTCAACTAATTTTATATCATAGGTTGAGTAACCAATGCAGTCAACGAGAAGAAAGAAAAAATAGTAGCAGATAAGGTTTGAAAAAACAAAAAAAATAATATATCAAAACCACGAAAAGCGCGGTCAACGAAAAGAAAGAAAAACAAAGTAGCAGATTAATGAAAACAAAGAAAAACCACTATTCGAATGAAAAAAAAAACGTAGCAGCAGATTGTCAGACGATTAAAAAAACTAAATAAAGATTCCAAAGCTATATTGACCGAATACAAGAAATAAATCAGTGAAGCTTTGATGTGAAGCTTTGACCGAATAAAGTTTCAAATGAAAAGTTATTAAATCTTTGATGTGAAAAACTTTTAAAGCAACAACAGATCTGAGTTTGTAAGCCCACAGATCTGAGTTTGTGAAGATGAATCAAACGAAAAAAATAATAGTACCCAATATCAAACCATGGCTCTTGATACCAATTGTAGAGATCTATAATTCATACCACAAACACAAGATTAAAGGATTGATTGAATCTTAGAGAGAGAAAGAAAAAAGGTGGGAGTTTCTATAGAGAGAGAGAGTTGAGAGAAACTAGTGAATATTAGATTAGAAAGTGAGAAGCTCCAACCCTCTCCTTGTGTGGAGAGGGCTATATATAGTTCCTAATACTTGTGCCCCTAGTGGGCTGTGGAGTGATCTGACAGTGGGGAAAGCCCTGACCCACTCCACAATACTAATAATAACTAAACTAATATTACTTTAACTAATCTAATATAAATAAGCCTACGAGCTATGTAAATGCTAAATAGATACTCGGGGTGACCGAACCTTCATCTGAATATTTATATTCCTAATAATTAGTAATGCTACGAAGCCCATTTTGTTAATATAATTTGTGTATATTGTTTTCTAAATAATTATAAATTTTTATATCTTTCCGGTTACTCTTTCAAACTTACTAACCAACGACATGCCTTTTTTTTTTGTTTTACTGATTTACTCCCTAGACGTAGAGGCAGACCACCACTAAGTGACAGCCCAAATGGTAAGCAACTACATCCTAAATCAATATGTTTGAAACTATGTGATCTAATCTAATTTCATTAGTTTTTTTTGGTGATTTACACAAATATATATATATTAAGTGACAGCCCAAATGGTAAGCAACTACATCCTAAATCAATATGTTTGAAACTATGTGATCTAATCTAATTTCATTAGTTTTTTTTGGTGATTTACACAAATATATATATATATATATATATATATATATATATATATATATATATATATATATATATATATATATATATATATATATATATATATATATAAAATTTCTAACATACCTTCAATATGGTTGCAGTTAAATTATCAAATGTATCTAAGTTTAATAACGAAAATATTGCGACTCCTATCTCTGCTAAAACAAATGCACCATTTGGTGTTCTAGGTATTTTTAAATTCCCATATAATTACTAGAATATGTTTCCATTGTAGCTTGGACATGTTTCCATTTCAAACTCAATCATTCTCGACGCTGCCATCTTTAAACTTGATAAAAATATATGCATAAAAAAAGTGAATTTGGTTGCATTCGTACCATTGAACTGTCAAACTTAGTTTCATTTTTGGGACTCTGGCTTTAACTTTTTTGCAAGCGGGAAGTAATGTCGAAAATGTGGATGCTAGATTCATGATACCTATGATTATTGTTGTCAAAACTAATAATAAGCCAAGTACTGAGGTAGTATTACACATTGGAAGCCTGTTACTAAAATTCAAATGCCAATTAGGCTTCTCCTCGATATAGCTAATTGGGTGTTTTGTGCTTTTATCGATTACTGTGTTTTCAAGGTGCAAATAATCAGTATCTAGACTTCGGGTATTATGAAAATGATTCCAATTATCTAATTATTTAGGAGTCAACTAATCAGTTTTGGGTAGGGCAAATGACGTAAAAAATGCAACAAAGTTACAGTAACTTTTTACCAATTTATGCATCCATGTTTCAACTTGGTTACGGTTTTTGAGAGATTGACTTTCACTTCTTTTTTTTTTTTTTTTTTTCTATTATACATAAATTGTTATCAAGTTGGAAGATGGTCGAGTTAATCTGTAACAACCCACTTTAACCATCATCATTAGTAAAAGATGAAATTTTGTATAGCATTTTTGCTGAAATGAAACTTATTCTGACCGTCTAAATAACAATTTTCTTTTATGATATGCAATGTCAGTAAATTATGCTACTACTTATTCAAGCGATTCACTGCTTGCAAACACCAATTCGCATATGATCATTACAAATCCCACTGTAGCAAATACCAACATTCTTCCGATACACAGGGGCAGCCCCCTGTTAATGGCATTAGTAATGGTACAAAGCCTATTTTGTTAATATAATTTGTGTATATTGTTTTCTAAATAATTATAAATCTTTATATATTTACGGTTACTCTTTCAATCTTACTAACCAACGACATGCCCTTTTTTTTTTACAGATTTACTCCCTAGACGCAGAGGCAGACCACCACTAAGTGACAGCCCAAATGGTAAGCAACTACATCCTAAATCAATATGTTTGAAACTGTGCGATCTAATCTAATTTCATTAGTTTTTTTGGTGATTTCCACAAATATATATATTTAATTTCTAACATACCTTCAATATGGTTGCAGTTAAATTATCAAATGTATCTCAGTTTAATAACGAAAATATTGCGACTCCTATCTCTGCTAAAACAAATGCACCATTTGGTGTTCAAGGTACTTTTAAATACCCATATAATTACTAGAATATGTTTCCATTGTGGCCCGGATATGTTTCCATTGTCAAACTTAATCATTCTCGACACTGATGTCAAACTTAATCAACAACAAAACTCCTGTTTTTTGCGATAGATTTGCCTCCTAGACGTAGAGGCAAGCCACCATTAAGTGACATCTCCAATGGTAAGCAACTGTATCATAAATAAATATCTTGGCACCTATATTATCATATGGAAATTCAATACTTTATTCGTCTTATCCTCGGATATAGATACTTGCATTCTAACAAATCTGCGCTTATGCTTTTAGCTAAATTATCAAGTGTATCTCAGATATCTAACGAAAACGCAAACGAAAATATTGTCACTCCTATCTCTGCTAAAACAGACGCACCGTTTGGTCTCCAAGGTATATTTTATATAATTACTATAATATATGAACATTGTGGTTAAGTAACCCAAGTATTTGTGACTTATCTTCTATACAGATACATTACCTCGACATGGGGGAAGGACGCCTATAAATGACTGTTCAAATGGTATAATGGTTATATGTATACTTTTATATATTTTACATATTTGTGTGTTTTTTACTATTGATGCCGGTATTAATTTACACGTCATGTCTGATGTATAAGTAGTTCTTCAAAAAGGCAAAAGAAGTCACCCGGATCAAACGTCCCAAGTTGGTGATTATGACTCCACAACCGGTCGACACTGGGATTATACAACACCACGTTAACATTTTTTTATTATTATACGAAGTTACAAGATCCAAATTTGATGTGACATATTTAATGAGTTAACATTTAAATTGCTTCATTAATGTTTTTACCTTTATGGAATTGTAGGTTCCAGCAATGTCAGTCAAGGTTTACATCATTCTACCGCCAATTCAAATGAACCGCAAACCAACATTGCGAGTACATCTAGAAAACATCCATGACAAGCGACAAAGGAAAGTAATATACGAGATTCCTAGAATAAACTTTGATATTGACGAGGAGGAAGATGTTTTTGGTTCAAATGACCAAGACAAGTTTTATGGAATCTGCCCAGGTGATAATAACTTCAACTACAAACTTATTAGCATAACAAACTGTGCACATGGACAAACTTTATTTTATTTTTCACAACCATATTTTTGGTTTGCAGAATATGTTGACCAAGGAGATCCAACCAATATATGTGGTGCATGTAATGCTGTATTGTGGGACTTCGAGGCGAGGCTGAAAAGGCGTTTTCATGATGGGTGGAGTTACTCTACATGTTGCCTTTATGGAAAAGTAAAGCTTCCAAAACTAAAAGAGGCCCCTAAACATTTGTTGGACCTATTTTGCAATGACGATGCGACATCCAGAAATTTTCTAAAAATATTCGTATGTACAACATGATGTTTGCCTTCACCTCAATGGGCGGAAAAGTTGATCATTCCGTCAACAGGGGTAAGGGCCCTTATTGTTTAAGGCTTCATGGTTAAAACTATCATAGTCATGGTACTCTTTTACCAAAGGATGGATCCATCGCAAAGTTCTCGCAACTATACATATACGGCACGGAAAATGAGGTGAAGAACAGGATTGATCAACTCTGGTATGAAACACTTTTAACTTCTTTTTTTGACATATTTACAGATATATTATGTACTAAAATTTTATAACTATTCTGTCATTCAAAATTAAGATTCCTCATGTATTATGGATCCAATTTGGAAGTGTTTGATGTTGCATTTTTAGATATATATATGTCTTATTTTGACTTATCGTATTGATTACTATGTTGTTATTTTTGTTATTGCAGATCTAGATCAAAAAATGAAACGAAATCATCTGACTCACTTGATCCACAAATAATTGAAGGTTTAAGGAAGACTTTAGATGCGGAAAATGAATTGGTCAAGTCATATAGAATGGTCAGAGATCAATACAAAGCTGATGAACTAGACAACGTACGGTTGAGATTACTTGGTAACAGGGAATCTGACGGAAGGACTTACAATCTCCCTACCGCCTCAGAGGTAGCTGCTTTAATTGTGGGCGACATCCAAGATTCTCTTGATAAAAGAGATATTGTGATTGAAACACGAACCAGTAAACTTAAACATATTAGTGTTTTGCACCCTTCGTTTCTGTCACTATAATATCCTCTTTTGTTTCCGTATGGTGAAGATGGATACAGAACCGATATTCTTCATAGAGACGTTGTTGAACCAGACCCAAAAAAAGGTGATAGGTTAACAATGAGAGAATATTTTGCTTACATCATTCAAGAAAGGCAAGACAGATTCTCACTGCATCATAACTCTAGAAGACTTTTTCAACAATTTTTGGTTGATGCTTTTACCATGGTCGAAACAGAAAGGTTATATTTTCATCGAAGTAACAAAAAAACCTACGTGTTAAATCATATCAACAGCTATCGATTCATGCTGATAAGGGCAATACAGATGCATCTACCACTGGCAAGTGTATAGTACTACCATCGTCTTTTACCAGAGGTGCACGATATATGCATCAAAATTATTTAGATGCAATGTCACTGTGCAAAGTATATGGCCATCCAGATTTTTTCATCACTTTCACATGCAATCCGAAATGGCCCGAGATTACAAGGTTCTTGAATGGAACTGGTCTTCGTCCCGAAGATAGGCCATAAATTATATGCAAGACCTTCAAGATGAAGCTTGATCATTTAATCAAGAATTT
The DNA here is from genome assembly GCA_021014915.2 of Artemisia tridentata subsp. tridentata. NCBI lineage: Eukaryota > Viridiplantae > Streptophyta > Magnoliopsida > Asterales > Asteraceae > Artemisia > Artemisia tridentata. The sequence continues at coordinate 180,052,892 of CP139503.1, forward strand.
GAGGGAGTCAAAGATTTTTGGACGCGTCAATGCAGGTAACTGTTTAAAATGTTTAGTAAACTTCTTGTTGTTTGGTTGCATTCTAGGTTGAACTGTCAAACTTAGTTGCATTTTTGGGACTCTGGCTTTAACTTTTTTGCAAGTGGGAAGTAATGTCGGAAATGGGGATGCTAGATTCATGATACCTTTGATTATTGTAGTCAAAAGTAATAATAAGCCAAATACTGATGTAGTATTACACATTTGAAGCTTGTTACTAAAATTCAACTGCCAATTAGGCTTCTCCTTGATATAACTAAGGGGGCATTTTCTGCTTTTATCGATTACTGTTTTTTCAAGGGGCAAATAATCAGTATCTAGACTTCGGGTTTTAGGAAAATGATTCCAATTATCTAATTATTTAGGAGTCAACTAATCAGTTTTGGTTAGGGCAAATGATGTAAAAAATGCAACAAAGTTACAGTAACTTTTTACCAATTTATGCATCCATGTTTCAACTTGGTTACGGTTTTTGAGAGATAGACTTTCACTTGTTTTTTCTTTTTTTTTCTTCTATTATACATAAATTGTTGTCAAGTTGGAAGATGGTTGAGTTAATCTGTAACAACCTACTTTAACCATCATCATTAGTAAAAAGATGAAATTTTGATATATTGCAACCTGATTGTTATTGTTCTTTTATATATTGCAGTTGTATATACGGTCAAGTTTCAGAAGAGAGGACTTCAGCACGCCCACATATGTATTTTTTTGCACCCGGATGATAAGTTGCTTAATCATGAAAAGATCGATGATTTCATTTCTGCTGAAATACCAGACAAAAATAGTGACCCACAACTTTATCGCCTTGTAAGTGAACATGTGATGCATGGCCCTTGTGGAGCTGATAATCCAAGTTGCCCCTGTACCACTAAAGGGAAATGCACAAAAAAATTTCCAAATAAATTTTCAGCTCGCACTATGATAGACTCTGATGGTTTCCCAGTTTACAAAAGGCCTGATAATGGAAGTTTTATTAAAAAAAGCGGGGTGGAGCTACACAATGGTTTTGTTGTAGGTTATAATAAATTTCTGTTAAAAACTTACCAGGCGCACATAAATGTGGAATGGTGCAATCAGGTTGGTTCTATCAAATATTTGTTCAAATACATAAACAAGGGACCAGATCGTGTTACTGCTACCATTTGTGTTGACAACAATTGTTAGGAACATGTTTTAAATATTTACAAGTCTTGTTCATTTATAATGTTGCAAGTTTAATAGGATTATATTGTTTGTAATTATGGACCGGTCCATTAGTAATCCATGGACCGGTCACAATAGATAGTTCATGTTAGTAACATGCATGGGAATATTCCTAGAATGATTCCCTCCCATTGCCTATAAATACAAGGCATGGGGTACACTCTTATTGTCGGTTTTTCATGCAGTGTGCGGAAGCTATGCTCGTGTAACATTTGATCTAATTGAAAAGCCTACCATTCTTATTCTTCTCTTCTTAGTTCTCTTCTCTAGTTTAGCTTATTAGCTTATTGGTTATTTTCATACGTAGCTTATTAATATAGATAGTAGTACGAGTTCTTATTGTCTTAACGTGTGTGTGTTTGAGATCTAAACGGGAACCTACAAGTGGTATCATACGCCAAGGGATTATTAGGATAGTGTGTTTGAGTCGTTAGTATTATTGATTACGTTGATTTTCTAGATCTAGTAAGGTTTTTTTGTTCAAATCTTTACGTTAAAATCCTATTTGTGTTGAAAAATCACTTTGAGCTCGTTAAACTTTCACAAATCTTCGTCAAATTTCAATTTCTAATCGTTAACAAGTTTAATCTTCATTGAATCTATTGGTTACTAATCGTTTAAAGTCAAAAACAATCGTGATTTTTGGTTATTTGGACGATTTGGTATAATCCGTATATTTAGCGATTGGAAAAAGTTGATGAAAAGTGCTACTTTGGTTTCTGAGTGAACTTCGACAAAAAGGGGTTTTATCGCAGTTGGCAATCAAGAAAGATTAGGGTTTCATCGCAGTTGCAAGTTAACTAAGGGTTCTATCGCAGTTGGCAATCAAGATAGATTAGGGTTTCATCGCATTTGGGAGATCTTCGCTATCGCATTTGAGACTCAGTATTGTACTTTCTTGTATTAGAAAGATTACATACTTCGACTTGGTTGCTTCTCTTCTCTTGTATTAGAGATTGAGAATTTATCGAAATTGGACTTGTGATAAAATTATCGCAGTTGCTATAAATTATCGCAGTTTGATTTCTTATCTTATCGCAATTGATATTTTATCGCTCTTTAAGATAATTTTTCCAAATTGTAATTGTTTATCGCACTTCATAGTGTTTATCGCATTTTCTACTTTCGTTATCGCTATTGAAGGTTATCGCACTTGGTGAATTGTCCTTATCGCACTTGGTGAAATTGTCTTTATCACACTTGGTCAACTGATATTATCGCACTTGGTGAATTCAACTCATCGCATTTGGTGTACTAGTACTAGTTTATCGCATTTGGTGAATTGACTTATCGCATTTGGTGAACAGTACCTATCGCATTTGAACAAAATCTTTTGGATTTTTCAAAATCAACTTTCCATAACTCATCAACACATATCTTAATTATTCTTCAAGATCCAGATATGTCTCAACCACCTCACTTCAATTACTACTATCAGCTACAGCAACATCCTCAACAACAACAATTCCATCCTCAGTATCAACAACAACAAGCATTCGTACAACAGCATCAATTTCTCTCTCCACCGCAAGTATCCCCACAACAAATCATGCAACAGAATCAACAACTGCAGAATTACTCATCCTACTCCAGAGAACCTCATTGGTTTAACAAGATGTGTGAAGCAATTAGTAGTCAGCAATCACGTCATGAAGCTGGAAGTCAAGAAACTCCACCAATGCTAACTCCGGGTAACTACGTGCAGTGGGCTAGTAGATTCCTCAGATTAGTTGAACTCAAAAAACCCCATGGTCAATATCTCAAGAAGGTCATTGAAGAAGGACCCTATCCTATTCCAGCTACTGTGGTTTCAGCAACTCCAGAGAGAGAAGAAACATCCACACCCATTCCGGTTGCTAATTACACAACTGAGCAAACATTACAACAAGAAGCAAACCAATTGGCTATGTCTTTCATACTTCAAGGAATTCCCAATCCTATCTACCGAAGTATTGATGCTCAAAAGACAGCCAAAGATATGTGGGAACATGTTCATCTCCTCATGGAAGGAACAGAGTTGAACCAAGAAGATCTTGAGTCCAAGTTATATATGGAGTACACACACTTCATCATGGAACCAGGGGAGACCATTGAATCTTACTACCACCGTTTCACCAACATTATCAACGATCTTGATCGTCATGATATAAAGTTACCAAAGATTGCTGTCAACTCCAAATTCCTTGGATGTCTTGGTCCTGAATGGCAAAAATATGCAACTTTTGTGAGGCAGACAAAGAAAATTGGTGATGTCAAATATGGACTTATGTATGATTACCTTAGACAACATCAATCAGAAGTGGATAAAGAAATTGCAGCACGAGGAGGTTTCACACCAGCACCAACACCAAACTCACTTGCTCTCGTTGCTCAATCTAACTTCTCTTTACCACAACAGGAATTTGGAAACTCATCTTTTCAACCAAGCATTCCACCCCAACCTCATAATCAAATCATTTCCTATGAAGCACCTCAACAATACTCTGATAACCAGATGGTTCCTTACAACAACACCGATTCAGTGATGTATTCAAATGCAGACTATGATGAAGAAGAGGATGCTTTCAATTCTCTTAATGAAGCATTTGGATTGATTGCTAAAGCATTTGGCAGATTCACCAAATCCAACAACCGTCTTCGTTCATCTTCAAATACCAGAAATCAGGCTGTTGTAAATGATGGGAGAGTAGAAGTTCAGAATAGGTCTTCAGGCAGATATGGTTCGGGAAATCGTGGATATGGTAATCAAAGGGTTCAGTCAGGAGGTAATAGGTACAATACTGCAGGGGCAAACAGAAACAGAATTGAGTCTTCAATTGTGGCTTTCATAAACTCTTTGCTCCTTTGTACATCCAGATCAGTCCAGAACTGAGTCTTCAATTGTGGATTGTGAGGATTTAGCTTGAAGTCTTTAATCCTGAAATCCAGTGCTTCATCGATCATCCTCAGGGTACCATCGCTGAATTTATGAATCTCACTGAATTGCATCATCATAGGAGTCCCATGTTGATCAGTGAATTTGACAGCTCTTGGAGATTCGAGTACTTTAAAGTCGTGAATGTACTCGAGACCCTCACGTTCCCAATATGGCTTAGTGAGATTGAGTTTGGTCTGATAGCTCTCTATCCCTAGTTGAAAATCACTCACCCTCTGCCTGATAACAAGACCCCGGATCCATAAGTTAACAGCTGCCGCAAGCGCCTTCTTGTCGCGAGGTGGAAGATGATTCAGGTGCCCTTGAAGATTCAGAAGGAAGAGATCCTCGAAGTCACTCGGAGATAGATATTTGAAATCGCTTTCAGAAATGATATACTCCTTTTGATCAGCACGACGAAGCACTATCCTTTTAAGATACTCATATCCATACATTGGGTGAATATCAACTTTGACAACACTTAAGATTCTTAGATGAGAGCGTATACCCCGACGACTTCCCTCTCCTGCGTGCCTTTCAATGTAAAATCGTTTCTTGTGGAACCACCAATGTGTGACCCCATAAGATGCAGTAAGTTCAAACTTGTATTCTTCATCTGACCATACTTGGTCAGGCACCATTTGTTCTAGCCCAACGTCAGGGTAGTAAGCCGCCTTCATCTTGGAAATGGATAATGCTTGACGATCACCATTATTCCCAAACCGGAGATAATTCAGATCGTTGTTAAAGAAGAGATCTGCTTGAATGTTCTTCTGACCTGTGTGGACCATCAAAGGGAAGAGGTCGGTTGACATCGTAGGAAAGGATCCGGTCATCAACTTGATCAGTAAATAGTCTATGACATTCTTCCATTTGATATTGGAGATGAATCACATCAGGATGAAACACTTTGACGATTTCATATGCAGGACCTTCCAAGTCTTGGGGAGTGAGATTTGTGATGCCTTTCTTCTTACAGAACCAACTAATGAATGCCCCCATGTCTTTTGTTTTCGCCAGCAGTGAGTTCTCTGGAGGTGGGTTGTGTTGTGATGCAATGGTAGCTGCCCAATTGTTTTTAGGAACACTTGTGTCTGATGATGGAATAGACCAATTTGTTTCAGGAACTGGTTCTTGTTCTTCTTCTGGTACAGGTTTCACCCATGATTCCCTGTCTTCCTTGGTGAAGCGTTTACGCGTGGAGTTAGAGTCATCAGATGTATCTGTGCGTAAGAATTCCAACCACCATTTTTGATTAGGATCAACTGTTGGGATATTGGTGTTTGCAGAGACATCTTCTTCATCAGTTTGAGTAGACAAATCATCTGCAACCGATTCCTCATTCATGACAAAATCCTCAGGAGCTGGTGAGAACGAAGGCTTGTATCTGTCATCAACAGTGGTCCATGCACGCGAGCCTGCCTTTGAAACACCCTTAGATGAGCTTGGGCCAGAAGAAGTAGTGGTTTGATCTTTACCACCAGAAGATTCAGCTGGATGATGATGAGCTTGAGCTTGGGTGGGTTCTGAAGCTCCTGACATCTTTGCTGCTCCAGATCCACCAGCAGGTGGTGGAGGTGGAGGAGGATGTGGTGGAGAGCCAGGGGGCGTACGGGGTTTATCTTGTCTTCTTCTCTTCTTCTTCTTCCGTCGTTCTTCAAGCTCAGCCATGAGGAAATCCTGATTATCACGACTCATCGACTTTTCCAAGGCTTCATAAAGTCGCTGATGATCTTCATGGCCTTGATACTGACCACATTCAAACATTCGGTCATAGAGGATTGATTTCATATCAGTAGTAGGAAGATCTCTGAATCATGTCTTCATAGGAGCTTCCATTGCCCATCTGACTGCCTCCTCTACCTGATCATTCACAGCTTGAGCCACCTTTTGTTCTATATTAAGCTTTTCCACATCAAGTAGTCTCTGCTCATAATTCTTCATTGTCCGTGACATGTCATCAATGAGCTTTGTGGCGGCAGTTAGTTGTGATGCTAAATTAGATGGTACTTCTTGAGGAATGGGTGTCGATGGTGTTGCTTCAGGTGAGGGATCTACTATGATAGTTGCTATTGTGGACACTGGAGTTGTCATAGGTCTAATACCAGACATGTCTTGTTTAATTGGTACAGACACCATTGACTCCACTTCTTTATCATCATGTGGTACGTTCGTCTCTGTGGTGTTGTCGTTGGCTTTATCCAAGATGAATTGATCACCATAGTTGAAGTCGGTGTCAAGGTTCTTCAGAGACGATAGAGTGCCAGTAGACCCTGTTGGTTCATTTAGGTGAGATTGCTCATCCTCCTTCATTTTCAGATTCTCATGAACCCCCGGGTATGTCGAAGCCACAAATTCTTCATGGTGTATTTCTTGTGGAGGTTCTGTAGTGGTTGTAGTTTTCTGATCATGAATTTCCTTAATGATGTTTTCAGACTCAGCTTCTTTATGAAATATCTCATCTCGACTCTCACCTTGATCTTGTGGATCCTTGATTACAGTATGTGTGACCTTCATCTCCCCCTCCTTTTCTTTAATAACGTTACCAGACTCAGCTTCCTTATGAACTTCCTCTTTATGACTTTCACTTTGATCTTGTGGGTCTTTTACTTCTGAGTGTGCGATCTTCATCTCCACCTTCTTTTCCTTGAACAACTGTTCATCGCTTTCTGTATCACTGGAATCTTGAGCAGCTTCAAAGCTTGGTGATTCTTCTTGATGTCCTTCAGAAAGATCGAGTGCTCTAGATGATTCCTGATCACGTTTCCTGAGCACAAATCGTGTTGTTGTCTTGGATGCCGGTGATGCTATGGTAAGAAGAGTCTTAGCAGCTTGTTCTACTGTAGCTACTCCTTTTCCTTTGCCCTCAATGTCAGGTATTGGTTTACTGCTCTCAGCAACAGGTTCTCTAATGACAACTCCTTTCGTAGCACTTCTGGTTGATTTGGCATGTTCTTTAGCACTCAGTTCCAAGGCTTGTTGTAGAATCGGATCTTCTTCATCCCTTAGACCTAGTTCAGGACCCACCATCTCTTCATCATCATCTCGAACTTTCTTCTTGATTCTCTTGGATTTCACCTTCTTGCTCGATGCCTTCCTTTTGATCTTCTTGCTTTTCTTAGATCCCTCAACCTCTGTGGGTGCATCCTTTCTTTTCTTTGATTTCGATTTAGATTGAGTTTGTTTGATGGATTTCTGGGTTTCTGGTTCAGGAGTTTCGGCTTCACTTCTTACCTTATCAGAGAGGGACTTCTGATATTGCTCTATTTTGCTCAAATACTCCTTATAATAGGAGGCTTGACGAATATTATCTGAGATGAGGAACTCAGGAATAAGTCTTCCAAATACTTCTTGATCAGCCCCTTTAGCAGCCCACTTGAGATTTCCCAAAACAAATTCTTCAGAGGACAAATGGAGAGGAGAATTTGTTCTGGGATGGAACTTGTGGAGAGAGTAGAGGTGGTGTATTATCAGTTTTGTGAATCTGATACTAGGAATTAATATCTTTCTAACTTTCTTCCTGCTGGCCAGATTAGACTCCAGTTTAACTTTGTCTTCTAAGAAAGTGTGAATGGAGTGAATAAATACTTCCCAGATCCTTTCAGCGAAATCTATGTTGGAACGTTTGACAATTCCCCATAGAATTTGAAGCACGGGAGCCCTAGGTTTTTCATAGGCTGAAGTCTTCCCAGTAAGACATAGGTTGAGGATGGTGATGAGTGTTCTCCATGGTTGATACATTTCACTGGTGACGATTGTTGACACCTTGAGAACGGTTGATGGATAACCCAGATCATTAATGAAGTGGACGAGAGCCTCGGATGTAGGAGGTTGAGCGAAGGGTTTATCAATGACAACAGGTGTGATCTGAAGAGCCTCTCTGATGGTGTCTTTGGTAAGGTCATACCATTGTTCATCAAGCTGACAATGATAATTTCCGGTGTCTGTGTTGAGTTGAATCGTATTCCAGAACTGCTGTATGTAAATAGAGGGAACGGTTGCACATGCAGTGAATGCCCTGAAGAAAGTTGTTTCCTTCAAGATATCAACAGATATCTTGTAAATAGGATTGGGTTGAGGTCTTGCCACGTCTATAAAACAGTTGCTCCTTCCAATAGGGATCCAATTGTTCTTTGGAAGGATTTGTTCATCTGTGCGAGCAGGTGTTGAGTCCTCGGGGTTTGGCTCAGAAGAAGTGGTGATCTCAATATCAGTCATTGTATCTACAGACACATATTCACAAAAAGACAGTATGCCCATACGAGTTAGATGGGAGACAATCCTCAAGGTTAGCACATAGCCTATGTGAACATTGCAATAGACCACATTACATCAAGTAGCACTCAACTATGAGAGACTAAATATGCATCATATATCAAGCACATACTAAAGTATCAACTGTACAGCTTAAGTGTATACATGTGAACATATAGACAAGCTGAGTTAATGAGCACATAGACAAATAGAGATCGTGAGTATGTGGACAAACTGCATTCATGACAATACATGACTAAGGATACAAACAGCATCCATGACCATATAATCAAACAGCATTTGTGATCATTTAGACAAATCGAGTACATGAGCATTAAGACAAACCGACTTCATGAGCAAGTAAACAAACCGAGTTATTGAGCTTTTAGACAAACCGAGTCTGTGAGCGCATGGACAAACCGAGTCCGTGAGCGCATGGACAAACCGAGTCCGTGAGCACATGGACAAACCGAGTCCGTGAGCACATGGACAAACCGAGTCCGTGAGCGCATGGACAAACCGAGTCCGTGAGCACCTGGACAAACCGAGTCCGTGAGCACATGGACAAACCGAGTCCGTGAGCACATGGACAAACCGAGTCCGTGAGCACATGGACAAACCGAGTCCGTGAGCACATGGACAAACCGAGTCCGTGAGTACATGGACAAACCGAGTCCGTGAGCACATGGACAAACCGAGTCCATGAGCACATGGACAAACCGAGTCCATGAGCACATGGACAAACCGAGTCCGTGAGCCACTCACACAACCCGTGTTAGTGAGCAAAAGGGACAAACCGAGTCCATGGATACACATACAGGCAGCCACATAACCAAACAGACAAACCGCATTGAAGAACATACTATCTAACTATACACTCTTGATAATATTTGAATGCCATAATTACAGATTAGACATCGTATTAACAACATTTGAAATGCCTAATTACTTTTCAAATATATCAATAACCTCACACAGAGTAAACACACAACGCATTGCAAATATTCAACAACAAACAAAACATACAACCCACATCGAATACCATAATTCCACAAAATAGGTTACACACTGGATGTATAAGCAGGGAACAATCCGAGACCTTAAGGCAATCAAAACTATCATAACCCATCCTCACTCAAAACCGAATCACAAATCTATCGAGATGACGTATCCAACCAAACAATAGCTAATCTACTTAGCAGAACTGATTCCTCACTATGTTAGCAAAACTTAATGCACTCAGCCCTAGAGACATACCAAACGAAAATTATACAAACTACACCTAGTCGCAAGAACAAATTTGACTTTATGGAGTCAACCTTCTTTCGATAAATCACCACACTACGAATCATATCTTTACAATGAAGCAATCAAAGCACATAATAACAGTTATTACTCTTAGACATGCCAATCTATAATTATACTAAGTACACTTAGACACATGAACGAATTTGACTTTAGGAGTCAATCTTCGTTCGATAAATCACAACAATCCAAGTCTTATCTTAAGAGATGAAGCAATCAGGGCATACAATAACAGTTATTACACACAAAGATAAGATTCCCATCAATCAAAATCAGATAACAATGGACAAACCTATGATCGATTGACGCGTCGAATGAATCAACCTAGACAAAACCACATGAAACGTTAAGAATCTAGGACTGATACGAGGATAAGTCAACTGATATGAGAGAGGATCTTTAATTACCTAGGGGGAAACTCAATGGATAGACAGAACACTAGCGATCGAGGGTTTTGAGAGAGAAAATAAAAAACTGGGTTCGGTTTGATAAGGAGGAGAGAGAATGTGTGATTAGGGACAAACCGAGTGATATTTGATCTTAAATAACTATACCTAACACTCTACTTTGACCCAATGACACTTTTGGTCCCTGTCGTTGTTAACTTAGACAAACCGAGTGAGATTTGATCATAAATGACTATACCTAACACTCTACATTGACCCAATGACACTTTTGGTCCCTGTCGTTGTTAACTTAGACAAACCGCCTAGATGATAAGTTAAGATTCCAACTCTTGACTCTCTCAATTCAGTTGAATGGCACATTTGGTCTCTGACTATCCTGACACTAGAAAATTCTTACACTCTACAGCATCCACAGCTTTCAACCTCAACTCACAGAATTCTTATACTCAACAGCATCCACAGCTTTCAAACTCAACTCACAGAATTCCCAAACTCATAGTGATAGCAGCATCCACAGCTTTCAAACTCAACTCACAGAATTCCCAAACTCATAGTGATAGCCCAAACAGTTGCTATAGATTTAGCTCATAGGCAAGTTTAAATTGCTGTAACTCTCTCCCCCTCAATCAATGACTAACCTTCTGAACAGAAATGTAGACATTGATTGATTGAGCAGCAATTTATTACTTGGTAATAACAATGAATGAACATGAATATAACGTAATCCATGCTCAGGTGAACATCACCTTGAAAAATAGTTGTCATCAACATGACGAACTGTCTTCATCAGGGAACGCGGGTTGCTATCTAAAGTAATAGCAAACCTTAGAAACATGATTTACTTATAAGGAACAACTTCTGTTCGAGCTTCATTTAAAACCCCGTGTCATTATTGAATGACATTTCTAGGATCGTAAATGTTATCGATATCCAGAAGACATGCCTCTCCTTATTCATATGACTATATACACACAACACATGCACCTATAAACAATGAGATACTATACACAACAAGCAAATGAAAAAGGATACATGAGAATCTTTTCATCAGAACAGTACGAGTTTTGAACTGAGATGTTCAAAAGTCATTGTCCCCGTACATCATCAGTGGGTTTTCCGAACCTCCTCTGTGGAAGTTGATCTCCCCTTTGGTAGCCACACCTTAAGTTTCATCATGATGCATTCTGTGATAGTAGCTGCACGAGGAAACCGTCTCCCTGCACTATCATAAATATTTTGTTTGCATATGTATTGGTTAGTGACTATGGGGTCCTGTCTTTTTGATTTCTCACAAACATTCATAGAGGCATTCTCCGTGTCAGTAGGTACCCACTGACAACCAACTTTCTTAAATAATCTACCAGTCGGCAACCATTTTAGGCACGATCTAAATGTGCTCTGTTTCTGAGGCACCTTAGTGTTTTTACGAGAGAAAGTTTCTCGTTTTTCCGCACTAGAACTATTAGGCTTCCTAGGGTGCTTCATTAATTCTACAGGCCTATGGTGATTATTTGTCGACGTAATGGATGCAGTGACATGATCATTATCTTCCTTCGTTGGTGCCATATGAGACTTATCCTGAAAGTGACTCTTAGCGAATGTTCCCTTATGTCTATGTCGTGAAGTGACTGATTTAGGCAAACTCTTAGTCTCACCAACTTGGGGAGCACACCTTGGAGAAGGTGTTCCCAAGACTGGTGATTTGACAGACTTAGGATTTACCCTGTTCTTGGCCGACTTCTTTACATCATTCCTACGAGAGGCTAATGAGAAACAGTTCCTAAGGTTTAGTGCTTGAAAGTGATCATTTTCAGCCTGTATCTCAACAGTGTTTGCATTATGTGAGGTTTTATCATCATTGACCTTTTCTTGCAATACACTTAGTTTGTTCCTTAACATTTTAATTGTCGCGTTCTTGGCCACCAGCTGATCTTTCAACTCATTTATCATGAAAAATTCCTGAAAGTCAGGTAATTTCGGATTTTTTGATGGAAGGTTAATTTGGAACTTTTCTTTAAATTGTTGCATTGAAATTTCAAGATCAACACAATGTTTTTCAAGTTTTGAAAATCCTTTTAAAAGTTCATTGTAAACCCTTTTTTCAATCATATCAGGTGATTTGAAAGACTCAGCCGTAGGCAAGGAATTCGACGAATTGTCATGCATACTTTCATTAGACACAGTATTATCTAGATGAGACAGATGTACCACAGTGGTCTGTGCTTGGTGTTTTTCAGGTTCGTAGGATTCCTTCTCACATCTTGTGAGGTCACTTCCTGTGTTGACACCATCATTTGTCTTGTCTGATTTAGTTCCATTCCTACCCAGTGCACCTTTTTCCTCAATGAACCCCTGGACATCCCTTATCAGCAGTAGCAGTGTCGTCTTGTACATTTCAACTTCTGACCCGGTATATTTAGTAAAGCACTCTTTAGTCACTTGGCAGTCATAATCATAATCCATAGTGTATTGAGAGTTGATGAACACTTGGAGTTGATTGTTGATCACATTGAGAGCCGCTCTGGATTTATCCTCAGAATATTCTTCCTTGACCAACTCTAGTTCAAGTTGATCCAGATATAATGTCATCATGACTGTGAAATCACCAATTTCCTGGCCAAAGAGTGAAGCGAAAGCCCGTTTGTACCCCATCACGTATTCAGATTTACCAAACAAAACCTTAATGTGTGATAAAAGTGAACTGAAGCATGGTACTTGACTGTCCTTATCATTAGCCAACTGCATAACCTGAAGGCATTCATCCATGTGTGACCGCGAATGTGACTCATCAGTTCCATCAGAATCAGTATCATTTGTTTCTGTTATAGATGTGAAATTACAGTTCCCATGATCCTTGATAACATCGTACAGTTTGAGAACCTCCGAAATAAGGGAGTCTGAGTTAGTTGTCATAGTGAATACGGGATTTTACAGATCTTGTGATTTAACCGAGAAATTGAATCTTTCGCGGGAATTACTAAAATCACCAAGACACAAACTGCATACAAGTCTGAGAGACAAACCGAGTAGATTCAACAGAGACAAACCGAGTCTATGAAGCTGAGACAAACCGAGTAGACACAAACCAAGTAAATTTACACAAACCGAGTAAATTCTTCAGGGACAAACCGAGTAGGTACAAACCGAGTAAATTCTTCAGAGACAAACCGAGTCTACACAAACCGAGTATGCACAGCAGGGACAAACCGAGTACGCGCAGTAGGGACAAACCGAGTAGGCACAAACTCCCAGGCACGTCACTATCACTGCCTTTTGTCCTTTTGCCTAAACGAGTAAAAAGGACAAACCGTGTCCAAGATTGACACAAACCGAGTCCAATAGTCGACCAAAATGGACAAACCGCTGCCAAGAACAACCCAACTACAACCCACGAATTTTCTCAAAATCACCACACCGTTCTTAGATCTGTGAATCCAAACACTAAACACCACTCTAATCCTATTCTTAAGCTAGAAAGTACAAAGAAAAACAACTTCTAATCACTAAACAAGGTACAAAGATGAAATTTAAGCTACTTACTCAAACCGAACCAAAACTTAAAGAAAACTACAAATCTAAACAAATCTAACCAAAAAAAAAACTTAAAGAACTACACAAATACAATATAAGACAACCTTTAATCACTAAACAAAAACACAAAATGAACCGTATGCAACTAATCAAACCGAACAAGAAAGATCTTGAAAACTACAAATCGACCCAAGTATAAACACCTCACAAACTACACAAATTCGTGAATACCAACTCTCATGGACCTAACCATGGCTCTTGATACCAATTGTAGGGTATTCACAATACATGAATCACTTGTTTGAGGGTTGTTTGGATCGAATAGAAGAGAAGTTCTAGAGAGAAGTGGGAGCCTTTAGTGAGAGAAAGTAACTAGTGTAATATTAGCTTGAAAGGTCCAACCCTTCCCATGTGTGGGAAGGGATATATATACTACTACATATTATGTCCCTAGCGGACTGTGGAGCGAGCTGACAGTGGGGAAAGCCCCGACCCACTCCACAAATATAGATACGACTAATACTAATACTAATACTAATAATACTAAGATAATATAGATAAGCCTACGAGCTATAGAAATGCTAATTAGATGCTCGGGGTGACCGAGCCTTCATCTGAATATTTATATTCCTAGACAACACAAAATGTACAGTTTTGATATGAAAGCATCTAATCCTGCAAAAGGTGCTACCTGTTTAATTGCAAAAGCTACATTGGATGAATCTAAGTTGTGGCACAGAAGGTTAGGCCATGTGAATTTCAAAAACATGAATAAACTTGTGAAGAATAACCTTGTGAGAGGTTTGCCTTCAAAATTGTTTAAAAATGATCATACCTGTGTGGCTTGCAACAAGGGAAAACAACATAGGGCATCCTGTAAGGTTAAATTAGAGAGATTAATCACTGAACCTTTGCATACCTTACATATGGATCTTTTTGGCCCTACATCTGTCCATAGTATTAATCATGCATGCTATTGCCTTGTCATTACAGATGATTGTACTAGATATTGTTGGGTGTTCTTTATGTCTAGGAAGGATGAAGCTACCCCTTTGATTCAAAATTTCATTAGACAGATTGAAAACCTTATTGATAAACGAGTCAAAATCATTAGGAGTGATAATGGCACTGAATTTAAAAACAAGAGCATGCTAGATTTTTGTGGTAATAAAGGAATTAAGCAACAATTCAGTAATGCAAGAACTCCTCAGCAAAATGGAGTTGCTGAGAGAATGAACAGGACACTTATTGAGGCAGCTAGGACTATGCTTGCAGATTCACTTTTACCTACTACATTTTGGGCTGAAGCAGTCGGCAATGCCTGCTACATCTTTAATAGGGTTAGAGTGACCAAGCCTCAAAATAGAACTCCTTATGAGCTTATGTTTGGCCACAAACCAGTTGTTAGCCATATAAGGCCTTTTGGGTGTCATGTTACCATTCTTGATACTCTAAGTGTTCTTGGAAAATTTGAAGGAAAGTCTGATGAAGGGTTTTTACTTGGGTATGCATTAAACAGTAAAGCCTTTAGGGTTTACAATTTAGTATCCAAGAAAGTAGAAGAAAATCTGCATGTAAACTTTCTTGAGGAAAAACCCAATGTCAAGGGAATTGGTCATAGGTGGATGTTTGATATTGATTATTTGACTGATTCTATGAATTATGTTCCTGTCTCCAAGGAGAATCAAATTAACCCTATTGCAGGTACCCAAGAAGCTACTAACATTGCAGGTACCAAAGATTCTTCAAATTCAGGGAACATTGATGATATGGCTGAGCTTGTTGTGATTCCATCTACAGAGAACAAGTCTGATGCAGCTGAAGCAGTAATCAAGGATTCTTCACCTCAGAAAACAGACTCTGAAGTTAAGTCTGGCAAAGTCAAATCCCCTAGCATTTCCAGTACTTCACTTTTTAAGTCTGGTAGTGATGTTCTACCAGACCTTTCTTCAAATACTGAATGTGCTGATTCTGAGATGCCAGAACTTGAAGTATTTCCTAATCCTAATGAAGGTGTTTTTGATGGGGCTTCCTATGATGAAGGAGGTATTATTACTGATTTCAACAACTTACCCACTGAAGTGGAAGTAAGTCCAACCCCCACTCTCAGGATCCACACCATTCATCCCAAAAGCCAAATAATTGGTAACCCCAAGTCTGCTGTTCAAACAAGAAGTAGAGTGCAACATCAGTCTGCTTCTCTTGCACTCATTAGCCTGATCAAGCAACAACAAAGGGTCAACCATAAGGACCAGCAACATTGCTTATTTGCTTGCTTACTTTCTCAAAGTGAACCCACTACAGTTTCTGAAGCTTTAGGGGAGGAAAGTTGGGTAGAAGCCATGCAAGAAGAGTTGTTGCAGTTCAAGCTACAGAAAGTATGGGTTCTTGTAGACCTACCTAATGGAGCTAAAGTTATTGGTACTAAATGGGTCTTCAGGAATAAAAGGGATGAAAGAGGGGTAGTTGTAAGGAACAAAGCAAGGTTGGTAGCTCAAGGATACAAACAGGAGGAGGGCATAGATTATGATGAGGTTTTTGCTCCTGTAGCAAGGATTGAAGCTATCAGGTTATTCTTGGCCTATGCATCATACATGGGATTCAAGGTATATCAGATGGATGTCAAAAGTGCTTTTCTTTATGGCACTATTGAAGAAGATGTGTATGTACATCAACCTCCTGGCTTTGAGGATCCTGCTAACCCCAATCAAGTGTATAAGGTTATTAAAGCTCTATATGGTCTTCATCAGGCTCCTAGAGCTTGGTATGAAACTCTTTCACAGTTTCTTGAAGAACATGGATACATCAGGGGTGTAATTGACAAGACATTATTTATCAAGAGAGATCAGAAGGATATTATTCTTGTCCAAATTTATGTGGATGATATCATTTTTGGATCCACAAGAAAGTCTTGGTGTGATGAATTTGAAGGTTTAATGAAGAGTAGGTTTGAAATGAGCTCAATGGGAGAACTTACATTTTTCTTGGGATTGCAAGTTAAGCAAAAGGATGATGGACTTTTTATTTCTCAAGACAAGTATGTTGCAGAAATTTTGAAAAAGTTTGAATTCTCAAATGTGAAGGCAGCAGTCACTCCCATGGAGAACAAAGTGCCTTTAACAAAGGATGAAGATGCTGCTGATGTAAATGTGCATCTTTACAGATCCATGATAGGTTCCCTCATGTATCTTACTGCTTCTAGACCTGATATTATGTATGCAGTTTGTATTTGTTCACGTTTTCAGGTTCAACCAAAAACTTCACATCTTCATGCTGTGAAGAGGATCTTTAGGTACTTAAAGGGCAAACCAAATTTGGGCCTTTGGTATCCTAAGGAGTCAGCTTTTGACCTGACAGCTTATTCAGACAGTGACTATGCTGGTGCAAGTCTGGATAGGAAATCAACAACAGGAGGTTGTCAGTTCCTTGGAAGGAGGTTAATATCTTGGCAATGCAAGAAGCAGACGATTGTGGCTAATTCAACTACTGAGGCTGAGTATGTAGCAGCTGCTCATTGTTGTGGACAAGTTTTGTGGATTCAGAATCAGATGCTGGACTATGGTTTGAATTTTATGAATACTGTTATCCACATAGATAATAAGAGTACTATATGTATTGTTAAGAATCCAGTATATCACTCTAAAACTAAGCATATAGAAATAAGGCATCACTTCATTAGGGATTGCTTTGAAAAGAAGTTGATTAGAGTGGAGAAAATACATACAGATTTTAATGTTGCTGACCTGTTAACTAAGGCATTTGATGGTCCTAGGTTCAATTATCTGGTAGTTAACATTGGTATGATGAACCCCTAGTTTGAATTAAGGGGAGGTTTGGCCTAAGGGGAGGTCAAACTGTGAAGTATGTAAAGTATGAATACTTACCAGCATTTAGGTTATTTTTAAGTTTTGTAGTTTTGATTTTAGTTCTGTTAGTGATAAAAAAAAAAAAAAAAAAAAAAAAAAAATTTGTTTATTTTATCTATGTCTTTTATTTCTTTTATAGGCAATGCTGGATTAAGTATATTTTCACAAGTTGTTGAGTGAGACTATTGGAACTTCTCACTTGGTGGAGGTACTTTGCACTAACACATCAAAAGGTTATCAGTCCACCTTGTCTCATCAACATAAGGACTGGCTAATCCTGAGCAAACGGCTAACAGGTAAAGATTGCTCAAATCCGTTTATGGCTGACAATTTGCCAAAAATTGTATGGTATTCAACTCACCATATCTAAGATAAGTGAAGAGTTGGCTAGCCCACAAGGTTATGGCTTGTGGTAAAGGCTGTGGAAAACCATAAATGGCAATCAATTCACCATGATGAGGTGCTTTTCCATCAAAGAATTGACTAGTCCAGAAGCAAACGGCTTTTGGTAAAGACTTAACAAATCCGTTGATAAGCTGATGATTTGCTTAAAATCATATGGTTATCAGTGTACCATGGTCTTACACACCAAAACATTTGGCTACTCCAGTAGTAATGGCTATTGGTAAAGAGACATCAAATCCATTAAATTTCAATGATTCACCTCTCACAGGTGTTAACACACTTGAAAGTGATGAGAATAGATATGAAACTTAATATGAATTGATGTACATATAGTCAATGTTGCTGCAAAGACCATATCAGAAGAGCTTATCAAGATTCAAGCTGCTAGAAAGGAACAAGACCTAAATACATTTCAAAGTGTTCAAGATTCAATCCTCAGAAGGCTAAATCAGAAGAACTTGAAGTTCATGAAGCATGAAGATCAAGTTAGGGGAGGATTGTTGGGAATTATGATGCGTATCAAGAGCAGACAACTTAGGTCTGGTAGTTTACTAAGTTAGGTCTGTTTGTGATTTAGGTCTGGTTATGTAAAGTTAAGTCTGGTAGTACATGTTAAGTCTGGTTGACTTATAAAGTTAAGTCTGGTCGTGAAGATAGGAAAGTTTGTTAGAGTTATGTTAGGAATAGATACATTACGTGTATGTATCTTTATAGAAGATTTGTGTATATCTTCTGTGTCGTCTAGGGTTTCCTTGTGTTATAAAAGGATCCCTAAAGTTTGTTAGTTTATAGGTGTGAGGTGTACGAATTGATCATAGTGAATATCAATATACGAAGTTAGTGATATCCCTGCTTGTGTTCTTAATTGTTCTTGTTAAGATTCCGCATTAACATTAACAATCACTTAGGGTTTCTCACTTAGATTGGTTCGGATTTATCCTAACCATCTACTAGGTATTCAAGACTACTTAGTGATCCATATACAATTTGTGGACCATCATGGGTAAAGTTTAAGGAGTGTTTGGCATAAGTATGTTTTTACCCATTTTGGGTTGTAAACGGGTCAAGTGTCTTTGGAACATGTGTATTATGTTAAAGTAATAATAAGGGTTAAGTTTGGTATGAAATTGAAGTGGTATAAGTGGTCTTGATGTGTAAATGGGTCAAAATGGGTTTTGACGCATAACCCGTCATTTGTAAAGTACTATTCCAGAAAGTCGTACGGTAAATATTTTTTTATGGAAATGAGCTCAACAAGATATACTAAGTAAATCTGGAAGGTTTGGTGAAATACCGAGTTCGGGAGGTCGGGTTTTCAATCGCGGGACTTGAAAACCAATCCAGGCAAACAACAGGTCTGAACCGCCCCGGTTGAGATCTCAACCGGCGGTTCAGACCAAATTTCGGGCCGGAATTGGACCCCAACTGGTAGTTGGGCAGGGTTTTCAGAATTTGTCGATTTTCAAAAAATCATATCTTTTAAACCGTAAGTCGTCACGGGTCGTGCCACCCGTCTTTTTGAAGGTAATTGAGTCTAGTTTCATTTATAAATAGTTTCAAGGTCTAAATGTCTATAGATTTTTGTAAATGGTCAAAAGAGTAACAGGGTGTCCGTATAAGTTAAACGTTTCCGCGTAAAAAGTTTTAATTTTTTTTCTAAGCGGGCACGGGGTGTAACAATTACTTGATTATTATGACGTCGCAAGTGGGAGCTGTTGGAGTATGCTCATGTCATAATAAATAATTATATGACTAGACATATGTGAGCCTATGGGGTCACACACTTTTACACAGAGATACCATTTTATATATTGTATTTACCTTATTTACACTATATATATGACTACGTAACTTGGGATCGATAATGGGCTACTAATAACTATGCTAGTACTTAGTTTATTGGATTGGACCAACAAATGGGCAAGCCCATTTGAAGCTCCATATGGCTGGCCATGGTAAGGAGAACAAGAGAGAAAGATCAAGGTGGTTAAGTGTAACTTTTCCTTAATTATCTCCTAATTGATTTTTTCATTAAGGAGATTGATTAATAATTAATCACTTGCCACAATTCTCTCTCCCTCTCTCCTCTTGAAAACCCACGGCACAAACCAAACCCCTCTTAAGGTTTGTGTTCTTTCATCCCGTCTTTGCTAAATCCATCATAGGTTGTTGCAAGAACAAGTGTTACGTGGTCAAGACTAGCATCGAGTGGTTATCTGTGATTTGTAGTTTGTTTCATTCTTAGAGGAGATCAACATCATCGATCTCTTGGGTTTCTCCATCTCATTTTGGTGAAATTGGTGATTGCTAGTGACCTTCGAATCACGCTACAAAGGTATATATAATTGTTATCTTTATTCTTGATTGATCATATGGCTATTATGGATCCATTTTTGGTGATGTTATCCGCTGCGTTTACATGTTTAATATGTTATTATATATTCAACATCACCTATAGATTAATCGACGCCAATTTCCATTAGCTGTATGTTTCGCCATGACCATCAACAAAAGTCAAGGCCAGTCTTTATCAAAAGTTTGATTTTTTTTGCCTAAGCCAGTCTTCACGCATGGTCAGCTTTACATCGCTGTATCTAGAGTAAAAAGTAGGAAAGGATTGAAGGTTTTGATATACGACAAGGATGGTAAAATTTTCACATAGTACTTTGAATGTTGTTTACCATGAAGTACTGCAAAAGATTTGATCCGCCATTAGTTAAAATGCTTTATTCTTCATTGTTATTTTTACCTATCTTATATGTACTTAAGTTTAACATTATCCAGTTTTGGAGATTATTCGTTTATTCTTCTTTGTTGTTTTTAACAAATTGAATGCTCTTTTTACTTTTCATTTTTATTAATGAAATGAACAATATTGTTTGAGAGTTAATATTAGTTAGTTTTTTTGGCTTTTTACCTTTTAAGGTTCTATTTTCTAACTGATATGAGCTGCCCGTGATTTATCACGGGTTTATAGGCTAGTAACTTTATACACCCGAGAGATGTGAGAATCCAAACACATTATGTGATGTGCTAGTATATAATTTCCGTGCTTATTTTGACTAACATGGAACGATTGTATGTTGTAATTACTTTTATATTAATGTTAAATGACCCCTAACTTGTATATTGATTAGAATAAAAGCTCATTTGCTTGAGGACAAGCAAATCCCAAGTGTATGGACATTTGATAAGGATTTATTTTGTAACTTTTTAAGGGGTTATTTAAGCCAAAAATTGAGTAAATATGATCAAATATTGCCTCAAATCGTTTCTTTTTGTATTTTAGGTACTTGGGACGAGAATTATGGAAAATGGCACTTTTGGAGCATATTTGGACGATAAAGTGAAGAAAACGGCGAAGTCACGAAAAGTGTGTCAGATATTGGAGTCTGACGACGTCACTAGACACAACGTGACGCCGTTCCTTGAAATTTATGATTGATTTCTAGTGTTGAGCTAACAAGTGACACCCCAGAGAGTTTTGAAGATCCTATAACCTGACGCCGTCAGGTACAAAATGGAGATGGACGTCACGCTTTAAGTTAACAAGAGACGCTCCAGAAGAGTTTTACGAGTGACGGCCTCATATTCCTTCGTGACGCCGTCAGAGCAGCGACTTGCACAAGATGAAACCCAAAACACGGCGAATTGACAATGACAGAAGCTATAACCTGACGCCGTCACCATTGTAATACTATATATATTTTTGAATGTTTTCATTTTTAAGGGTGGCACTTTAGGGTAACATCTTTTGGGAACGAATTTCAGCAGCTTTGTAACGGTTTTTCAACCCTTGAACCTTATACCTTATTGAAGATAAGTTATTCGTTTAATCATCCAATATGTCTATGTGTTGTTTGATTACTTTTTATATTTTCTTCTATCCATCATGCTAGCTTAAATTTAATTGTGTCTGCTTAGATCTAGTGAAACCTAGTTATTGATTATTGATTTGTTGTCTTGTTTAGTTGATTGTCTCGTGTTAGGCTAAGAAAATTAGCTGACCTCTTATATGTAACTAGCTTGAACTTCTTAGAAAACGCAACCGTAGAGTGCATTATTGGTTTTCCTCGTTGTATTTATTGCATGAATTGCGGCTTGTTGATCCTAGATGACTTAATAGACTTTAAGGGATTTAAGGGAGACTAAGATTCATAGAGTTGGGGACTTCGGCACCACCCCACAACCAATATTAAGGAATACAACGCTTCAGCTAAAACAAGGACGTGACAATTCAACGAATTAGTAAAAGATTACTAGGGAGTAATTAAGTCTAACTAAACACGTTTGTGTTACCATAAGAGTTACCACAAATTTACTTTTTCTTGTCTTTAGATTAATTTTAGTTTTATAATTAGTTTTTGGGTAAGTTGATTAGCAACTAATCCGCCCACTCTTTCAAAAACCAAGATTTTTAATTTGCTTTCTAAAAAATATAAAAATACAAAAAGAATCATCCCTCACCTCTAGACCTATCTCGACATACATTTTGACCTAACGACACTATTCCCCTAGACAATGATCAATCCCCCGGACCTACCTATACTACACTACAATGGTCAGGTACACTCCTCGAAGGATTGCAAGCTTCTCAAGATCTCTTGAGAAGTAAAACCTTTTGTGAGGTCTTGCAAATCTCGCATCAGTTATACGCTAAAAACGCAAAACCAAAAAACGTAAAAATCCAAAACTTATAGAAAGGTCATAATTTATCAAAAAGAGTAAATTGCAGAAATCGTCCTTGTGGTTTGAAAAAATTGTATGTATCGTCCCTAGTCTTCAATAATTGCAGGCGGCCTCCCTGTGGGAAAACTATTGGTTCGTTTTGGTCCCTGGCACTAACGATGGTTAGTTCCTCCTCGTTAGTTGATACTATTTTAAGGGCATTTATGTCTTTTCCCTTGTGATCCCAATTGACTCGCCTTTTCCAACCCTTTTAATAGTCACAAACCGTGACTTCTTCTTCCCCAATTTAAAAAACCACATAAAACCCTAATTTAAGATACATATCAAACACAAGGAAGTTTCTTGGCAATGGTGACCTGTTTTTGTGCTAATGTAGCAGTTATTCGTACTTCTTGGACTAAAACAAACCCTGGCTATAGGTTTTGGTCTTGTGCTCAGAATGTAAGTTTACTTAATTGGTTTTGATTTTATGTTAGAAAATTTTCACTTATTGTATGTTGGTATTGCTTCGTTTTTAGATGCCCAATTGTAGTTTCTTCTTATGGCTTGATCCTCCAATGTGTGCTCGTTCAAGAGCTATTATCCCTGGATTGTTAACATCAAGAAATCAGCTTCAAGAAAGGTTGAACACAATGGCAATTGGAAACCGTCGACTCAAGAATTGGTTGATATGTAGTTGGTTATTGTTTCTTGTTATGTTTTACATGTAATCTTGTATGTGATGTATGAAAGATAAACAGAAGTAGTAGTTGATCTTAGAAGTGTGTAATGGTTTACAATTTTGATGGTTATGTTTGTTCATGTGAATGTTACAATATCTTTTAATGTAAACAATGTTTTATGAATGGAATTTTGTTAAAAGGATATTGGCATATTGGCATAACAGCAAACTGGTATGAATCAACAAGCTAGAATATAGCAAACTGGAAAAGCATAAACATAAACTTAAAGGTAGAGTAAACCATAAAGATTGACTTAAACAAGCCTTTGGTATACATAGTCTTGGAACACAAGTGTAAAGCATACAGTTAGCCATAAGACATGAAAGTCAAATCTAGTCTTAAACATGGACACAAAGTCTTCGAACACAACAAAAAAAAAGTCTTAAAAACATAACAGACAAAAGTAGCAGCAGTCCATTAGTTTCATGCTTTTTTTTTTTGGACCTGCAGATGCACTTTGACTTCCAGCTTGGCTTGCAGCAACTTCATTCACTCTTGACCTTTCCTTTCCAGCTTGGCTTGGAGCTTGGCTTTGTGATTGGCTTGCAGCTTGGCTTCCAACTTGCCCTTTTTCTTTACAACTTCTTTTGTTGTGCCCTTTTTTCTTACAAAGAACACATGTCACAGTTTTTCCTTTTTTAGACAATTTCCCATCTTTGACCATAAAAATCTCACCAGCACTCTTTCTTCTATTTTTTTTCGGCCTACCTACCTGAGTGTAACACCCCTTAAATTATGAGTTAACAGCGGAAGACTAATCGGAGTATTACGGGGAGGATCGAAGTCATAATCATAGAAAACAACACAAATGAGGCGTTTTGAAAGTACTTGTCATTCATATAGTAATTCAGTTACAAAAGTGAAATATCAGAGTTGTGAAATCCATAAAAAAGATAGTAGTTTGAAATGAAAGACATAATTTATTTTACACCATATAAAAACTATAAGTTTATTGCCTGCTCCGTGCCTTGT
Organism: Artemisia tridentata subsp. tridentata; assembly: GCA_021014915.2. NCBI lineage: Eukaryota > Viridiplantae > Streptophyta > Magnoliopsida > Asterales > Asteraceae > Artemisia > Artemisia tridentata. The sequence goes on from CP139503.1 coordinate 180,077,202, forward strand.
CTGCTCCGCTAATTACCTGAGATAAACATGCTAAAAGTCAACAAAATTGTTGAGTTAAATCATAGAGTTTGTAATTATTATCAGTTCGAACACAAGTGTAGGATTGCATGTGAAATACAATTATTTGAAATAGTGATATTGCAGTTATATATATTGTCCTAAGTCTCATGACACGCAAACGTTAACAGAGTACCAGGATTCGGTAGGGAACACCCCAAATTAATGGAGTGAGTTATGGCCCTCGGGGTAATAGGGGATTTGCCATTTCGTATTTCATTTAAATATAATGCATTGCGACTAATACGACTAGCAACTAAGGCTATCCGTCCAGTATTAGTGGAATAGGCAGTCAGCCTCCAATAGATCTATTCACTATATTCGCGTTCACTCGCAAGTGATTAATGCCTCATGATGGGGAGGGGCTTTTGGCAATAGTGGTAACTTAGGCAATATCAATCAGGTGTAGCATACATAAAAATATTTGTGTTCTATTTGTAACATGTATCTCCCCCACGGAGTGTAAAGTGATAAAATGAGTAAAAGTGGGGCTATGACTCACCTTGTGTGTAACTGGCAAAGTGATATGTGAATTCAAGTGAGTTACGGGTACGGATCCAACACACGACCTGAATAATAGTGAAATCTGAGAATTTGACTTAATACGAATAGTGATTGTGATAATGAGTAACGAATAACGATCTGATTGGTGATGTGAGTGTGTGATACGCTTAAAATGCTTCAAGTTCAAAAATAATATTAGATATAATATTATCTTGTTTTTATGTCATTTAATCGATTAATATCGTTTCCTCGAAAGTGGTTGAACGAAACATTAAGTTAAATTGTTAAAATTCGTTATATAAAAATATAACGTAACGTGTTTAAGTATATTGAATGAAATGTAAAAATGCACGTGATTGTGGGAAAAAGTGTAGAATGTGAAATAGAAATGAATATGATATAAAGTTACAGTTTGGTCCTTGTACTTATCCAAATTTTACACTTTTTACCCTAACGGAGTTAGTTTTGCACCGTAAGTCCTTGGTTAACTATATATTACATTTTTAGTCCAAAAACTTCCAAAATGACATTTCAAGTTTTCTATTTACTGTTTTAACATTTTCTACCCTTAAGTTTACGTATTTGGCAGTTTTGGATACAATTATATAAAACTTACATTTTTAACCCGAATAGTGAAATACTTTGCAAACTTAGTCCAAATTTTACAAAAAAAAGTGTGAAAAGAATTTCGAGAGTTTTAGTAACTTTATAAAGCTTATTTGAGTCTGATTAAACTGCTTATTTGCTAAAATAGCTTATTTTCCACTTATTGGGCTTTAACGAGCCAATTTAAAAGCCCATTAACATTTTATGATCCAAAGGGTTTAAGGACAAAGTGGGCTTATCATTGGGCTGGTTTTAAGGTCTGAAATTCATAACCAAATAGCTTATATCATCAGCTTATCGCAAGTGCTTATAAATCACTTATTGGGCTTTAAAGCCCAACCGAATAAAAATGAGTGTTTATTAACAGTTTCGAGTAGCATTTGGTTTGAGGTTTGTAAAGGGCTTATATGAGCTTATTAACAAAAACTTATAACATCAACTTATTAGGTGAGCTTATGAAGAATCGAGATGAGCGATAAAATTGATATGTCATGTGTTCGAACTCGGTTTTAAATAGCCATTTCTTAGTCGACAAAAGTGAGTTGGCCCGATATTAAATATGACTTATCATGTGTGATTTAATATATACGATGCAACATATATTTAAAATGGTGTTCAATATGTAAATAAATGAAGATGTTTGTGTCGTGTGATGGTGTAACAATGATTTCTAGCCTTCCATCAATAGGTGGAAAATCATGTTATGCGTGAAAATGAATACAAGAAGCGTAAAATGCATGGAAAAGTATATATACGTTCGAATAAAAATATAAAACATGCATGAAATGATGAAAACCATATGAAAGGATGGAAAAGCGTTCGAGATGACTTACAACACCTTAAAAGGTGGTGAGACTTCCGTTTAAAAGGACTGGGCTAGAATGGAAAAACCTTTCACTCGCTAGAACAAGCACCAAAGGATCGAATGGTGTTTTCTAGTCCCAAAATATGGCTCAAACGAAATGGAGAATCGCTTCTGGTCTTTGAGAGGCTCGAATATGGGAGAATATTCAGTAGCAATGCATGAAAAATATTATGGTGTGAATGGGAGTTAATAGGGAGTGAAATATGTGTATTTATGTACACGTATAGTTGTATATATTGTATAATATGATCACAACTTGGTTCGAACAGTAACATGGCAGGGAATTGTTGAATTTTAGGAGATTTGCAATCGATTTCTAGGACTTTTAGAGAGGCTTGTGTGTGTAGGATTAGTTGTGAGTTGATTTGGGTATATATACATATGTGTCGACATCTAAAAAGGTCCAAAACAAATATGTATCGTGTGATATTGTGAACCAATGTGAGAAAAGGTGAGGAATAATGTTTAGAACTCATACTCGACCAAAAATAAATAAAAGTGTTAGGGGAAAAATAGTTTGGATCGATTTTGGTTAATATGGTGTGAGTTGTGTGAATTTGTACAAGTCTCGAAGGTGATAAGCTTTGGGTCTCGTTTTGTGTTCAAACATTCTAATGAGAGGGTGAATGTCAACATACTAATTCTTTGGTGTGTGAGGAGTCGAATGGTGTAAAAAGTTGGGTGTGTTGTGTGTCGAAATCGAAAGAAAATGAGGCCAAGTTTGGGTGAGCTAGTCGAGTTATATAAATGAAATATATAAAACTTAAAAATTTGGGTTAGGCTGGTGAATATTACCAGGCCATAAAAATTGGGCCGAGAGTTGTGTGTGATCCGTTTGATAAATAAATAGTGTGTTTATTTCGTTGTGGTCCGCGTGTGAGCTCGTTCCAATATTTGGTGAATCACGTATCAACGTGTTTGAGTTATTATAATGTAATAAACAAAAAGTTCAAAATTTTCCCATAGAAATGGTTAACTGAACGGTAATGGTGATTAATACTTGATTAACTGTTACAAGTTACTGGGGAATTTTACAGATTGCCACAGTACCCACCCGTCAATCAGAATTTCGTCCCAAAATTAAAATATAAGATAGTTGTGAGGGTTGTCTAGAGAAATAAATATGGATATTTGTCGCGGATTTGATCCTCGCGTTCCCAAGTATACTCTGGTCCTCGCTTAGAGTTCCATAGAACTTTGACAATGGGAATACCGTTTTGCTTTAGCTGTTTCACCTCCCTGTCCATTATTTCTACTGGTTCTTCTGTGAATACGAGTTTTTCATCAAGTGTGATTTCTTTCATTGGGATGACAAGAGTTTCATCTGACAAATATTTCTTTAGTTTTGAAACGTGAAATGTGTTGTGTACTCTACTGAGTTCCTCTGGGAGCTCAAGTTTGTAAGCAACTGGACCAATCCTTTCGAGGATTTTGAATGGTCCAATATACCTTGGATTTAACTTTCCACGCTTTCCAAAGCGTACCATTCCCTTCCATGGGGAAACTTTTAACATAACCCTGTCACCAATTTAAAATTCCAAGGGTTTTCGTCTTACATCAGCGTAACTCTTTTGTCTGTCATTAGCGGCTTGTAGTCGTTGTCTGATCTTAAAAATCTTTTTCGTTGTTTCGTATACAGTTCTGGTCCTGTGAGTTGTACATCACCAACTTCTGCCCACCAAACAGGCGATCTGCACTTTTGACCATAAAGTGCCTCAAATGGTGCTGCCTTGATGCTGGCATGGTAACTGTTGTTATTTGAAAATTCAGCCAATGGCAAGTGTTTATCCCAACCTTTCCTGAAATCTATAACACATGCCCAGAGCATGTCTTCTAAGGTTTGGATTGTTCTTTCACTCTGCCCATCAGTCTGAGGGTGATAAGTGGTGCTCATATCTAAACGTGTACCGAGAGCTTTTTGTAGAGTTTGCCAAAATCTTGAGGTAAATCGGTTATCTCTATCTGAGATGATGGAGATTGGAACTCCATATCAAGTCACTATTTCCTTGAGATACAACTGTGTAAGGGCGTTCATCTCGTCAGTTTTCGAGATTGGTAGAAAATGAGCGGACTTGGTGAGACGATCAATGATGACCCAGATGGTTTCCAATCCAGTTGACGTCTTTGGTAGTTCAGTGATGAAATCCATGGTAATTCTTTCCCATTTCCATACTGGTAGTTTAGGTTGTGCAAGTAATCCTGGCAGTTTTTGACTTTTCGCCTTGACCCTTGAACAAGTCAAACATTTCCCAACATACTCAGCGATGTCGGCTTTCATGTTTAGCCACCAATAAATCTTTTTGAGATCCTGACACATCTTGTCAGAACTTGGGTGAATATAGTACTTGAATTTGTGGGATTCATGCATGATGAGATCACGAATACCTCCATAGAGAGGAACCCAGCTTCTTTCTTTGAAACAAAGCATTCCGTCAGATCTTTTCACGAAACTGTTTTCATTTTCTGGCATGCCATAAATTTTCTCATGGGGTCTGTTTTCTTCTTTGAGAGCTTCTGATTGGGCTATGAGGATTTGTGATGGAAGTGGTGAACAAATGGTCATTCTCAGAGATCAGACTCTGAAAGGTTTGATTCTTTCTTTTCTGCTCAAGGCATCAACCACAACATTTGCCTTACTGGGGTGATAGCAAATTTCACCATCGTAATCGTTGAGCAATTCTAACCATCGACGTTGTCTCATGTTCAACTCCTTTTGATCTAGGATGTGCTGAAGACTCTTGTGATCGGTGAAAACCGTGCACTTGGTACCGTACAAGTAATGTCTCCATATCTTAAGAGCAAAGACCACTGCTCCTAATTCTAGATCATGAGTGATGTAGTTTTCTTTGTTCTTCTTGAGATGTCTAGAAGCATAAGCTATCACTTTGCTTCTTCGCATTAACACTGCACCTAAACCGTGATGTGATGCATCACAATACACCACGAAGTCTTCACCTCCTTCAGGTAGCGCTAATATGGGTGCTTCACAGAGTTTCTGTTTTAAGAGTTGAAAAGCTGACTCTTGTTTTTCTTCCCATATATACTTCTTGTTTTTCTGGGTCAATTCAGTCAAAGGCTTTGCAATCATTGAAAAATCTTCTATGAACCTTCTGTAGTAACCAGCGAGACCTAAAAATTGACGAATCTTTGTTGGGGTTGTAGGAGATGCCCAACCTTTAACCGCCTCAATCTTGGCAGGGTCTACGTGGATACCTTGACTGTTGATGATATGGCCAAGAAATTGCACCATTGGAATCCAAAAATCACATTTGGAGAATTTAGCGTACAACTATTCATTTTTGAGCAACTCTAAAATGGTTCTCAAGTGTTCAGCATGTTCTTCCTTGCTGCGTGAGTAGATTAAGATGTCATCGATGAACACGATCACGAATTTGTCCAAGTATGGTTTGCATACTCGGTTCATTAAATCCATCAACAATGCGGGTGCATTGGTGAGACCAAATGGCATTACTTGAAATTCATAATGCCCATACCGCGTTCTAAAGGTTGTTTTGGGAACGTCTTCTTCCCTGACCCTTAGCTGATGATATCCCGATCTCAGATCAATTTTTGAGTAGACACTCGATCCTTGCAACTGGTCAAACAAATCATCAATCCTGGGCAATGGATATCGATTCTTTACAGTGAGTTTGTTCAACTCCCTATAATCAATACACATTCGGAACGTTCCGTCTTTCTTCTTGACAAATAAGACCGGTGCTCCCCAAGGTGATGAACTTGGTCGGATGAATCCTTTATCTGACAGCTCCTTCAACTGATCAGACAATTCTTTCATTTCAGAGGGTGCTAATCGATAAGGTGCTTTTGCAACTGGTGCTGCTCCAGGCACTAAATCAATTTGAAATTCTACTTGCCGAACTGGTGGAATACCCGGCAAATCTTTCAGAAATACTTCAGAAAATTCTTTGACAACTGGCACTTCTTCGAGTGGTTTCTCTTTTGATTCATTCTCCGTCACCTGAACCAAAAACACGTGACATCCTTTGTTCATGTACTTCATCATCTTGATATACGAGATGATGTTGAGTTGGGTTTTACAGTGATCGCCACGAATGATAAGAGTTTCACCGTTGAGTGGAATTTGGACGACCTTCTCGTCACAAATGATTCTGGCGTACTGCTTGGATAACCAATCCATGCCAATAACGACGTCAAAGCTACTGATTTGAATATGCATGAGATCAATGGGAAAAAGTTTGTTTAGAAGTGTTAGGGTGCAACCTTGGATCATTGTCCTGGTGCCTATGAGGTTTCCATTAGCCATTTCAATTTCGTAGGTAGTGTCAAGTTCTACTGGGGCGGTATTAAGCAGTGAAGCAAATGAAGTAGACACAAAGCTCTTATCAACTCCATAATCAAATAATATTTTAGCACTTTGTTGGTTTAGTAAGAATGTACCCGTGACGACATCGGGGTCCTGTGGTGCATTTCCGTCACCAAGCACATATACTCTCCCACGAGCAACATTGTTCGGATTCTTTGGGCAGTTGCTCCTGTAGTGCCCTTTCTCGCCACAACCATGGCATACTACTGCTATCGGCTGTGTATTTGCACCCGTGGCTCTGCAGTCAACAGTTTTATGACCCACTTTTTGGCAATTGCCGCACATTGCAATACAAGGCCCAGTGTGATGTAGTTTACATCGGTTGCACTGGGGTTGTGTTCCGGTATAAACTTTTCCTTTTGTGGGTGCAGCAACATAAGCTCTAGCGGCTTCCTATCTTCGATTCTGTTGGTGGTGGTGGTTGTTGTGATTCTATTGATAGTTTTGGTTACGGTTGTTGTTGTTGTTGTTGTTGTTGTTGTTGTTGTTGTTGGGGTTCATGTTGTTGTTATAGTTGTTGTTGTTAGGGTTCCTGTTGTTGTTGTTGGGAGTGGTGGTTCCACGGTTATCTACACTTCGTTTGTGATCATTGTTTGCCGAGGTAGAACTCCGTTTGGTTACCCGTTCCAATAATCGTTGAGCTATTATGATAGCTTCCTCCAGAGTTGTTGGTTTTGACGAGGTGACATCTCCTTCGATGCTTTAAGGCAGTCCCTCGACGTACCTTTCCAATTTCTTTTCAATATCCGGCACCATAGTGGGACACAGTACCAACAGTTCTTGGAACCTTCTATTTTAGGTTCTCAAATCATTCCCCTTTACAATCAACTGGTGGAATTCCTCCTCCAGTTTCCTAATCTCCGTACGCGGGCAGTATTTCTTCAGCATTTTTGTTTTCAGTTCAGCCCAGGAGATTTGATATTGTTAATACAAATATCGTCCCAAAAACGTTATTTATATTTTATGATCTTTACTTTATTTTGTTAATGACAAATACAAGGTATATCTTTTAGTAAATCATAAATACAAGCTAAAGTCTTTTTAGAACACATTTACATTTCAAAGGATCACTAGAATTTACATTTTATACATTTACATGTTTATTTCCTAAAATGGAAACTTTATTTTTCAAAAGTTAGAATGACATCATGACATACATCATGAACACAATCTTGGAAAGATTTTGTGATATTTTATTTAGATCTTCAAGCCAAAGAGTTGACATTTGAAGATATGGAAAGATTGTGCAAGATTTGGAAATCTATTAGCTGTCCTGCACTGGTGGATCCAATTGCATACAAGGACGGATCCAAATTTTGGGATCCGCCGGATCCGCCAGCTGTTCACTTAGTTTGCCTATAAATAGCAAGCTGATCATTTGGACAATTCATCACTCATATAGCTTAAATACATACTCATTCATTTACTAACCCATATCATTCATTCATTCATCTCATTTTATCTTTCCTTTTGTAGCAAAGGGATCAAACATACAAGGATCAACGTTCTGTCGTTATCCGTCTAGCTTAGCCACTGTGTGATCTTGTACTAGTTTGCATATCATTGTTTGTATTATTTATATCAGTAGAGTGAGGTTAGTGTTTTAGTCATTAAAACACAAAGAGTGTTGGGAGTGGTTGTACCCTTGTAAAAGAACCAAACGGGAGTGGTTGTACCCTTGTGAAAGAACCAAACGGGAGTGGTTGTACCCTTGTAAAGAACTCGGTGTTTAGATTAGTACTGGAAAAAGAAGTAAGCGACGTGTAAAGGTTTTCTCCACCTAGAAGGGAGTTTGTTTCTTAGTGAAAGATAACTCTCGAGTTAGAGGCTCGAGGAGTGGAGTAGGGCAAGGAAGAGAGTCCTTGTAGCCGAACCACTATAAACATCCGTGTTGTGTGGTTTGATCATTCCTCTCTTTACTTTTCATATATATTGTGTGATTATTTTTTTTGTGTATGTTTTCTTTGAAATTACATTAAGTAACAAAGCAAATCAAATTTTAAAAACGGTAAAACTATTCAACCCCCCTTCTAGTTTTCCACAATTGGTACCAGAGCGGTGTTACTCAAGATATTCAAAATATATTGTATTTTAAAAACTTGAAACGATCAATGGATTTTGAAAACTTTAAAGAAGGACAATCTATGCAAAGACCACCACTATTTGAACCAAATTGTTTCATATATTGGAAAAATCGCTTTGAGACATATGTGAAGTCAAAGGACATAGATCTGTGGTATATTATTGTAGATGGTGATTACAAGCCCATAAGTAATGATATTTCAGGTGGTCGGTGTAAGATCTAAACATCTTGATTGTGTGGATGATTTGGGTGGCCTTGGATTATGGAGGAATAGATCCATACTGGAGTTAGAGAGATGAAGTTTTAGAGAGAGGTGGGAGAAACTCAAAAACAGAAAATTAGGTTAAAGTAAATGAGAGTTCCAACCCTTCCCTAGTGAGGGAAGGGGTATTTATACTTACTACATATTGTGCCCCTAGTGGGCTGTGGAGCGAGCTGACAGTGGGGAAAGCCCCGACCCACTCCACAAATATAAATACGACTAATACTATTAATACTAATACTAATATTACTAAGCTAATATAAATAAGCCTACGAGCTATGTAAATGCTGAATAGATGCTCGGGGTGACCGAGCCTTCATCTGAATATTTATATTCCTAACAATCTCCCCTTAAGGGAGGTCACCCCGGAAATAATAATTTGACTTCTAGCATTTTTGTCTTCTGAACGTGTCTTCATAGCTCGTAGTCTTTGATTCTTCAAAGTCTTGTATCTTTGTGCATTGTGCATCCAGCAGTAATCATTTGATGACTGATTGATTGTCTTGGACGATCTTTGAGTATTCTTCGACTTTATCATCCAACATTTTTCTTCAAGTCATCTTTCAGCAGTATGTCACCACGTGATGTGTTATTCTTTGAGCCAACATGCTCACTCTAGTCAGGGTCATGACTTTCAGCATCAGAGTTTGCAGAAGCTGTGTTGAAGGTCTTTTAGGTTGTCATGACTTCTTTGAATATGATGATGATGTAGTGTGAACATGTGGTGGAGGATTGGCATCTTTTCTGTAACCAGCTACAACAGCAACCAGCTACAGCATTCCACAGCTACAATCGCCAGAAGTTCCTGCATACGACAGTTAGCAACAAATCGACCGGTACTTACAGGTTCGGACTTCGAGATAGTTAACAGCATAGTGTGAAAGCTCTCTCTAATCCTTACCAAGACCGTTCCTAATCGAAAACCCACAGAGGGCTTTTTAAGATCGAACCGTAGCACATCAACGATTAGGTGAGTCGCTGGAGATCACTCCACGACTGTAGACCGTTTGAAACCGCCGTGACCACTAAGCGTAATCCTTAAAGAATTACCGAAGTGACCTGCTTTTAGGGCTGTTTGATGTTGACCCTGGCAGGAATTTCCATTCAATCATTGAGAATTACATTCGTAAATTCTCTCATAAATGTTCTGGCAGATTGCTAAGATCTGCGTAGGACTCTTAAGTTTATAACTGGTGTCCTTAATGTTGACCAACCAGTGTAGAAGAAGTATGTGTTCCTATCAGATCTTATTTTGCATCTCGTGGCTCTAGACTTTATAGTGCGTTTTGATTTAGTGAGCGGAGGCTGGAGAGGACTGCCACCTTTTCAATATCATCTAACTCGGAGTGAGAGAGACGATAGAAATGTATTGAACTCCGTGACAATTGAAACAAGAATCCTTTGAGGGACCTTGAGTGGCTAAGGAGGGTTGTGCAGCGTATCACTGGGTCCATGATACTTTGTCTTCAATGCCAGCAATCAACTAAATGATTCTGACAGCATATGTATTGACCCGGTTTCTGCCTAAGTTGTAAGGAGGGCTTCTTTTTTTTCACCCTTTATCTTTACAATTCTTTTTCATTCTTCAACCCCTTCAGTGCTTACCGAGACTTCATTACTAGAACCTTGTTGGGTTTGTTCCAGTTCTAGCTCCATCTCAGTCGGCACTCTTCCCTTATCCACTTTTCTCCTATTTTAATCATACCTAAGGACTTCTACACTAACTAGTGGATTGTCCCTGGGTAGATCCCTCCGGCTCTGGCGGGATCGTGGGAACTTGAGCCTAACCTAACCATCCTTATAACTCCATACATTAATTAAAATGGTCGGTCTTTGGTATTCTTCCACGATTGCCAAACCAAATCTTTGAAAAATCTCTCAAAGTGTTCATGATTCTGAAACACATTTTTTGCAAACACTTGAGAGTTTTATATTTTTCAAATGCTCCCCCTCAACATGTGCTCGAATGATTGTTTTATAAATTTGCACATGTTAGGTGGAGATCGCACTTTTTGAATTGATCAACTTTCAGTGAACATGACCGATTCGAGACACGCTTACATCACTGGTTAGACCAGCTTGAAATTATTACCCGTCCTGGTCAAGTTCACAGAAAGTTTCTCGAAACGGTACACTCTACTCAGACACATCCTTTTCGAGACACGCTTACATCACTGGTTAGACCAGCTTGAAATTATTACCCGGCCAGGATATGTCCTTTCGATTTATGACAGTTTTGTTTCGTCAATTCTTTGGTGAAGTCTGAGCCGTTCTTACGAGATGCCCAATCCTTTTTGTCCATTTGCTCCCCCTCAATATGTGCATCGATATACGAAAGAGTTTTGCACATATGGGAGAGCCTACACTTAAATCCAAAACATCACATTTTCATCAGGTTTCATATTTAAATCACATTCTCTCCCCCGATCAAAAATTTCAAACCTTTTGAGATTTGTGATCCCAATTGATTTAAATAATTTAAAAAATATGGGAGAAAATGTGGTCAGGTTTAACATGTTCTGATGATGAAACATACTTTGCTCCCCCTTAATCTAAGAGGGAGATCCACTGCTTATTATGCACAAGTCGACTATGATGATGGTGTTGTTGTTGTTGCTGCCGTTGTTGTTGTCGTGGTGAATTCTGAGCCAATTAATAGAGTTTTGAACGTCTGATCAAATGATTAGAATGGGAACAGGCACATTCAATTTGGCTATGGAATCTGCATAAGAATATCAACAGATATACATACATACAGATACACTATACCCTAATAGCTACCCTTCAGCAGCTTGCCACATTATAATAACAAGTTCATCTTATAATCAAACCACAATCAGGAACTACGTCAAACCACTATCTAGCATGAAGAGCAATTAGCAATCATGAACATGGCAATTCACACAGATTCAATATTTACTTCAGGATCTTAGGAGCATAATTCTAACATAATAGATATATACCTAAGGAAATCCTGAGAACATATGCACTATATCAACAACAATTAAGCAGCAATCGACTAACAAGAGTCAAAAAACAGTTGAAACTCATTCATTCAGATCATACACATGTCATAGGAGTATTCAAAAACATCAACTGCAACTGGTTTTCTTACTTCTTTTAGGTTTTGAGTCTTAAAGTATTTAGGGGATTACACGAGGATTCCAAAGTAACACAAATGAACCTTCTAGATATATAAAGCTAGGAAACTATAAGCACATTGCACATAATGTCCTAAACTTTCTAGCAATTAACACGTTTGGCCATTTGATATAAAGTTTTAGCAAGATCCTCTTCAACTAATTCCCCATTAACTACAAAACCATTTCTAACAAGTATGATTTAACCAATAAATTCGTTTGATGATATAAAATTTGAATTCACTCTCCCCCTCAATCAATGACCCGTATTCTATTTAAATATTTGTAGTCGTTGATTGAGTGACAAATTTTATGCACAATCCAAATCTAAAAGAATTTCAAGCAACACATAATCACCAAGTGTCTCACAAATAATTTTCAGAAGAATCTTAGAATGAAAACTATTTGCATACAAAGAAGATTTCTCTTCTTTTTCAAGAAATGATGCACTGAAACGTATATCAGATCGAAGAAACATGGATATAAAGTAATCCATGCCCAGGTGAACATCACCCAGTTGGAGGAACAGCCGTCTTTTTGGCGACATGCTTTCCCCAGTTTGAAGCGCGGGTTGCTATCTAAAGTAATAGCAAGCCATTTTAGACATGTTTTACCAATCCATTTTAACTTCTGCTCGAGCTTCATTTAAAGACCCGTGCCATTATTGAATGACATTTCTAAGTCCGTAAATGTTATCGATAAACAGAAGACATGCCTAGGTGAAACTATTTTTGGTCTTTTCAAATTTTTTAATTTTTATGGTTTTTCTGGTTTTACGTTTCTCTATTTACAATTAGCAGGTTTTCTATGAATCTATTTACAGTATGGATTGAGATATATACAAGAATGAATGAAGAAAAATATATACAAGGATACGAACCGAAAACCATTACTCCTCAGCATCCTGAGTCTTTTCCGCTTCCATCATTTAACTTGCTGAAGAGTAACGTGAGCACTTTTAACTTAGGGATTAATTCAGGCTTTTCACTCTCCCCTAATTAGTGCTCCCCCCCAATCTGACAACCTTTCTGATGAACACCCATAATAGAAGAAAGAATTTGGATGAACGCCAATAATATGAAGAAGTCTTTTGATAACCGAATGCACGCCGTCTTTAGTCTTCTAACACATAGCGGAGAATGTAGAGAAGACTGTAGACTCGACCTTCTTCAAGATTGCCCAATATGGAGGAACAGAATACCAACCGCCTTCATCTCACCAAATGCCTTCCAGTAACCTTACATGTTAGCAGTTCCAGCTCCATATCAAGGATATCGTCACTAGCATCAATATCGTCACTAGCATCAATATCGTCACACATGAGATGATAACACCCAACCGAGAATGAAGAATAGACTGACGACTCGACCTTCTTCAGTCTTTAGTATAACACCAAAGTAACAAGTTGAACCACTGATCATCTATAGAATGTATCCATATTTGGATATTAAGCCCTGATCACGTGAACCTGTTGTGCGTCCTTGATGTACACATTCTCTCTCCCCTGATGGTTACGATTAATCATACCATGACGTAACATTGAAACGTTAATACCAAGGTGACAAGTTGAACCACTGATCATCTCTGCGGCTTTTCAACACCGGGATACACGATTAAGCTCGATCACGTGAACCTTTTGTGCGTCCTTGGTGTACACATTTCTCTCCCCCATGATGGTTACGATTAATCGGAATCATCATCATTATGTGTACATGTAGCCTGATGACGTATACATGAAGCATTGACTAGAAACCCTTTGATACTGATTGAATCAGCCCGTGAGACGATGTCGATTAGCATTCCCTGACCATGTTCTTCAACACCTTAATAGACGAAGGAAGAATAGTGTTGGAGGAACATGGTTTGCACGACTCCTGAACTGGCGTATTCAGGAGTCGTATGACCATTTCTCAATCATCAATCAACATGTAGAATAATATTCACCCTTTCCCCCCCTCAAAAATTGCACATGCCTGCCAACTGCAATTTTTGATGATTGAACTAGTGAATATTAATACCATCAACGGTAAGTAGCTCCGCTTGACGATTCTTGAAGACTGACATGTTGTTTATTCACCCTTTCCCCCCCTCAAAAATTGCATATGCCTGCCAACTGCAATTTTTGGTAGAACAAGTGAATAAGAATATACTCCTATATGCACCGATCCACTTGAAGACTGAATAAGCACGGAAAGAGCATAACAACTTGTTGATGAGAATGGCCATAAATAAGAAGATTCCTCTTCTTTTGAAGATAAAGTGCACTCAAGCGTACACTTTTCTTTTCTTGATGAACGAGGCCTGCACTGATGTGTACAGACGTTATAATGATGAAGACCTAGGCCTGCACTGATGTGTACAGACGTCATTATGATGAAGATCGAGGCCTGCACTGATGTGTACAGACGTCATTATGATGAAGAGCGAGGCCTGCACTGATGTGTACAGACGTCATCTCTCTCTCTTTACAACTTCTCTCATCTAACTCGATACCAACCCCATTATCATGCTGTCGGCTTGATGTCGTGACTACTGATGGAGTAAAACCCAATATGATGAACTTGAGACTGAAGTAATATAACCCGAACTTGTGACTTAAACTTGCACTAATGTGTGACAAAAAGCGGTGTAGAGACTTCGTGCAACATTGAATCCCTAAGTACTCTATACTCTTCAACCAACCAACCATCAAGTATAATACGTACATCACCTCTTGGATATCCACAACTTCGTGTGACACTGAGCACTACAACGTGACTCCTTAAAGTGATAGTTATTTTGGATTAGAGAGAAAGAAAAAAATAACTAGATATCCAAGACTTCGTCATTACACAAGTTAAATGCTCGAACAAGGATCTCGAAGAATCTTCATCCAACCTCCCCGATATCTTCAGATACTAAGTACACGCACCCATGAAATTTCACTTCAGCCTCAAATAAATAATACAGAACTAACGTCGTAGTCACATCATGTCAATTAAATGCCCCGATCCAGCCATTTGAGATGTTTTAGCTGAACTTTGATAATGGTTTTAACCCGATCATGGTCAAGAGTGCATAGCTCATCATCACGGGATTTTACAAATCTATGGTTTAAACCGAGAAATAAGTTCTTTCGCGGGATTTTACAAAAACCAAGAAGAAACCGTGAGACAGGAACAGGTTGGATGTGGCATGACTAATTTGGTCTTGGTGAACATCAGTTTGGGTTAAGAATATCTCGTGAGAATTACTGAGCACATCACAACATTTAAAACCTTCATCCAACTACCCAACCTCGTACACAAACAATTGTTTGAGACCACTTGATGAAGGAAACCCGATATACCAATATTGCAAATGAAGTAGAATTACTCAAATTTGTTACCTAAGCTTGCACTGTTGTTGGAAGAACGGTGTTAAATCTCTAAGTGCTTAATGTTATCCTAACAAAGTATGAGACTTTCATCACCTCTTGCGATTATCCACAACGTCTTCTACGTGTGACACTGAGTACTACAATGTATCTCCTTTAAGTGATAGTTAACCAGGTCTTCAACCATCCACCCCGACTTCTGGAAACTAGATAACCCAAGTCTTCAACTTTCATCTTACGCACGAGCAAGTTATCATTGAAATCATGCATCCAACCATCCCCGATTTCAAGATAAAATAGGTAGACTCTTTTGTGAAATCCAACTTCACTCTCAAGCAAGGAATACCAAATTAACTTCGTGATCATTTTGTGCGGTTGAATAGTCAAAGGGAGAAGAAACATGCGCTAATTCTTAGCAGTGCCCATGATTCATAGTCAGTCCTATCAAACAAGGCTGTCTGACCCAGCTACTTGGATGTTATCAGGTGCAGTGCATGGAATAGTTTTCGTACTGTGTACAGGATTTTACAGTTCTTGAGATTTAACCGAGAAATAAATTCAAGAACAAACTGCACAACAGTAAGTATCAAACTGCTGAAATCTTAGGCAAATTGCTAAGACCCAAACCACTGAAGCTAAACCACTGAAACTGGAACCGCTAATATTCAAACTACTGGAGACTGAACCACTGAATCCTGAATCGCTACGATCTGACCCGCTGAAACGGGAACTGCTAAGATTCAAACCGTTGGAGACTGAACCGATACGATCTGACCCGTTGTAACCGGAACCGCTAAAGATCACATTGTTGGAGACGGAACCGCTAGGAAACTTGCGCAAATTCTCCCCCTCAAAAAGAGCATGTAATGACCTTTTTGCCAAAGCTGAGAGTCCGTGATGTTTGTGAATTTGTCAGGCACAATACATGGAAAGAGACAAATAAAACTACAGTAAAGAAGATGGTGATTAAGACTCTCTTGTAGTAACCGCTCGTTTGTCTCCTCATCAATGGTTTAGCATATTAAAAATTCCCTGAAGCTCATAAAATGCCAAAACCGCTTGATGACATATGTTTAACTATAGAATGTGTAATAGGTTAAAACACGTCTCTGAACAAACCACCTCCCGTCTTTAAGTCTGACCACCTCTTGAGAAGATCTTTTACTACAATCCCATTAGAAGCTTGAGAAACAACAATCTCTTGATGAAGCCTGATAAAGGACAAGTTCGCGACTTATACTTGCACTAAATTTGTGATTTAGAACCTATATTGAGCACAACAACGTAACTCCTTTAAATATAGGTAGTGATATATACCCAGCCTTCCATCCTTTATTGTATATATTCACTTCTTGAACTTCCAAGACTAATCATCATAAATACGCTCTAGCAAGGGTCATCAAACAGCGTGCATCCATCCACCCCGAGATGTTTGTGACACTAAGTACACCAACCCGTGAATTAACAAACCAACCAAGTCACCATAATTTCCCAATTCCTGCCGATCTCGAAGCACAAACTTATCCCGAAAAATTGGTCAAACCCCGTAAGTTTTATTATGTCAAAATCCAAGTCCAGCCTACTTGTCCAAAATTAATTTCACGGGATTTTACAGCTCTTGAGATTTAAACCGAGAAATCGAATCTTTCGCGGGATTTTCTAGAATCTACAAGAGAAACCGTGAAATCAACAAGAATAGCCTAGAGTGAAGTGCAATACTAATCTTCGAAGTTCAAGTTACAGGAGTCAAATCACAACTTGATCAGATCGCAACAAGTCAAGTCACAGATTGTCAACTTGCCACAAGTTAGATTGCAATCAACCAAATCACAATTAGTCAAATCGCAAGTGTCAACTCGCAACGTCATATTGCAACTGGTCAAATCGCAATCAGTCAAGTCGCAACAAGTCAAATAGCAACTTGTCAAATCGCAATTAATCAAATCGCAATAGGTCAACTGTAACCCAAATAGCAAAGATTAAGTCGCAGGCTCACTCAAATCTCAGGCACCAATAGGTCAACGCTGCCAAATCCACAACTCTGTAACCATGTTGACATTCATAAACCCAAATACAAGCTGATTCGTTTGAAAGTACGTATATCAAAAATACACACGATATGTGCGAGTCAGCAAATCAACTTTTTAGGAAAAAGGTCAACGTGTAAAACTCACAAGTAAGATGTATGTGATACCGGGCAAGTGTTACCCGGGTCGTTTCCCAACGAGGTGTGAATGGAGGATGTCGTTTGAGGTTTGTAATTAAAATGCTTGAAAGATGGATTTTTGCTTTTAGTTTTGTTTTCTATTTTAAAGTGAAAGATTTAAAAAAACTGTTTTAAGTGATTAAAACTACTAGATTAATTAAGCAAAACTACGACGATAAAAACGAGCTCTAAAAAATAAAATAATAAAAAGATTTGCTTGCTAAGTAATAATTAAACTAATAATAATTAATTCTACAATAGTAAACAAAATGTTAAACTAAGTATTTAAGCTAAAAATGATAAAAAGGTAAGAGAATAAGACCCGGTGATTTACACGAGAGAATTACCACCCGACCTTATAAACTAAACAAATTATTAAAGTTTATTTCTCTATTAACTTTACTTTTACTAATTTGTTAATAAAGTTGAAGGCTTTATTAACTAAATAGCTAAATAAAAGTTATTAAAGTTGTAAACTTTAATGATTTTTATGCTTATAAGACCCTTAAGCTCCTCGCCTTAGGTCGCGAAAGATAAGAGATCAAAGAAAAACAAGAACTTTATTAAATGTTAGCAATAATAAACAATAATAAGCAATGCTATTATATGAAATAAGCTAAAAGTAGTCTAAAATGTAAAAAAGATTAAAATTTTATAACTAAAAACTATTAGATCTAAGTCCACCCGAAGCCAAGTTGCCCACTCCGAAGAATAGACGCGAATCGGGTATTTTTAAGGACTAGATCTAAATGAACAAGCTATATAAAGCTAAATTACTAGGACTAGTATTAAAACTAGAATAATTACTAAACAAAAGAAAACTAAAAATAAACAGACAAACTAAATTTTAAGTGCTCTCAAACTTAAGAAATGTCAAGGCTTATTTGAAAAATAAGCCGAGCTTCATAAGCTCATGCATCTCTTTTGGTGTTTTAATTGAGCCAGAGGGTAAAGTAAAAAGAAGAGATAATAAGCTAAAAGCTAATAAATATTAAAAAGACAGAAATTAAATGCTTAAGAAGACAGAAATTAAATGCTAAATATAAAGTTAAAACATAGTATAAATTGAAAGAAATAACTGTTGCAGAAAATTAAATGTCTAAGAGTGTACTGAAAATAAAAATACTGAATGAAAATTACAAGCTATCTTTAAAAAAGGGATGTGTTAAAATAACGGGGTCTACCCCCAACCCCTACTCTGCTACTTTTCTCTACCCCATTTCTGCCTTTTGTCTACCCTCACGCGCCTCTCTCTCTCTTTTTATTTTCTACTGCTACTTTTTTTTTTTTTTTTTTGGTACCAAAGCATTTAATTCCCATGGGTTAGAAAAAGTAAATATTTACTTTTGCATTTAATTTTTGTCATGTACCTCTTTAATTTTTGTCATGTACCTCTTTTTTTTACGGGACGTTAAAAAAAAGTTAAATTACAAATCGACAAAAAATTAATTTTGAAAAAAAAAGTATTACAAATCGACAAAAAGAAAAATTATTTCGAAAAAAATAATTTTTTCTAAAGAAATTAATTTCGAAAAAAAAATTGTAATTTCGAAAAAAAATTAATTTCGAAAAAAAAATTTTCTAAAAAAAATTAATTTTGAAAAAAAATAATTTTTCTAAAAAATTTAGATTTTGAAAAAAAATTAATTTCGAAAAAAATTAATTTCGAGGTACATGACAAAAATTAAATGCAAAAGTAAATATTTACTTTTTCTAACCCATAAGAATTAAATGTTTTGTCGTGTACCTCTTTTTTTTACGTGACGTTAAAAAAAGTTGTAAAAGTTATAAAAAATAAAAAAAATTTGTAAAAGTTATACATTGTCATAACAAAGTTGTAAAAATATATTAACAATAATGGAAAAAAAATTAATTTCGAAATAAAAAAATTTAATTTCGAAATAAAGTAATTTCGAAATAACAATTGTTTTGTTTAATGTGTTAACGTTAACGTGTTATTGTTTAATGTGTTAATTAAATAGAAACACGTCAGACGAATAAATTTTAGTTGTTTAATGTGCTAACGTTAACGTGTAAAAAAAACATTACACAAATTCTTTGGCCAGGTGCGTTGCTAAAGATAATAAGATTGGCGAGCTTGAAGCAAGAAACAAGCTGTTGATGACAAGAATAAAGACGCTGGAGATGGAGTTAGAATTGGCATGGAATCCTGAGGATCACGCGTGTCAGTCGAGTGCAAGGCTCCATGATCTTTTAAAGGAAATGAATAATCTTCATATGTCGTAGATGATGTCGTTTTTAAATAATGTGTTAACGTTGTTGTTTAATTGAATGATAACATTTGTTGTTATAGTCGTTTAATGTGGTAACGTTTAACGTGCTATTGTTGTTAGTGTTAATTAAATAAAAACGCATTAGACTAATTATATAAACATAACAAATAAACACAACAAAAAACATTACACAAACAAATATTACACAAACAAAATACAAACAAAAAAATACATATACATTAAACTATACAAAAAAAAGAAAGAGAAAAAAAACAAAAAAAAACAAAAAACGACAACAAGTACACAAGTGGACCAGACAACAAGTACACGAGTGGACCACCTAACCCCATAGACCCTATTAAACTAACCAAATAGGCCCCGTCTTTATAACTCCCCCTCAAAAAAAACTAGTACTGATAAAAAAAAAAAAAAAAAAAAAAAACTGAAACTACAAAAACTGCTACTCTCTGCTGCTTCGGATCATTGCTATTTATAGGAGTTGGAGGCGGTTAACTTTCTCAAAGCCATGCCACGTGGCTCTCTTTGGTTGGCTGAAACTTTTCTAGGCGGTTGGTGGAGCAGCAGTCTTCACGCGCAAATTACGAAATAATTTGGACAGTTGAAAACTTGAAATACATATGCGTTGGCCTAGCAACTTGTGGGACATCTTTTACATTATTTCTTCTCTTTTGTCTTCACTTGAAGGAAAAAGGCACCACAATTCTTTATGGGATCTACTATACATACGGGGGACAAGGGTGGCAGGCAAATTGTCTCCCCATTTGTCCCCCATTTTTTTTCTGTACAGCACAATTTTTGTTAGTTTTTGTTTCGTATTTTTGACAGTTTTAAGCGTTTGACATATTAAACTTCATATTTTATGTTCCGCACTTTCAGGTTTATAGCTTTTTGATATAAACAAAATTATAAAAATAAAAAAAAATAAATAAAAAATAAAAAAAAAAAAAAAAAGACCTAAAAAATAGGCCCCGTATATATAACCAAATAGGCCCCGTGGTTATAACCCATCCCTTTTTTATTTCATTCTTTTGTCTCCATGTGACATGCATGATATTTATTTATTTTTTGTTGAATTTAATGAGGAAGCATCTCATTCATGACATTGTTATTTTATTTTCTTTTGTCACGATGCTTCAAATAAAATTATCATTGGTCTCGCAATTTCGTGTTCTTTTCAATCTCGTGCTCGGTTTTTGTCCATTTTGCCTTTCTTTTTGTCTTTTTCTCATATTCGTACCTGCACATATATAAACAAAAAAACAAGGATATCTGCAATATAATTTGGGTGTTTTTGGTCATTTTTGTGTCTTTTATGGGTATAAAATGATGAGTAAACTGACACTCATCAATCCCCCACACTAAGCTATTGCTAGTCCCTAGCAATCCGATCATATGAAGTAATGAAAGGATCAAAAGAAAATCAAGTATTCCTCGTTTTGATTTTTTTTTTTTTTTTTTTTTTTTTTTTTTACAATGCCAGAAATTTAAACTAGAACAAAATAGATAACATGCTTGATTTTCAAAAATGGTATCATGGAACAGGATTCACACAAACTGGGTGTCTCCAGGGAATTGTAATCGTCATCCTCTTTTTAATACTCCCAACTAAGCTTAGACTCAATGCGCAAATGCTTTTGTAAAAATGCTAACACTACTTATATCAATAATCTATGTAAGCCGAAACTTAACCGTTCACTCCCGCATTTATCAAGTTTAGGTGACTGTGCTCATTTTCAAAAGTTTGACCACAAAAATCGATGTTATTATGGTTGCCATTCGTTTAAGTCAAATACTAATTTACCAGGAACCTCGAAAATCTAAGAGTCAAAAAGGGCCTTTTCCATGTAGCGGCTTTCTTCTCGGCACATCCCAAACCAGTTGGTTTTAGGTGACCAGGCTTTTGACACCTTACAGAGAATAGTACCGGAATCAGCGGAATTTCGATATCAAAGATTTAAGATATTCCCACTAAGCTAGAATTAAATACTTAACTAAATAACAACAAACGATCATTTAGAGATTAGAGACGCAAAGACTAGATCACTCCATGTAACGGCTTTCTTTTCGGCACATCCCAAACCAGTTGGTTTTAGGTGACCAGGTTTTTGACACCTCACAGAGAATAATACCTGAGCTTTCTGGATCTTTGAAATCAACGATCTACTAAATTACCGTTTAACTTTTATACAAAATTGACGAATCCAAGTTCAAGTTTCGATTTAAATTTAAGAGAAAGCAATTTTCCTACATTTATACAACACATACTTCTTTATTTTCACAATATCAAAACTTATTGCATTTTGCAATATCTTTATATTTTTACATTTTGCAATATCATTCCATTTTCTTATTTTTCATTTTCATTTTTTCATTTTTTCATCATTTTTTTTTTTTTTTTTTTACACTTATATATATTTACATATATGCTTTCCCAAAAATTAAAATAAGAAGTTGAACTTGGGCTCTATATCAAAATTGTATAAAAATTTGTTTTGCATAACAACATGATTTTAACGTTCAATCGTTTGAAAACAGCACGCATTTAATCAGATTAGTTATCTTCTGGGAGGAAAAGCCATAGATTACTTATATAAGCTCTAAAGAAAACCATTATTCTACGCTTAGCATTTTCATTTGCACATATTGTAAAACCTTAGTCTAATAGTTAAGGAAGCAGCCAGATCAATACTCTGGCAGAGTCAGGATTCCCCTTGTTCTAACCTAATCAAGACTAAACATTTCTTCTTTTTTTTTATTGCAATTTCTTATTTAAAAACGAAAAAAATTTAAAATTTTGGCCAAAACGGGGGTACTAGGGCACTAGAAGGTACAATGTGACAAAATTCGAGAGAATTCCCCCCCACACTTAGAATTGAATATTGCCCTCAATATTCAAAGTACCGGTTACTAAGCCGACACTTAGAACGTAAAAAGGTAAGACTAATAGCCAAGTGTGTGAAAGAAATCTCATTTTTCATAAACAGGATTAAAAAGATATCCCTAGATAATCGTTAGCAAAAGGATAGGATATTGGGCGACTGGATTGAAAACAGGCGCGGCAATCATCACAATCCAAGGGAAACCTGAAAATCAGAGCAAACAACACAAAAGAGCACAGCACAGTGGGATTCCCCCACACTTAGTGTTAGAAATTAGAAAGAAGTTAGAAACATGGCTTGTCACCCATGCAATGCTAATGTTTTTGTTAACCGAGTCACTAGCTTGACTCGACCCCGAATTCATTGGTTCATGGGGAAAGTTTGGAGATCCGGGACAACCATGGGTGGTATGTCCCCTCCAAAGTAATGCTTCAACCTATGACCGTTCACCTTGAAGTTTGGTCCATCGGTTTGAGATAACTCGATGGTGCCATAAGGAAAAACTTTGGCAACGGTGAATGGTCCAGTCCAACGGGTTTTAAGTTTACCCGAGAATATCTTCAATCTAGAGTTAAAAAGAAGGACTCGATCACCGACGTTAAAAACGCGGTTCTTGATTTTTGAGTCATGGATCTTCTTTGTCTTTTCTTTGTAGATCAAAGAGTTCTCGTAGGCTTGATCACGAAGTTCATTTAATTCATTGAGTTGAACTTTGCGGTGATCACCCGTGGAATTTAGGTCGAAGTTGGCATGTTTTAAGGCCCAATAAGCTTTGTGCTCGAGCTCGATCGGCAGATGGCACGCCTTTCCGTACACGAGCTTGTAAGGAGTACACCCGATGGGTGTCTTGTAAGCTGTACGGAAGGCCCAAAGTGCATCATCTAGTTTATCCAACCAAGATGCACGGTTTTCACCTACGGTCCTTTCCAAGATTCTTTTAATACCACGGTTTGAAACCTCCACTTGTCCACTTGTTTGTGGGTGATACGCGGTAGAAAGACGGTGAGTAATACCGTATTTAAGCATGACTTTTGCAAATTGTTCATTGCAAAAGTGCGTACCGCGATCACTAATGATAGCACGGGGAGTTCCAAACCGAGAAAAGAGTGATTTCAAGAATTTACACACTACTCGGGCGTCGTTGGTGGGGAGAGCTTTCGCTTCGACCCATTTAGACAAATAATCAACAGCCACGAGTATATATTTGTTCCCTCGTGAAGACGGGAACGGGCCCATAAAGTCAATGCCCCAAACGTCAAAGATTTCACAAACTTGAACGACGTTTTGTGGCATTTCATCTTTTTGAGAGATCTTCCCGTGACGTTGACAAGAGTCACAAGATTTGACTAAGTCATGGGCATCACGGTAGATTGTAGGCCAATAGAAACCGGAATCAAACACCTTCTTGGCGGTGTAATTGGCACCATGATGTCCCCCTGTGGGTCCATTGTGGCAAGCCTTAAGAATTTCAACGGCTTCTTGGCCGTGAACACACCGCCGGATGACTTGATCCGCACATACTTTAAACAAGTAGGGGTCGTCCCAAAAGTAATGCTTCACATCTTTGAAGAATTTGTTCTTTTGTTGGAACGACATCCCTTTCACAACAAAGTTCCCCGCATGGTAATTTGCAAAATCGGCAAACCATGGGGTACTAGAATCACCACGAAAAGATACCACGTTAAGTGTCTCGAGAGGAAATGTTTCATTTATTTCCTTTTTCTCGAGCACACTTTGGTGAGGATTTTCTAATCGGGACAAATGATCAGCAGCAAGGTTCTCCGCTCCTTTTTTATCACAGATGATGATATCAAATTCTTGCAAGAGGAGAACCCAACAGAGCAATCTCGGCTTTGCATCTTGTTTTGCAAAGAGATATTTGAGAGCCGAGTGATCCGTATACACTATGCTTTTAGACAAGATCAAGTATGGCCGAAACTTTTCGAAAGCATACACCACGGCTAATAATTCTTTTTCCGTTGTGGTGTAATGAGCTTGAGCCTCGGTCATAGTTTTGCTAGCATAGTGTATAGGCTGAAAGTGTTTTGTTTTCCGTTGCCCCAAGACCGCACCTATGGCAAAATCACTTGCATCGCACATAAGTTCAAAAGGTAGGTCCCAATCGGGGGCAACTAAAATTGGTGCTTCAGTAAGCTTTTTCTTAAGAGTTTGAAAATCTTCAATGCACTCTTTGGAGAAAATAAACGGAGTTTCCTTTTCAAGGAGACGGGTCATTGGCCAGGCGATTTTTGAAAAATATTGAATGAATCTACGATAGAAACCGGCATGACCAAGATAACTCCGAATGCCTTTAACGGTTGTGGGATGAGGTAGCTTAGCAATAACATCAACTTTAGCTCTATCCACCTCAATCCCGTTCTTTGAAATCTTATGGCCGAGGACAATGCCCTCTTTGACCATGAAATGACTCTTCTCCCAATTTAGACAAAGATTAGTGTCTTCACACCGTTTAAGCATATTGTCCAAATGGGAGAGACATGTAGTGAAAGAATCCCCAAAGACCGAGAAATCATCCATAAAGACTTCCATAGTTTTTTCGATCAGGTCATGAAAAATGGCCATCATACACCTTTGGAACGTGCCCGGAGCATTACATAAGCCAAAAGGCATGCGTCGGTAGGCAAACGTTCCATAAGGGCACGTGAAAGTGGTCTTTTCTTGATCTTGCGGATCAATGGGAATTTGGAAGTAACCCGAGAAACCGTCAAGGAAACAATAGTATTCGTTTCCCGCTAGTCTTTCGAGCATTTGGTCCATGAAGGGTAAAGGAAAGTGGTCTTTACGGGTGGCGTCATTTAACTTTCGGTAGTCAATGCATACACGTCATCCCGTTACCAATCGAGTAGGAATCAACTCGTTTTCATCATTTTCAATAACGGTAATGCCACCCTTTTTAGGTACGCAATGAACGGGGCTCACCCAAGGACTATCCGAGATAGGGTAAATTAATCCGGCATCAAGGAGTTTGATAACTTCCTTTTTTATAACCTCGTGGATTTTGGGATTAACCCTTCTTTGATGTTGAACCGCTGGTTTAAAGTCATCTTCCATTAAAATCTTGTGTGTACAAAATTCCGGGTTAACACCCTTAATGTCGGAAAGTTTCCAAGCGATGGCTCGCTTGTGTGACTTTAAAACCTTTATGAGAGCGGTTTTCTCCTCATCATTTAAATCTTTGGCAATTATGACGGGTAATTTATCGGCACCCTCCAAAAATGCATATTCGAGATGAGGTGGTAAGTCCTTAAGTTCGACCTCCGGAGGATCATCAGAATTTTCAACAGCTTTGATTTCCTCATTATGAAGTTCTTTCGGAGGGAGAGATGATGGATTTTCATTAAGTAACTTCTCAATTAGAAGAATGTCTCCCTCCATGTCAAATACAGCATCATCAATTTCTGATGGAATTGACAACCAAGCTTCAATCTCTTCCAAAATGAAGTCACCTCCTTCAAATGGAGTGAGAGAAGGGGAAGAGGGAGCAATGGCATGGTCTAAAGAAGTGGGATTACCACTTATTACTTCTTGAAGATATTCCTCGCATGTAGCGTCAATGATATCAATTTGGTTAATTGACTCACTATCATGCTTGAGAGGATATTTTGAAGTGCTCTCAATATTTATGACCAATTTTTCATCTCCGACCCTAAGAGTCATCTTACCTTCGTAGACATCGATTAATGCACGAGCTGTTTTCAAGAATGGTCTCCCCAAGATAAGGGGGACACGGGGATCGGCATCAAAATCGACTACTACGAAGTCAGCAGGGAAATGGAAATTTCCTACATTCATGAAGACATCTTCGGCAATACCTCTCGGAATAGTAACCGATCGATTTGCAAGCTCTAGTGTCATTCGTGTAGTAGTAAGCTCTGGAAGAGAATGATTTTCCCAAACTGAAAGAGGCATTAGATTGATGCTTGCGCCGAGATCGGCCAAGGCTAAGCATTCCTGTAGCTTTTGGAAATCACAAGGAATGAGAAATTTACCAGGGTCTCCTAATTTTTCTGGAAGTTTCTTAAGGAGTACAGCTGAGCAATTCTCATTTAAAGGAGTCTTAGTTAATTCCAACAATTTTTCCTTATTGCTAAGGAGACTCTTGAATGTTAAAGCAAACTTGGGCATATAGAGAAGAGCATCCACGAAACTAATATCGAAGTGTAACTTTTGAAAGATCTCAAGAAACTTTGTCATTTGACTATTAGTTTTGTCGCGGAGCTTTTGATCACTAAGCCTCGAAGGATATGGAATTGACGGCTTAGGATTTGTCTTCGGAACATCGGGTTCCGGAATTGGAGTTTGGACGACCGGAGGTTGGACGTGTGTGGTACTTCGTGGGCTTGAGTAATGCACCTTGTCCGTTGTCACCTCGGTCTCTCGTTCCACTTCCTTCATCGGAGAAGGAGTAGGAATCGAGGGTCCGTCAATTGTCTTACCACTTCGAGTGGTAATAGCTTTCAACTCACCCTTTGGGTTAGGAATGGTATTACCCGGGAGGGTTCCCGAAGTTGAAGCTTGATTCATTTGATTCATTAGACTAGCAAACATGTTCTCAATTTTGTTTTGAGATTGATCAATTTTGTGGTTTGTAGTCCTAAGTTCATTTTTAAGCTCATTACCTTGCCTGGTCATTGAAGTTTGAAAATCATTTTTCAAAGTGGTAATTTGATTTTGCATTGACCTTAGGTTAACCTCATTTGACTTGATATGATTAGCAAGGTCATTGGAGGGAACATTTGGGGCTTGGTAATTAGGAACTTGATACCCTTGGTTGAAATTACCCCCTTGGGTCGGGTATTGATTGACCGGGGCTTGAATTTGGTTCCGAACATCTTGCCCTCTCGATTGATTTTGATTGAATCTATTTGGATTGTTGGGTTGAGAAAATCCAGGTGGTCCACTGTGATTGCTAGCACGATAGTTCGGGTCAACTTGAGGACGGTATTGGTTACCTCCTTGGTTGTAAGACCCGGCTACTGCATTAACTTCAAAAGGATTGCCATCGGTGGCAGTACAATTGTAGTATGCATGAGGACCACCACAAGTGACACAAATTTCTTCCACTGCCTTGACTTGGTGTGGAGGAGCTGGTGGTGATGGAAGCTGCTTTTGCTGAGATAGAATAAAAGCTTTCATAACCTCCGCGAGTTGGTCGACCTTGTCGTCTGAGCTAGAGGTTTTTACCGAAGATGAAGTAGAAGGAAAAGTATTCGTTTGCGAAACAACTGGTTTGCTTCGCGAAGTACGTACTTGGGACTTGGCCTCGATAATGGCTAAAGCATCTTTTGTAATCCGATTCATAAGATAACCACCTGCGGCGGCATTGAGAGAGTCTTGGTCGGTTTGGTTCAAGCCATTATAAAACGTATCAAGTTGACATAGTTCAGTAAAACCATGATTAGGACATTTACGAATTAATTCTTTGAAACGGTCCCATGCTTCACTGAACGATTCATCAAAATGTTGGGTGAATTTTGTAATTTCATTCCTAAGGCTTGACATTTTTGATGGTGGAAAGAATTCATTCACAAATTTCTTCACTAAATCTTCCCATGTTAGTATTGAACGAGGGGGTTGTTTGTCGAGCCAATTTCTGGCTTCCCCGGCTAGAGAAAATGGGAATAGAAGTAGTTTGATTGCCTCTTGAGGCACATTCCGATATTTGATAGTGGATGTGATCTTGTTAAACCATCGAATGTGGTAATTAGGATCATCCCTTTCAAATCCGAAGAACTGACTTGCAGTTACTAATTGTAGCAACCCGGTTTTAAGTTCAAAACTATCGGCAACAATTGCTGGTACAACGATAGCTTCAGCGTATCCTTCAGTGGGTGCTTGAAGTAACTCAGACATGGTACGAGTTTCAACCACATCTTCTTCCGTCATAGTTTTATTCTCGGGTTTGACAGATGAGGAACTTGAAGGTTTGACAGATGTTGAGGTAGCACCTTTTTTAACACGTTTTTTCTGATATGGAAGTGGTTTTTGCAAAGGGCTTGATGATTTAGATGAACGAGTTGGCATTCATGAAGAAAAACAATAACTTCACTAGGAAGGATCTCCAAGTCACTAATCGTTTAAACCTTAACGATATTGTCGCAACACAACCTCCCCGGCAGCGGCGCCAAAATTTGATTCGTTTGAAAGTACGTATATCAAAAATACACACGATACGTGCGAGTCAGCAAATCAACTTTTTAGGAAAAAGGTCAACGTGCAAAACTCACAAGTAAGATGTATGTGATACCGGGCAAGTGTTACCCGGGTCGTTTCCCAACGAGGTGTGAATGGAGGATGTCGTTTGAGGTTTGTAATTAAAATGCTTGAAAGATGGATTTTTGCTTTTAGTTTTGTTTGCTATTTTAAAGTGAAAGATTTAAAAAAACTGTTTTAAGTGATTAAAATTACTAGATTAATTAAGCAAAACTACGACGATAAAAACGAGCTCTAAAAAATAAAATAATAAAAAGATTTGCTTGCTAAGTAATAATTAAACTAATAATAATTAATTCTACAATAGTAAACAAAATGTTAAACTAAGTATTTAAGCTAAAAATGATAAAAATGTAAGAGAATAAGACCCGGTGATTTACACGAGAGAATTACCACCCGACCTTATAAACTAAACAAATTATTAAAGTTTATTTCTCTATTAACTTTACTTTTACTAATTTGTTAATAAAGTTGAAGGCTTTATTAACTAAATAGCTAAATAAAAGTTATTAAAGTTGTAAACTTTAATGATTTTTATGCTTATAAGACCCTTAAGCTCCTCGCCTTAGGTCGCGAAAGATAAGAGATCAAAGAAAAACAAGAACTTTATTAAATGTTAGCAATAATAAACAATAATAAGCAATGCTATTATATGAAATAAGCTAAAAGTAGTCTAAAATGTAAAAAAGATTAAAATTTTATAACTAAAAACTATTAGATCTAAGTCCACCCGAAGCCAAGTTGCCCACTCCGAAGAATAGACGCGAATCGGGTATTTTTAAGGACTAGATCTAAATGAACAAGCTATATAAAGCTAAATTACTAGGACTAGTATTAAAACTAGAATAATTACTAAACAAAAGAAAACTAAAAATAAACAGACAAATTAAATTTTAAGTGCTCTCAAACTTAAGAAATGTCAAGGCTTATTTGAAAAATAAGCCGAGCTTCATAAGCTCATGCATTTCTTTTGGTGTTTTAATTGAGCCAGAGGGTAAAGTAAAAAGAAGAGATAATAAGCTAAAAGCTAATAAATATTAAAAAGACAGAAATTAAATGCTTAAGAAGACAGAAATTAAATGCTAAATATAAAGTTAATGTTATGGATCATTATATTGTAGATGTCCATATAACTAAATAGAGGCCCATGGCCCAATTAGCTATTAGGGTTTTTGCCCTAATATTATCTTATATATACTCTATTGTATTCTCTACATTATTATCAATAAACAATACTTTCATTCCCTCAATCTTGTATTCATTACACGTTATCAGCACGCTCGTAAAGTTTTTTTTTCCGATCAAGAAGGATTGGTACGTGTACGTCTTTGAATCTTTGGATTCTGGATTCTATATTACTTTGATTTAAAAGGTAAATCTAAAACCCTATTGTTTATCATATACTACATACGCTGAAATCAAGATCCTAAGCTGCTTGATATATTTATTATCACTATTGTCGCCAAACTGTATAGGGAATAATGTTAAATTAGACAATTAAACTTGCATATATGATTTAATATACTCCTTATTTGTTATTAGCAATTAAACTTTAAACACATATCTATTTAGCAATATATGTTGAGCATGAATATTAATACAGTCGATTAATCATTGAGTGTGGATTAGCGGATTAATTTATAATTTATATCCTTATGTATTGTCGCTTTCATGCTATTTATTTTTCATGCTATATGATATTCGTATATGTTTGCTATATGTAATGCCACTTTCATGTATTGTTTATTGCCTTGATTTGCTATATGTTTTGTACATGTGATGTTTACCGGTTGTTGTTAGGAATGGTTTATGATAGTAGATCTGATTTGATATCGATGCTGACGTCATGATTATGTTTATGTTTACATGATGTTAGATGGTTTTAATTTAAATAGTAATGCTGATTCTTAAGTTAATTGGATCTGATGTGTAGATCTATATGTATTGATTTAATGAAATTTTGTGATTATGCTATATAATTATGCTAGTTAACTGGTATAAACTAATGAAGATTTGGTAGTTTGATTAATTAAATTATTTGATTAAGCTTGTTTGTTTAAATACACTTACGTCAATATGAGCAGTATAATAAAACTAAATAATACAATTCCATGTGAACATGCTTATAAAATTTATAATAAGTATAATTGCAACATATATCACGTAGTGAACAAGAATATTAATAAGTAATTCTTTATATAATAATTTAACAAAAAGTGGTTTTATATTCTTGTTATATGTTATTATTGAAAATATGTTAATTATAAGCGTAACATGATTTAATATGTGCATTCTGCCATAATTATTTTATATAGCTTATTATATTTGCTTAAAGTTTAGTATAATTTAAATTAACCAAACATGGATCGAAGTATATTATCTCATGTACATATTTTACTTGTTTTTGTTTCACCCGGTGTTTTGTTTAACACGTATTTAATGTCAACGTATAGTTATCATGGAGCAAAAACTTGCAAATCTTTCTATTGTGGCTTTAGACATAAGCGGAAAAAATTATTTGTCTTGGGCATTGGAAGCCGAGACATACTTGGATGCACATGGGCTTGTGGATACAATCCACGAAGGAAAAGAAACAACTAATATGCAAAAAGCCCAGGCATTGATGTTCTTACGACATCACCTCCATGTGGACTTAAAAACTGAGTACCTCACAGTAAAAGATCCACTAGCCCTTTGGAATAAGTTAAAGGACCGATATGACCACCAGAAAACGGTCATCTTGCCAAGGGCAAGATATGAATGGACTCACTTAAGGCTCCAAGATTTCAAAACAGTGAGTGAATTTAACTCGGACATGCATCGCATTACCTCCACATTGCTATTATGTGGTGACTCAATTAGTGATGCCGAGATGTTGGAAAAGACTTTTTCCACATTCC
Organism: Artemisia tridentata subsp. tridentata; assembly: GCA_021014915.2. Lineage (NCBI taxonomy): Eukaryota > Viridiplantae > Streptophyta > Magnoliopsida > Asterales > Asteraceae > Artemisia > Artemisia tridentata. The sequence continues at coordinate 180,108,893 of CP139503.1, forward strand.
ATGCTTCGAATATACTATTGCAACAGCAATATCGAGCCAAAGGATTCACTAAATATAGTGACCTAATTTCATGCTTACTTGTGGCCGAAGAAAATAATGAGCTTTTAATGAAAAATCATGATAATCGTCCAACTGGTACCGCTCCTTTATCGGAAGCGCATGTGACAACTTATCACAATGGAGGTCGTGGTCGTGGTTATGATCGTGGACGAGGACGTGGACGAGGTTATAGTTCTGGTCGAGGTTATGGTTCTGGTCGAGGTCGTGGTCAAGGGCGTGGCAATGGTAGAGGTAATTATCATGCTGTTAATCATAGTGTTAACTTTAAGAACAACAATGGCCACAAGAAGTGGCAAGATAAAGGAAAGATTAATAAGCATGAAGGCGGAAGAAAAGATAAGGCCTTGGTAGCCAATGATGCATGCTATCGTTGTGGCAGTTTTAATCACTGGGCAAAATTATGTCGTACACCAAAGCATCTGGTGGACCTCTATCAAAAGTCTATTAAGAATAAAGGAATCAAGGTAGAAGCAAATCTTGTCTATGACAATGACAACAATGATAACCATGATGATGCTGGTGCAACCCACTTGGAGGTTGGGGATTTCCTAGCAAATGAGTGATTAGTAGTTTGAAGCCATGAATAATTTACTTTTAAATGTTTTGTTTGGGATTTTCATTAGGTGTTTTTATTTGTTTGGGATTTTCTTTGGTTGACTTCATTACGTTTGGATTCTTATTATTCATGGCTATGCAATATCTTTATTAAAATTTATTTTCTTTCGTTATGTGTAATATTTATGATATTACTAATATAAATTATACACAACTCCCACATGATTCGTAGGCAATGATGCACCTTATCTGTTTCTTTATACACTTAAGTGATGATCTTGCACTTTTACATAGTTCCTGCTTGTTTCTATTAACGTGTAATATAAATAAAGTAAATAACAAAGGGGATGTTGAGAATGAATCAAATACACGTAGCCCATTACTAAAGATAATATATATTTATATTACATGTTTATGTTGTATTGATCAGTGGGTTAATGTGTATTTATTTCATTAACGTAGTCAATAATTGTGTATATCTGTTTTATATTTTAGAAAACGTAGCCCATGGATCGTATAATGATCGATGACGAAGATATATGTCTTGTGGATAGTGCAACTACTCATACAATTCTTAAGAAAGAGAAATATTTTTCATATTTGAAATTACAAGAATCAAATGTTAGCACTATATCTGGTAGCGCCAAATTAATTAAAGGTTTTGGCGTGGCAAGTATTTTATTACCAGGCGGAACACAATTTAAAGTTGATAATGCATTATTTTCCCCCATGTCTCAAAGGAACTTGTTGAGCTTTAAAGATATTCGTAAAAATGGATATCATATTGAGACAGTTAATGAAGGACATGTTGAGTGCCTTCACATTACAAATATGATTTCTGGTAAAAAGCATGTACTAGAGAAATTACCCGCATTTTCCTCCGGTTTATATTACACTCATATTAGTGCTATTGAATCAAACGCAGTCATAAACCACCAGTTTATGGACCGTGCAAATTTTATTGTTTGGCATGACCGGCTGGGACATCCCGGGTCAACAATGATGCGAAAAATCATAGAAAATTCAAAAGGGCATTCTTTGAAGAATCATAAAATCCTACAAAGTAAGGATATTACAAGTGTTTCTTGCTCACAAGGAAAATTTATTACACGCCCATCACCAACTAAAGTGAAACATGAATCACTTAATTTTCTGGAAAGGATACAAGGGGATATATGTGGACCAATACATCCACCTTGTGGACCATTTAGGTATTTTATGGTTTTGATTGATGCATCGACTAAATGGTCACATGTGTGCTTATTATCAAGTCGCAATCTGGCGTTTGCGCGATTACTTGCACAATTAATTAGATTGAGAGCACATTTTCCAGATTATTCAATTAAGACAATTCGTTTGGACAATGCTGGTGAGTTCACATCTCAAGCATTTAATGATTATTGTATGTCTATTGGGATAAGTGTTGAACATCCTGTACCTCATGTTCATACACAAAATGGGCTTGCTGAATCGCTTATTAAGAGGATTCAGATGATTGCAAGGCCAATGATTATGAAAGCAAACTTACCAGTTTCTGCTTGGGGCCATGCTATTCTACATGCAGCAACATTAATTCGCATAAGGCCAACAAGTTATCATATTTACTCCCCATTACAGTTGGTTTTTGGTCAGGAACCAAATATTTCCCATCTAAGGATTTTTGGTTGTGCGGTATATGTTCCAATTGCTCCACCACAACGCACAAAGATGGGACCTCAAAGGAGGTTGGGAATATATGTTGGGTATGACTCACCTTCAATAATTAAGTACTTAGAGCCATCCACGGGGGATCTATTTACAGCTCGATTTGATGATTGTCATTTTGATGAGTCAATGTTTCCAACATTGGGGGGAGAGATAAGACAGCTGGGAAAAGAAATAAGTTGGAAAGAATTATCATTAAATAATTTTGATCCTCGAACTAAAGAATGTGAATTGGAAGTTCAAAAGATAATTCATTTACAAAGATTAGCAAATCAGTTACCAGACGCATTTACTGACCCAAAGAAAGTGACAAAGTCACATATTCCAGCTGTTAATGCTCCAATTAAAATTAATGTCCAAGAAGGACAGCCTCAAATAGGCAAAGAATCTAATGCACTTTTAAAACGTGGTAGACCAGTCGGTTCCAAGGATAAAAATCCTCGAAAGAAAAAAGGAGCAAATATTCAAGATGGTATAATCGAGGAAAGAGAAACGCCAGGGTCTCCTAAAGAGACACTAGACATGTTGGTTCAAGAAGAACCACAGGTACCTGAAAATGAAGAGATCTCAATAAACTATGTTATGTCTAGAAAAGTTTGGAATCGAAGTAAAATCGACGTCGACGATACATTTGCATATAATGTAGCGCTAGAAATAATGGAAGATGATGAGGATCAAGAACCAAAATCTATGCAAGAATGCAAAAATAGAAATGATTGGCCAAAATGGAAAGACGCAATTGTGGCAGAGTTAAAATCTCTTGAGAAGAGAAAAGTATTTGGACCAATAGTCCAAACACCTAATGATATCAAACCTGTTGGATATAAATGGGTCTTTGTTCGAAAGAGGAATGAGAAAAATGAAATCACAAGGTATAAGGCTCGATTGGTTGCACAAGGATTTTCTCAAAGACCTGGAATTGACTATGAGGAGACATATTCTCCTGTGGTGGATGCAACAACCCTTCGCTATCTGATTAGTCTGGTAATACAAGAAGGAATTGATATGCGTCTAATGGATGTAGTGACAGCTTATTTGTATGGCTCACTAGATACTGAAATTTACATGAAACTCCCTGAAGGGTTTAAACTGCCTGAATCATGTAAAAATAGTTCTCGAGAAAAATATGCAATTAAGTTGAATAAATCTCTATATGGGTTAAAACAGTCGGGACGAATGTGGTATAATCGTCTTAGTGAATATTTGTTAAATGAAGGCTATAAGAATGATTCTGTTTGCCCATGCATTTTTATTAAAAGATCCGGATCGGAATATGTTATAATTGCGGTGTATGTTGATGATTTGAATATAATTGGAACTCCTGGTGAACTTCCTAAGGCTATTGAGTGCTTAAAGAGAGAATTTGAAATGAAAGATCTTGGAAAGACAAAATTTTGTCTTGGATTACAAATTGAGCATCTTAAGAATGGAATCCTTGTGCATCAAGAAGCATATATCGAAAAGGTGTTGAAAAGATTTTATTTGGATAAATCACATTCACTAAGTACTCCAATGGTTGTTAGGACACTTGATGTTAAAAAGGACCCATTTCGACCTCAAGAAGCTGATGAGGAAATTCTTGGTCCTGAAGTTCCATATTTAAGTGCTATTGGAGGTTTAATGTATCTTGTTGGTCATACACGACCGGATATAGCATTTGCTGTAAATTTATTAGCAAGATATAGTTCTTGTCCCACGAAGAGGCACTGGAATGGAATAAAACAGATATTTCGGTATCTTCAAGGTACAAAGGATATGGGGTTATTTTTCACTAACCCATCGAATACAAGTTTAGTTGGTTTTGCAGATGCGGGATATATGTCTGACCCTCACAATGGTCGATCTCAAACTGGATATGTATTTACAAGTGGAGGAACAGCAATTTCATGGCGTTCAGTTAAGCAAACAATCTCAGCGACTTCATCCAACCATGCAGAAATTCTAGCAATACATGAAGCAAGTCGAGAATGTGTGTGGCTAAGAAGTGTGATACAACACATACGTAGATCATGTAGGGATTCTTCAGAGAAGGAGGCGCCAACAATTTTGCATGAAGATAATGCAGCTTGTATTGCTCAACTTAAGGAAGGTTACATCAAGGGTGATAGGACGAAACATATTCTACCGAAATTCTTCTTCACTCATGACTTACAGAAGAATGGTGATATTATTGTTCAACAAGTTCGTTCATGCGACAATTTGGCGGATCTATTTACCAAGGCACTTCCTACCTCAACATTTAGGAAACTAAGTCACAACATTGGGATGCGTCGACTCAAAGAGCTCAAGTGATATAGTCATCAGAGGGAGATAATACACGCTGCACTCTTTTTCCCTTAGTCATGGTTTTGTCCCACTGGGTTTTCCTGACAAGGTTTTTAATGAGGCAGCAATTCCTAAGTGTATTTAACAATATGAACATCCAAGAGGGAGTGTTATGGATCATTATATTGTGGATGTCCATATAACTAAATAGAGGCCCATGGCCCAATTAGCTATTAGGGTTTTTGCCCTAATATTATCTTATATATACTCTATTGTATTCTCTACATTATTATCAATAAACAATACTTTCATTCCCTCAATCTTGTATTCACAACAGTTAAAACATAGTATAAATTGAAAGAAATAACTGTTGCAGAAAATTAAATGTCTAAGAGTGTACTGAAAATAAAAATACTGAATGAAAATTACAAGCTATCTTTAAAAAAAGGGTCTTTCTAACATGTGCCCTAGGGCACATGTTAAGTACACAAAAGGACAAAAAAAATGTACAAAAAGTACAAAAAAGTACTTAGGCTCACATGTACTTTTTGTACTTTTTTTTTTGTCCTTTTATGTACTTATCATGTACCCTTAAGGCACATGTTAGAAAAATCCTTAAAAAAAACTAGTACTGATTAAAAAAAAAAAAACACTGAAACTAAAAAAACTGCTACTCTCTGCTGCTTCGGATCATTGCTATTTATAGGAGTTGTAGGCGGTTAACTTTCTCAAAGCCATGCCACGTGGCTCTCTTTGGTTGGCTGAAACTTTTCTAGGCGGTTGGTGGAGCAGCAGTCTTCACGCGCAAATTACGGAATAATTTGGACAGTTGAAAACTTGAAATACATATGCGTTGGCCTAGCAACTTGTGGGACCTCTTTTACATTATTTCTTCTCTTTTGTCTTCACGTGAAGGAAAAAGGCACCACAATTCTTTATTTCATTCTTTTGTCTCCATGTGACATGCATGATATTTTTTTTTTTGTTGAATTTAATGAGGAAGCACTTCATTTATGACATTGTTATTTTATTTTCTTTTATCGAGATGCTTCAAATAAAATTATCATTGGTTTCACAATTTCGTGCTCTTTCCAATCTCGTGCTCGGTTTTTGTCCATTTTGCCTTTCTTTTTGTCTTTTTCTCATATTCGTACCTGCACATATATAAACATAAAAACAAGGATATCTGCAATATAATTTGGGTGTTTTTGGTCATTTTTGTGTCTTTTATGGGTATAAAATGATGAGTAAACTGACACTCATCACAAGCCGTGACATGTGAATTCACGTAAAAATTTTTAGCAACCAACGTAACTAAGCTTATAAGGACCCCAACCATAAGTAACACAAACATTCATCATACAGGCTTGTTGTAATCCAAGATTTTGCATCGAACGTTAGCCAAAACTCAATTTGGTAATCAAAATAATCTGAATCATGACTACTTTCCAAGTATCCTATTTACTTGTGTTCAAAATACACAAATACTCAAATGTTGGGTAACAAATGCACAAGCCTGGTCTCAATATAGGATAACAAATCAGTCGGCTCAATCCGGATAGAAACAACCAAATCACTCGGCCCATGTCATGAAATAATACCCGATCCAAATCTCCCATTGCCCTAAATGATTTTGTATTAATACCCACAAAACCTAACCTTAATCTTAAACAAATCCGCCCCTCTTATCATTATTTCACACAGCCACACCACACAAACCATAATCCCAATCTTCATCACCAACTAATCCGCCTCCCTGCTTCTTCAGTCACCAAACAAACCGGTCACTTTAGAACACCACCACACACACGACTTCAATCCATATCGCTTATCCTTAAACCCCGACAAAGAAACCCATCTTCATTTCTTGTACAATCGACAATAAGAGCCCATAGTACGAACACCACCATAAGAAATGTGTCGACACAAGAAATTATACGGTTTGGCTTCAAGATCATTCTTTGGGTCTCGAGTAAGGTTGATATTTGTTTTCATCATGAACGAACCAAAGAAAGTTTTTAACGAGAATTGTTATGAGACTTTCTTTATGTTTCGGATATTTAATTGAAGCTTAGTCTTCAAAAAAATTTAGATCGATGATGATATATTTCGTGTGACAGGCCTTGAATGGTCTTGACGAAAATTTGTAGTACACGAGATGAGAAACTGAGATTACCTGATTTGTTTTACATTAAAGTCGAGTCTTGTAATTTATAGTGATGTTGCGGTTGTGATATGAGGAGGATGGGAATAAGTGGAGATGGATTTGTTGTTATGTTACCGTCGTGAGTAGGATGGGTTTAGGATTAGATAGTTGTGTGTTGATTAGGTCTGTTTTGGAAATAGTTTTCTGCTTCTCGTCACCTTCTTCCTTTTTGTTTTGAGTACTTTGACTTTTCTTGACTAGTCAACTGTGGTAAACCGCCAGTCAATAAACCGCCAGCCAATAAACCGCCAGTCAATAAACCGCCACAGTCAATAAACCGCCAGCCAATAAACCGCCAGTCAATAAACCGCCAGTCAATAAACCGCCAGTCAATAAACCGCCAGTCAATAAACCGCTAGGACAAGTCAAACTGCTGTTGACCGGTCAAACAGTCAAACCGCTGGAGCATCAAGCCAAACTAGTCACTTTCAGCACTTTTGTCTTCTTCCGGTTTTAGTTAAAAAACAAACTGTCAGGTAAAGGCCAGTCAAATCGCTGCACAACAAAGAAGAACTAAACCGCTAGCAAGAAATTGTTCCTTCGTTCTTCAAGCCGCTAGCAAGAAACAAAACTTATCTCAACCAAGAACACAAATCTTTTGGAGACCAACCATCACTTTTCGACTCGTTTTCACCAAAACATACGCAAGCAGTTTTAGTAAACATATAACCCAAATAGATATTCGGAAAAAGACAATTTAGGCACTCACAAACAATTGAAATGATGTTCGGACAAAACTAGAACCAAACGAACAACCAAGAAAAATATAGACCAACAAGCCAAATCCTTAACCAATTAGTGGGCTTGTAAACACATGATCATGATGACTGTTAAGGCCCATGACCATCACTACATATTCTTATCTAGTGCAAGGCAAGTGAAATGATTTTTTTGAATTTCAGTTCGTACCAAAACAACACAACAAACGAGAAATATAGAACAGTTAATGCAAAAATTAGTGTTCGAGCAAAACAAAAAAAAAAACAAGAGAATGGAGAACACAAATCCAAGCACACACAATCAAACCGAACCTAACCATGGCTCTTGATACCAATTGTAAGATCTAAACATCTTGATTGTGTGGATGATTCGGGTGGCCTTGGATTATAGAGGAATAGATCCATACTTGAGTTAGAGAGATGAAGTTTTAGAGAGAGGTGGGAGAAACTCAAAAACAGAAAATTAGATTAAAGTAAATGAGAGTTCCAACCCTTCCCTAGTGAGGGAAGGGGTATTTATACTTACTACATATTGTGCCCCTAGTGGGCTGTGGAGCGAGCTGACAGTGGGGAAAGCCCCGACCAACTCCATAAATATAAATACGACTAATACTATTAATACTAATACTAATATTACTAAGCTAATATAAATAAGCCTACGAGCTATGTAAATACTGAATAGATGCTCGGGGTGACCGAGCCTTCATCTGAATATTTATATTCCTAACAGTCGGGATGTAGGTACTTCTTTTATTCGTCATAGTAATGAACAAAAGAGGTTGGTTGCCAAAAATAATGAAGCCAAAATGATGCTTTACAATGCCTTACCTAAGAAAGAATATGAAAGAGTGTTTATGTGTAAAACGGCTAAAGATATTTGGCAATCACTAATTATCACTCATCAAGGGAACCCACAAGTCAAAGATAACAAAATTAATCTTCTTGTTCAACAATATGAACAATTTGTTATCTTTGAAGATGAGACCATTGATAGTGCATTTGCTAGGTTTAATACTATCATTACATCTCTTAAAGCACTTGATGAATCTTTTTCTAGTAAGAATTTTGTCAGAAAATTTCTAAGAGCACTCCACCCAAAGTGGAGAGCAAAGGTGACAGCTATTGAAGAATCTATGGATCTCTCAAGTATGACACTGGACGAGCTCATAGGAAACCTCAAAGTTCATGAAATGATGATGGAAAAAGACTCAGAAATAGTTAAAGGCAAGAAGGAGAAAATGAAGTCCATTGCCTTGAAAGCTAAAGTTGAGTCAAGTGATGAAGAGTCATGTTCTAGTAGCGAAGACGAAGAATATGCCATGGCCGTAAGAGATTTCAAGAAATTCGTCAGGAGACGAGGAAAGTTCGTTAGACCACCTCGTGAAGAAAAGAAATCCTTCCGAAAAGACCGTGATGATAGGAAATGAAAAGTAGACAAAAATTGTTATAGGTGTGGTGATTCTAGTCACTTAATAGGAGAATGTCCTAAGCCTCCAAAGAACAAGTCTCAAAGAGCCTTTGTCAGTGGAGCTTGGAGTGATAGTGAAGGAGATGATGACGAGCCTAAGAACGACGAAGTTGCTCTCATGGCTCACAACACAGAAGAGGTACATTCTGACTCATCATACTCTTCTATGGATGATGAAACCTTAGAAGTAGAATATAACAAACTGTGTGATATAACTTTAAAAATCATAAACAAAAATAAGTTCTTAAAAACCAAAACGACACTTTTAGAAAACGAAGTTTATTGGCTTAAAGAAATTGAGATACGAATGGAAAAAGGTAAAAATGCTAAAGAAACGTGTGTGTCGTGTCAGGAACTTAAATTAGAACTAGAAACATTAAAAACCACACAGGAAGATCTCATCAAACAAAATTCCAAGTTTAAAAAGTTTGATAAAAACATAAGTTGTGCAGATGAGATAATGAAGATACAAAAACTACCTCATGATAAAACCGGACTAGGTTTTATGAAATTAGGAACTTTAAGTGACTTTAAGAAACAAACTGTGAAAGAAAAAGAAATTGTTCCAACTAAGTCAGAAGCCCACGGATCCGACGGATCCAAAGTTTTGGATCCGCCAGTTGTACCAAAAGGATCCGCCGGAACAAGTTGTGAACAGAAGGTTCTAAAAACTGACTGTACTGAATTCGTTAGAGTCACTAGAAAACCTAGTACTAGTATAACTAATAACAAACAAAAACCAGCAGTTTCTATAGGAAAAGGTCAAGCTAGAAATGAGTATAGAGTTAAAACGGTTCAACAGAGACCTCAAACTAGTTTTCCCAAACACCCCTTTCCAAAAAGTAATGTTAACCCACAACATATTTCCAAAGTAATTGGAACCAAAACATGTCTAGAAACTTTCATGGTCCTAATTACATGTCGTGGAACAACTGTCCATCATTTCCTTACATGAACCATGATAATGTTATGTTTAACCCAAACGGACCCATGAGATATTGGGGACCAAACGCTTGAGTTTTTCTTGAACTTAGGTGTGCTTAAAAGTTGAATTAAAACCTGATGAGTGGATCAAAGATAGTGGGTGCTCAAGGCACATGACGGGAAACAAAAGCCTTTTCTCAACCTACCAAGTGTACGACGGAGGTAATGTCACATTCGGTAGCAAACTTAAAAGTAAAATCATCGAAAAAGGTACGATCTCTCATGACTCTCTCTCTATTGATGATGTTGCTCATGTAGATAATTTAGGTTTTAACTTGCTTAGTATAAGTCAATTGTGCCGAAAAAAGTATAACATCCTTTTCAGTGAAAATGGAAGTAAAATACTTAAAGACGGCATAACAGTAGGAAAAGGTGTTTTAAAGAATAACGTATATGTTATGAAATTAGATAAAACACCTAAAGACAAACTTTGTCTCACTTCTTTGGACGATAACTCAACTCTATGGCATCGACGCTTAGGTCACGCTAATATGAGGTTAATTCAATCCTTATCATCTAAGGAACTCGTTAGGAACCTGCCCAAGTTGAAATATGACCAACACTTTTGTGATGCTTGCAAAATAGGAAAACAAGTTCATAATAGCCATAAGGCTAAAAACATGGTGTCTACATCTAGGTGTCTAGAATTATTACATATGGATTTGTTTGGTCCATCCGCTATACAAAGTTACGGGGGAAACTTCTATACTTTGGTAATAGTAGATGATTACTCTAGGTATACATGGACTAAGTTTCTAAAAACTAAAAACGAAGCATTTGATAAATTTGAAATCTTAATTAAGAAAATTCAAAATCAAATAGGAAGTAACATAGTATCAATTAGAACTGACCATGGTCGTGAATTCGACAACGAAATCCAATTCGGAGCTTTTTGTGATGCCAATGGCATAACTCACAATTTCTCGGCTCCTCGAACCCCTCAATCTAACGGTGTGGTAGAACGCAAAAATAGGACAATTCAAGAAATGAGTAGAACCATGTTAAATGATCAAAACATACCTCAAAAGTTTTGGTGTCACGCTGTAGATACATCTACATATATTCTAAATCGAGTTCTAATTAGACCATTCTTGACAAAGACTCCATATGAGTTATACAGAGGCAAAAAGCCTACTTTAGGATATTTTAGAGTGTTTGGAAGCAAGTGCTTCATTTTAAACTCAAAGGATTATCTCACCAAGTTTGGCCCAAAGTCGTATGAAGGTGTATTTCTAGGATACTCACAAACTAGTAAAGCATATATAGTTTTGAACAAAGAAACCTCAAGAGTCGAGGAATCATTGAACGTAACATTCGACGAAAGTCCACCTCCCTCTAAGGCATCACCTTTGTAGATGATGACTTAGTTGAAAGTCAAATGGTTGAAAATATAGAAAATGTTGAAAATGATAAAGAAGATGAACCAGTAAAAAGAGATTTAGTCAACATCAAAGAAACAAAAAGCCATCCATTAGAAAACGTCATAGGAAAACTTAATGAAAGAACATTGAGATCTAAAGCTCAAAATGAAAGTAATTTCTTTTGTTTTGTTTCAACAATTGAGCCTAAAAATATAAATGAGGCTATAAAAGATGAATCATGGGTTATTGCTATGCAAAAGGAGTTAAATCAATTTGTTAGAAATGACGTTTGGACACTAGTTCCACAACCTAAAAATCAAACAATAATCGGTACAAAATGGGTGTTTAGAAATAAAATGGATGAAAATGGCATAGTATCTAGAAACAAAGCTAGGCTAGTAGCACAAGGCTACAATCAACAAGAAGGTATAGATTACGATGAAACATTTGCACCCGTAGCTAGACTTGAGTCTATTAGGATACTACTTGCATATGCATGTGCACATGATTTTAAATTATTTCAAATGGATGTCAAAAGTGCATTTTTAAACAGATTTATAAATGAAGAAGTATATGTTGCACAACCTCCCGGCTTTGCCAATTTTGAAAAACCAAATCATGTTTACAAACTTAAGAAAGCTTTATACGGACTTAAGCAAGCACCAAAAGCTTGGTATGATCGACTTAAGACCTTCCTAGTTGACCATAAGTATACCATGGGCCTAGTAGACAATACTCTCTTCACCAAGAAAAAGGGATCACATATATCATCGTCCAGATATATGTGGATGACATTATATTCGGCTCAACTTGTCAAGAGTTATGCGACGATTTCTCAAAAATCATGCATGACAAGTTTGAAATGAGTATGATGAGGGAACTAAACTTTTTCTTAGGTCTCCAAATAAAACAATTAGAATATGGGATATTCTCCAACCAATCAAAGTATATCAAAGATATGCTTAAGAAGTTTGGTCTTGAAGACTCAAAACCTATGAAAACACCCATGTCCTCAGAAACCAAACTCACAAAGGATGAAGAAAATAAATTCGTAGATAGCACTAAATATAGAGGAATGATTGGTAGTTTGCTCTATCTTACGGCTAGTAGGTCAGACATTATGTTTAGTGTTTGTCTATATGCACGTTTTCAAGAAGATCCTAAAATATCTCATTTTGAAGCCGTTAAACGGATATTTAGATACATTAAAGGCACTACACATTTAGGATTATGGTATCCCAAAGGGACGGGTGTAGAAACCATAGTGTATGCCGACTCAGACCATGCCAGTGACTATGTTGATAGGAAAAGTACTAGCGGTATTTGTACTTTTGTAGGACATTGTCTCACCGCATGGTTTGCTAAGAAACAAACAGCCCTCGCCATATCAACAACTGAAGCCGAGTACGTGTCAGCAGGAAAAGCTTGCCAACAAGCACTATGGATGAAACAAGCTCTCGTCGACTATGGAATTGAACTCAACGACATTCCTATTCTTTGCGACAACAAAGGAGCTATCGATCTCAGCAAAAATCCAGTCCAACACGCTAGAACTAAACACATAGAAATACGTCACCACTTCCTTCGTGACAATGTTCAGAAGGGAAACATCTCAATTGAGAAAGTTTCCTCAGAGGACAACATTGTCGATATCCTCACAAAACCTCTCAAGAGAGAACCTTTCAACTATCTTAGAATTGGTTTAGGATTAATGGAACCTAGTGAGTAGAATAAACATTAGCTCAAACCTTAGATTAACCAAACACGGCAAAAACCCAACCTGAGTTCTGATCCTGCGGATCCAAACGACAACAAGGGCGGAACCCTTGTTTGGGATCCACCGGATCTGTCATCTGCTGAGGCAGTTTTTATATATTAAACAAATACCCTGTACTATTCATCACTCTCTCCAAAACATATCACCCACTGGAATACGACCCATAATTCACCAAAACTCACAAATTAGGCCATCTTTCTCAACCAAATTGAGCTCTAAACATCACTGTAAGTATCCTTATCATGTTTACATTCCTGAGCTGCGTCTAGGATTTCTATTTCATGCACAAAACCAAAACTTGGGGTTATGCATAATTCTTGAAAAATCATGAAGCATATTTACTAAATTACATAACAAATCATGTTTTTCATAGTTAGGGATTGCATCTTGTAGTACATTGCCATTATTCATCAAAAACCCCATGAGAAATTTTTGCTAAAATCTTCTCACGACTAGGAAAAACGGTTTTTGAACATTGTCCATACAATTACAAAAACGTTATGTTTTAAGCATCACTTGCATAATGTCTCTTGAATGCTAAAGGGAATACATAATTAATATGTATTTTCGGGTACATTCAATCGTAGCTACATTGAAGAAGGAGCGTTTGGGCTATCTCTCGTTTTATCATAAAACTTGCATAAACATAACTTTCATGCATCAAAAGGAGTCGAGATAACCGCACCTCCACATTGTCCCCATGTAGGCACACACTAGACCTTTATACGTATTTTCGATAATTTCAACTAAACTATATATTTTTCGTGTCTAGGATAACTATGCCTCCCGCAACCAACTACGATCACAAAAAGACCATCCATTACCTTCCCAAACACCACAAAACCAAGGGTCTCACCGAAGCCCAAGTCAATATATTCAAAGCCTTAGAAAAATGATACGTCCATGAGGGTAGGGTTGTAGACTCCTCATTCTATGAAGATACCAATCTCCGCAAGCAATTGGCCGCGATTCATTTCGATTGTCTTTTAGACATTGATAAGCCTATCATTCCTAGGTTCATTCTTGAGTTATATGCAACCGTAGGTCTTAGTTTAAGCGACAATGGTCTTATGAGCATTCACTTTAGAGTCAATGGAACCCTTTTCAACATTCCCTTAGATCAATTTGGTGATGTTTTAGGAGTTCCTAATCAAGGAACATGTGTCTACTCGGATAAATGGTCATTGACAATCTTAGAGTCCAACCTTGAAAGAACGGCACCATATGCCACACCTTTGACCGACAAAGAAACCATTAGGGAGCATCTCTTCTTACCTAGGAATAACCAAATGAGGTTGCATCGAGGTCGTCAAGTAGCTAGAGATCCTTTTGCCATGGAACTCAATGAACTTAGGCCCGAATTTAGAAAGCTAGAGGATGTATTAAGGGCAAATGACATTAGCACCGTTGGGAACTGAGACCATATTAATGCATGTCTTTGTTAAATGATGTATTGTGTGTCCACTCATCAACCTTTCAACCTTGCATACTATATCGCCAAGCGAATGGCCGATTTTCTGGTACAAGGTACCACAGCAATGCCCTACGGGATGCTCTTGACTCGTCTCTATAGAGCTTTTGCACCCATTCCTAGAAATGCCTTAGGTTTTGTTCCCGATTATGATGAGATTCCACACACCTTTGTTCCCTTAAGCGATCATGAAACTTCACAAGGGTTACCAGAAATTGAGCAAGAAGTTCAAATGAGAAGAGTGTTTGGATTTAGACCTTATTAGACAATGATGTGTTGAACTTATGTGTATCTTGAGATATTATGTTAGCACTTGATATGTATGTGAACTAACTCAGATTTGCAGGTCGATAACACTTAGTGTTATCAATTTTCCGAGAATAAGCCACTGTTTGGCTTAACTCCATTTAAGGTAAGTTATGATGATCGGATTTATTTATGTGTAAACGTGTGTTACAATATATATATTTAGTATATTTGTAGTACATATTAGCTATTACATACGTTATAGGAGAATTTTCGGGTTTTGGTCGAAAAATGCGAAATTTGACATGCTCTCTGTTTGTTTTAGCACATTCGGATGACGGATCTGGCGGATCCCAAATTTTTGATCCGCCTAGTATACTCTTTGGCTCCGCCAATCCTGAACCTGCGGATCCAGTGGATCCAAAAATTTTAATCCGTCTTTGTTATCGATTGGATCCGCAGGCTTCAACAGTAACTTTTTCAAAAAATTCCCGACTCATCCCGACACTTAGATTTTGGTTTGTAGCTTCTTTAGATTATATTCACTGATCATTAAACTCTCTAGAATGATTTAGGAACTCTTAGAACCCTAAGAACTCAATTTCCCACCAAAATTTGAATTTTTGAATTTTTCATGTGAGTTACCTTTCTAATACAAGCAAGGAACCCTTTTGAGGGATCCGTCAAATCTGTGGAAATATCAAATCAACAGATTTTCCACTATCTCCTTGCATTTACTGCAAATCCCCCTCATATCACTCAACTCTATTTCAATGGATTGACCTTAGGATGTGACAAGCTTAATTTTTTGTTCCAAATTATTAGGAACCAACATTCTCCATTGGATTTACATCTAATCCAAACACACAGACCAACAAACCTTCTGTCTATAAATTAGTACCTTAGGATCATCTCAAAACTCACTCACTCATCTTTTTCTGTACATACAACCTGCACTTCTTAGCTACCTTACTTCACCATGACTAAATCCAACAACTCTTCCACCTCTAGATCTCCAAAACGAACTGCTCGTATTAGTGTTAAGCCATGTTGCTTCATAAACTTAGCAAACTCATCATCAGAGGAATCATCTCCTCTAAATATCTCATCACCTATTGCAAGTGAGAATTTCCTCACACTCTCCACTCTAACACCACCAAATGTAGTCATTCATACTCCACCACCAACAATTACTCCAATAGCTACCACTCCACCACCCGCTCCATGACAACCTGTTAGATCACCATCACCCCCAAAATTACCCAAACTCCAACCAATGGAGCTATTTAGGACTCCACCTTCATCACCACACCCATACCTTGATGACTTGGAAGACCTTCCAACAAGGTCAACCAATCCTCCACCCATGACCTTTGAAGGTCAACAACCCATGCTTTTTCATCCGGTTTACCCGGATATCCATGGTCCTTTATACCATGATGCACCACCACCACAACCACAAAAACTCTCACCAAGATCCACTCTCCATTCCATTGATGAAGAGTTTTGGATTAATCAGCGCAACACCCAAGCCGAGATCAACGAGGAACTAAACCGCCTCTATGCATTCTCAAACATGGTTGACTCTCATCTCCACGAGGCTATGGAATTACAATCCACCTTGTTAGCCTCCATTACGTGTCCAACAACCATTCCACCACCACCTCCATCCAATAATCCACCACCACCATCAACCAACAACCAACCACCACCACCACCACAAAACCATGAGACTACTCTTCCTCCCGGCTTTTCAAGCCATAATTGCTCGCATTGCGAGAGAACCGCTCATTTGGCCCAAAGGACCAATATTTTGGTCCATGAGCTCCAAAATGAAATGAGGTTCATCTTAAACCATATTCTAGAGCGTCTCAATGCAATCTCTCATCCTCCTCAATAGGAGCTTTGTTCGTTTCCTCTTATAGGAACTTTTAGAATGTTGTTTTAGAATTTTTCTTATTAGTATTTATTTTCCTTGTTTGAATGTAACATCATTTTTTTCAAGTAATGAATGTTATGTTTTTATGCTTGTGGGTGATCAACATTAAGCATATTATCTCAATTTAGAATACTAACATCATAGTATGGTTGTTTTAACTTCACATATTGCTTTGATCAAACGTACATTAGGTACTAAATTTTGATCAGACACTTCATTTTGACTTTTTAATGTCAAATGGGCTGAAACTTATTGTTTGGTTGATTATTACATATGCATTTTATTTCCATGAAGTAACTAACTTTTCTTTTGTAGCATCTCCTATCCTTGAAATGTATACGTTGGTACTCTAGCAATGGGGAGTATACATCGAGGGGGAGCACATCATATTCTAACCATTTGTTTTGTAGATTCATACATCATAACCTTGGTACTCCATTTAGGGGGAGTAAAACGACAACCCCCACCAACCCAACAATAGCAAGAGCCACCATAGGATGAAGCACCTTAATTATTCTGCGCCATAAAATACAACAAAATTTTAAAAGCTATATCGAGATATATAACTAAACACAAACGAGATTTTATTCCACATTCATTAAAGGTTACATCGGCATACAACAAAACTACTTTATAACCACACTAGCCCGAGATCCTCACCCCAAAATCTTATCCACATTGATCGCTAAAATCGTAAGAGGTACGATGAACACCAAGGATGCGACGTAGTAATCGGAGTTTTCATCAGGAATGAAGGCCAAATACATGGCGACAAGGACAATATACACGGTGGCTACAACAATGACGATTGGAGGCATGGTGAAATTTTTCGGAAGGAATGAAGATGAAAGGGATGGGGCGGAAGGATGAAAAAGGAAAAAGGTGGATAAGATATTTATAGGAAAAGATGGATAGGATAAATAAGTGGAGAAAGTACCCGTCATTTTACTATTCACGATCATTAAAATTTCAAATCACTACCACTAAAAATCCCCTAGTCTCGACCGTTAGAACACTAAACATTAAGTGCTAAATACTTCCTACTCTCGGCCGTTACTTTCACTACTCGTAGCCCATAAATCGAATTATTGATCAAACATTCGAATTTATTCAGTCTAGTATTAATAAATCTAGTTGAAATCTCGTCGCTGGATAGTCAAATAACAAATCTCTCGACAACATTTTCTATGAACTCTCACCTCAGAACCCCACATTTTTCAACACCTATCACGGACTGAACTTCGGGACGAAGTTCAAAATTGAGGGGTAGATACTGTAAGATCCCACAAAAATCCGTCATGATAATCCTTGTTAATTAATAATAACCTCGACTTCCCGTCTAACAAAGCCCATTTTTACGGGGAAATTTAAAATTTTCTTTATTATACTATACTCACGACCAACACAAGATTTGTATAAGTCTATATATTTTATATGAACTATTGTCACTTTGATATTTTTATTATTACATTATACTCTTTACATAATACGATTGCTCAAACCTATTAGATTTTATTAACATATACGCTCTCTATTAAAATTATCTTACGTCTAATATAATTAGTTGGAATATATTAATAAACTTTGATATGTTTATAAACGTTATATTTTTACGTTACTCGGTTATAAGTTTCGTGACTTAAGGACTTAACGTTAGTAATTACCGGAATCAAACTATACCCTAAACTATTTATATATATATACCAAATCATGCAATGTAGATGTGTATAATATTGTAACCATATTCGTGTTCTATTTCAAATTGCCCTACGTGACTATTTTTCTTTCCATACATGCAAGGACCAGCTTATGTGTGATCTTTCTTTACCACATGATAACATAATACATAACGTGTAGATTTTTGTCCCACAAAATACAACAGCAACTAAAGTATAAAACGTGTAACATTTTGTAACCTTAACTTGCAATCTTTCTATTACCTGTGTACGTGTATGCATATCTTCCATATGTGCATATAATTCCTTCCAAAGTCAGTACATATGCAACGTACATGTTAGTTCTCTATAAAAGCCTTGCTTCCTTTTGCCATTTTACACGAACCCACTCTTGTTCAACACACTCTCAAACCATTAAAATCTCTTGCAACTTAGTTCGATAGAAGAAAAGATCATTTTGTTGATTATTTAAGTTCACATACTCACGTATAAATCCATCCCGAGGCCACTCCTGATCACACCAAACGTATAACTCATTCTTTGGTGTTTGTAAGTCTTTCCCACTCCTTTTAAATCATTTCCTTTCAAGTATCATTCATTTCCATTCGATCATATAGATACATATATCATTTCATTTTAATTCATTATGTCTCGTACTATACATTACACCTTCTATATGGAAGGCCTAGGCATCAAAAAATGCATCCATGCCATCTTTATTTACAACCTACATGCATGTTCGAACCATGTTTTGATCTAAGGGTCACACGTATTAACTTATGAAAAACCATGAAAAGTTACTAAGTCTTTTTATAAAAACAGTCCTAAGTAGCCTCTAAAATCTAAAATGATATAACTGTTACATTGGGGAATATACTTCTACCTTGCCGTAGATGCTTAACTGTTGCCTATCAACACAAATATGCATTTATACTATAAAAGTCCTCCAATGCATTTTATTTGACCCTTTAAAATAAACTTATCTATACGATCAATCTAAACCATAGTAATAAGCATGATAAACGTATTTTCTAGTTGGTTTCTTTTCTGTGATGCTTCGCTGCTACACAAAAACACCAAACCGACCTATGTTGGGCTTGAAAGCCCAATGAAACTTTTCAAACTAGATTAAGACCCCATTAATTCGTGTTGGGCCTTAAGGCCCATTCGACATCTATATAAATTTTTCCGAAGTAACAGATTGCAATAAACTTAAAAGGTAAGCTTTTAAATTTAGATAATAAAAAGAACTAAAAATGTAACGCGATCTAACCGGAAGGACCAAAACTGCCAAACCGTGAAACCCATGGACTAAAGCTGTGAAAACAGTTTATAAAGGACTTGAATTGATATACCATTGAACTCCGAGCCTTATATGGACATATGGACAAATTTTGGACTATTATGGACTTTGGACTTAACCGAGGACTAACGACGTAACGCAACCACCGTTAGACTAAGAAGGATAAAATCTGAAAAGAACAAGGACATATTTAATTTCACTTGATATTCTAGTTTATTTTCATTTTACACCCTTCATTTCATATGCATTTTACATTTTTAGTTATGCATTATTTATAGTTTCGCTATTAGAAATATTAGCAACCTCACTTGCATATTATTTCAGCATATTTCGAGAAAGTAATATTTTGAGTCATTTGAGATAAGAACCGAGATAATATTATAGATATATTATATTTTTAACTTGAGGCATTTTAGGCATATCACACACTCACATCACCGATCAAATCGTTATACGATTTATCCTTTCCACATTCGTTATTAGTCGTAAGTTAGACTCTTAGACTTCGCTTATACTCAGGTCTCGTATTGAAGAAGTTTTCGTGACCGTTTACTTGATCTTATAATTTCGTCTTGCTGGATACGCTCCAGGTGAGTCGTGGCCCCCTCTTTTAATACTTGTTTTTAATAACTCTTTTGGGGGAGATACATGCTTGTAAATATTTTACTCATTATCAAATTATATGAATTGCTTGACGTTTATACTTCTATAAGTACTATGAAAACTCTTACGACTTATCGTGAGTCGTGGCCCCCTCTTTTAATACTTGCTTTTAATAACTCTTTTGGGGGAGATACATGCTTGTAAATCTTTTACTCATTATCAAATATATGATTTGCTTGACGTTTATACTTCTATAAGTACTATGAAAACTCTTATGATTTATCGTGAGTCGTGGCCCCTACTTTTCACACTTGTTTTTAATAACTCTTTTGGGGGAGATACATGCTTTAACTGTTTTATATTACTTGAAAACTCTCATGAATTGCTCAAAACTATCAACTATGCTTTACCTATTTGAATTATACTTGAAAGGAAAACATGCTCAATATATGTGCAAATTGTCTGTTTAGCTTAAACACGGAACTTGAAACATAACATCTCTGAACTACTTGATGTAACATGATACTGAGGCTTACTGTATGCATTCATGTGACAAATGAATGAACTGTTACTTATTATAATATTTCTATATTCCACTGGAAATAATTGCCAAGATCAGAATACGTGTATTTTATGAACCTTGAGACCTATATTGCCTAAGCACACCTTATTGCCAAAAAGACCCTTTATCATGAGCCATTAATCACTGCGGTGAGCGCGAATATAGCAACAGCTTCGAAACCTGTTGGAGGACTGACAACCTATCCCACTAATACTGTGACGGAATGCTTAATCGCTAGTCGTATTAGTCGCGATGCGCTATATTTGAGAAAAATAGGAAGTGGCAAATCACCTATTACACGAGGGCATAATCTTTCGTCATTAATTTGGTGAACACTCCGTTTTACGGTACTCTGTTAACGTTTTGCGTGTCATGAGGCTTAGGGCAATATAACTTTATGAATATATGAATGTTTCATATATATCCTAGGATACAGCTGTATTTAGAAGACCACCACTTTACACTAATAGACTTCAGATTCTAGATTATCATTCCCACTACATGATGTGATTGTAAATCAGGTACTTGAACTTTAACTGTTGCCATATGTGACTTAAATAAGAATTCTGCAAGGCAACCCAAAAATGCTTGGTATGTCATTACATTTAAAAGCTGACTCAACATCCCATTTCGAGCATATAACAACGTAGCTCAACTTCATTTAAAATATGAAACTACTGATTTTGAAGATCATACATTATTCACTTGTGGATTTTATACAACGCAACTCTTTAATTATTTCATGAAGAACTATTATCACTATACACCTTTCAAAGAGAAATATTTTCTATCAAACTCCACGAACTCACCAACCATTGTGTTGACATTTTAAGCATGTTTATCTCAGGTAATTAACGGAGCAGGACAAGACACGGAGCGGGCATCTTTTACTCTGATAACTTAAAAGGTGTAAAATCAAATATGTCATTCTTTCAAAATGGTCATCTCTTTTTATGGGATTTTCAAACCAAATATTTCACTTTGTATCAAGGATATTATTTTGAATGACATATAACTTTCAAAACGCCCCTTTCGGGCCGTTTTCTGGAATTTTAACTTCGATCCTCACCGTAACACCCTAATTACTTTTCCGCTGCCACAAACCAAATTAGGGGGTGTTACTGTAACACCCCCTAATTTGGTTTGTGGCAGCGGAAAAATAATTAGGGTGTTACGGTGAGGATCGAGTTAAAATTTCAGAAAAACGGCCCGGAAGGGGCGTTTTGAAAGTTATATGTCATTCAAAGAATATTTTTGATACAAAAATGAATTATTCAATCTGAAATCCCATGAGAAAATGTGATAATTTGGAAAGAATGACATATTTGATTTTACACCTTTTAAGTTATCAGAGTAAAAGATGCCCGCTCCGTGTCTTGTCCTGCTCCGTTAATTACCTGAGATAAACATGCTTAAAACGTCAACACAATGGTTGGTGAGTTCGTGGAGTTTAATAGAAAATAACTTACTTCAATAAGTTTCAAGAGTGTTATGATGATATTTGAAATGAGTATAAATACAAGTAAGCCGTGGCGTTCAATAGTTTCAAGAAATTCGAGTAGTATACAGTAATAGTCGAAATAAATACTAGTACTTCCTGAAGTAAATATCAAGTTGTGTTGAGTAGGAATTCCCAAGTAAATCATGTATGAATTCAAGAGATCATAAATTTCAAGTTGTAAATAAAGATGAGCTACGTTGATATACGCTCGACATGAAGTATCGGTCAACTTTTTAAAGTAACGATATACTAAGTATTTTGGCATGTCTCCAATAGAATTCACAATTTAATCACATATGATAACAGTCAAAGTTCAAGTACGGGATTCATAATCATAACACGTAGTGAAATAATAGTCTAAAGTCTGAAATCTATCAGTGTAAAGTGGTGGTCTTCTAAATACAGCTGTATCCTAGGATATATATGAAACATTCATATATTCATAAAGTTATATTGCCCTAAGCCTCATGACACGCAAAACGTTAACAGAGTACCGTAATACGGCGGTGTCCCAACAGGGTCACTGATGGGTTTTTATGGCCCTCGTGTTAATAGGTACTTGCCAATTCCTATTTTTCTCAAATATAGTGCATCGCGACTAAATACGACTAACCATATAGGCATTCCGTCACAGTATTTAGTGGGATAGGTCGTCAGCCTCTAACAGGTTTCGAAGCTGTTCACTATATTCGCGCTCACCGCAGTGATTAATGGCTCATGATAAAGGGACTTTCGGCAATATAGTGTGCTTAGGCAATATAGGTGAATCATGCGTAATTTTAGTATTGGCAATTATTTATAGTGAAATGTAGAAATATCATGTTAAAGTAGCAGTACATTCATTTGTCACATGAATGCATACAATGAGTTTCAGTGTCATCAAGTAGCTTAAAATGTTATCTTCCAAGTTCCGTGTTTAAGATAAACAGACAATTTGCACATATAATGAGCATGTATTCCTTTCAAGTATGATTCAAACATGTAAAGCATAGTGGATGATTTTGAATAAATCATGAGAGTTTTATATAAGTAACTTAAAACAGTTAAAGCATGTATCTCCCCCAAAAGAGTTATAAAAACAAGAGTTAAAAGTAGGGGCCACGACTCACGATAAATCATAAGAGTTTTCATAGTACTTATAGAAGTATAAACGTCAAGCAAATCATATATTTGATAATGAGTAAAACATTTACAAGCATGTATCTCCCCCAAAAGAGTTATTAAAAGCAAGTATTAAAAGAGGGGGCCACGACTCACCTGGAGCGTATCCGTCAAGACGAAATTATAAGAGCAAGTAAACGATCACGAAAACTTCTTCAATACGAGACCTGAGTATAAGCGAAGTCTAAGAGTCTAACTTACGACTAATAACGAATGTGGAAGAGATAAATCGTATAACGATTTGATCGGTGATGTGAGTGTGTGTGATATGCTTAAAATGCTTCAAATTAAAATATGATATATCTATAATGGTATCTTGGTTCCAAAAATATTACTTTCTCAAAATATGCTGAAATAATATGCAAGTGAAGTTAATAAATTTCTAATAGCGAAACTTTAAATAATGCATACTAAAATGAAACATGCATATGAAATGCAGGGTGCAAAATAAAAATAAACCAAGAATGTCAAGTGAAATTAAATAAGTCCTTGCCCTTTTCAGATTTTACACTATTTAGTCTGATTGCGATTGCGTTACGTCGTTAGTCCTTGTTTAAGTCCAAAGTCCATATTAGTCCAAAATTTGTCCATATGTCCATATAAGACTCGGATTTCAATGGTACATCAATTTAAGTCCTTTATAACCTGTTTTAACAGCTTCAGTCCATCAGTTTCATAATTTGGCAGTTTTGGTCCTCCTAAGTGTTGTCGCGTTACATATTTAGTCCTTTTCGTACAAAAATCATGGGGAAAAATTATCTAAAAATTTCTGGAGTTTATTCAAGCTTATTAAAACTTATTCCAATTGCTTCTTACTGAAAATAACTTATTTTAAGCTAAATGGACCTTAACGAATTGTATATTAGGTCCGTTAAGAATTCGAGAGGCGAGGGCATAAAATAGTTTTGGGCTTGGACTTGGGCTATTTTTATGATTCTAAAAATTTATATTATGGGCCTGATACACTGTTCATTCGCAAAACCTTGTTGGGCTTAAATCTTAGCCCAAACCGAAACTTACAAATTTTCTGAAAATTCAAGTAACTTAGAACTAGTGAGGGACGTTTAAGTTTGAGTGATTTCGAGAGTGAAAACGAGTTTATGGGGGGAAGTTTAAAACACGAAACATGTAGTTAGTTAGGTCGACATTCGACTTGTCTAAAAGATTTATGCGTTATACGTATGAATTCAAAGTAATTAACGTATGAATTGGCCTGGTCGATTAGATTTTAAGATAGAAAAACACTTAGAAAATTTTAACAGGTTTGTAACCGGTTTGGCTTTCAGTCGACATTGGTTCGTTTTTGACTTGACGTAAGTTTATATGCGTTATGATATGGTATATTTAAGTTCTGTAGGCCCTTCTATGCGTACAACAATTAAATACTTAACCTTATACATACGTATACATGTATAGCGATGTGATACGTTCGAATAAAAGGGAATATCATGCATGGTAATATTGAAACGTTAACATGAAATGTTAATAAGATTTAGAGACTTACAAGGGAGTGATGATGAACTGTGGTACGTGGACTATGGGCAGAAACACAAAGAAACTTGTTCAAAATTCTACCCGTATGAAACTAATATATCTCGTTCGACTTGGAAATAAATAACCCGATCAACTTGAGTTTCTGGTTCTCGTGGTCTGGCACAAGGGTTTTATAGAACATTATGATGAGTTGTGTGTGGTTGAGGGTGGTTGAGAAATGGTGAAGGTGAAGGGTGGTAAGGAAAAACAGTGAGGTTCGACTGAAATTACAAGGGCGAAGTAAACATTTTACCAACTGAGTTCGAATTACATTTTCACCGGTTTCTGCTTTGCTTGATTGTTTTTCTGAGTTTCGACTAAGGTGGCTGATCTTTTAAGGAGATTAGTGAGGGTGAAAGCTAGATGAAATGGGTGTTGGGTTGAGTGTGTAAAGGTGATAGCTTTATAGCAGCAATATATACACGTTAGAATATATTTGCATGATAAGTAATTAATACACGTCTACATGTAAGGGGTTGTGGTATCTTTGTGATGAGGAAAGTATACACGTTTTTGTGTTAACTAGAAGGCTTCTATCCATCATTTGCTCCTACTGTAGTGAGATGGACACCTAGGTATGTCATTGTAAAATATTTATGAAGTTTGGTGTAGTTTTGTCTATTGTGGTTGGATTTTATTTGTGCTTTCTTGTTACTACTACTCGTGTGGAGTTGAGAGAATGAGGACACTGTCGGCAGGCTTGTACTAGTTATTCAATTGCTTTAATCTTGTGCATATAGTAAGGGTTTGGAGCGGATGAAATATATACGAGTGTATATTTGCATGTAATTAGTTATTTGAGAGTCAATCTCCTTTCTGTAAATTATATAAGATGCAATTCATGTGCTTGTGGGTTCATGTATACGCATATATACATAGAAAGATTGCATTGTATTTTTGTTGTTGCGTTTTACTTGTATGTGTTTGGTATTTATTCTAATGTCACCTTTGAAATTAACGAGGCACATGGTCCTTCGGTTGTTCCATTATGGTTTCATTTGTGAATGAATGTTAGCAAGAGTCCTCGAAGTTGGTAGGAGGAATTGAGTGTAATAATGATTGAGTTTTATGGTTTTTGTTATATTGGATTGAGTTAAGATGGGGCAATCAAAGTGACCTTGAACACTATAGAAGTACTCAATATTTAGGTCCAAGGTTTGGCTTTCTTAGAGTTTAGTGTGTCGTGATCGAGGAGATGTAAAAATAGTCAAGGGTCGCGTTTAGTGATTTAACGTAGGAGGTGTGTTTTGGTAAAGGTTTGGCTGTCGAATTACAGGTAATAACAAAAGAAATAATCATTTTGGGAGTTGGGCTAACGTGTGTAATGTTGGAGTGGTGATTGGGCTTGTTGCATTCAAGGGTCCGATGAGTGATGAGTGTAGATCTGACTGGGGTTGATTAAAAAGTAAAGTTTATAAACAAGTTATTTTGTCTCAAGATTCTGTTGTTGGAATGAAAATTGTTATTAAAATTTTGAAAGGATAACTGTCCCATTTATAATTTTATTAGAAACCATGGAGGTTAATACATAACGAGATGATTAACATCGAAAGTGCTAACAGTACATAAAACACAACATAAAACATACAACCTTCAATCGGTTGGCCTACTATAGAAACAAAAACCACCACCAACCCAACAATAGCAAGACCCGCCATAGGATGAAATACCCTGATTATTCTGAAGACACACAAAAGCGAACCATTAAACATAACAACTTAACATAAACCTAAACGAGAATTTATTCCACATTACATCGACCCACAACAAAGCTACATTGTAAGCACCTACGCGCGACCCTCACTTCCAAAAATTATCCGCGAAAATTGCTAGGATTGTGAGGGGTACGATGTAATGTGGAATAACTATTGAACGCCACGGCTTACTTGTATTTATACTCATTTCAAATATCATCATAACACTCTTGAAACTTATTGAAGTAAGTTATTTTCTATTAAACTCCACGAACTCACCAACCATTGTGTTGACGTTTTAAGCATGTTTATCTCAGGTAATTAACGGAGCAGGACAAGACACGGAGCGGGCATCTTTTACTCTGATAACTTAAAAGGTGTAAAATCAAATATGTCATTCTTTCCAAATTATCACATTTTCTCATGGGATTTCCGATTGAATAATTCATTTTTGTATCAAAAATATTCTTTGAATGACATATAACTTTCAAAACGCCCTTCCAGGCCGTTTTTCTGAAATTTTAACTCGATCCTCACCGTAACACCCTAATTATTTTTCCGCTGCCACAAACCAAATTAATAATACACCATGTTACCTTAAACTCTCCATGCCTGCTTGCTGCCGTGCTCGGTATGTTATACATTAGGATTATCATATATAAGCCTCTGCATACTTGATAGTTACTGTGCATAACTAGATCATCTTATGCTTATAATACACCACTTGAGGTTAGTAAGTTACTTATTTTACGATATATGGATTATTACAGTACTATGTCATTTATCACCCACTTTAGTATATCATCGGAGCCGGACTCCGAGGGATCACTAGCATCAGTCACGTCCCCCGTACTTCCCGATGCTGTAGTACCAGAGATTGTGCCCGACGCGATCGAGCCCCTTGTGGAGGGTGGAGTAGCCGCTATACCTTTATTAGGTGACCCTCATGTGCCAGTTTTGCCAGCACCTACGCTACCACCACATTTTGTCTATGACACCTACTCTCCTTTTTACATACCACCCCCTGACGACTTGTACTATGAGAGTCAGCAATGGCTCCCTGCTGATGATTTACCCGAGCCCCATCATGTTGCACCACCACCACTACCTGATCATGTACTTGACATACATACCCAGACATATCCACTACCACCTCGACAGCGGGATCCGATTCCTGCAGAGGATATTCCTTCATCGAGTAGACGTCGCATCTCGGACCAGATACACCCATCCTCACCATCACTGCCTTACCCTCCCGGTTTCACTCCCCCAGCTCAGACTCATGATGCCTAGGAAGGATTTAGACCGGTAGTCACCCACACCCTTATCCCATCCACAGTAGTGACACGACTCGAGAGCCACGGAGAGCAGGTTGAGTCACTTCTTCGGATGATCGACCATGTGCCATTAGATTCCCCAGGGACTATCAGCGATACTCTGCATAGGTTGGCCTCCAACAGAGCAGTGATACAGCAGTGCCTGAGACAGATGCAGACAGACTTGGCAGATACCCGTTCCCACGCGATATCAATACGCAGAGAGGGACAGGACTTAGCTTGGGAGGCGCACACAGCACAGCGTAGAGCCGACACATTAGAGAGACTCATGGGAGACATACAGATGGAGCATCAGGCGGAGATACAGAGACTCAGAGACCAGATCTCAGAGCTCACGAGGCGTACGGATAGACCTGAGCAGTAGACATAGTTAGCATGATTGTATAGTTTGAGACATTGTAGTCTGCCGCATGTGGCACTTAATAAAGACTCTTGTATCGTTTTGTTGTATAAACTCAACTGATCAAGTTATTAATGTTGTAATGCTGGTAGTAATGTACTATATATCTGTTAACTTATGTATTATGGTTATTCGTATGTATTGTAATTGTATCCAGACATGTCGTGATGTTATCTGTGATTATTATGATTCTCAAATTGTGTAAGAACCTGAAAACATAAAATATGTGACATGAAATTCAGTTTGATTAAATCGATTGTGCCTTAACAACCCCACATCTGTAAATTGATAAATTACAGAGACATCATAATTGTGGGAAGATATTCAATTTAATCATCATTTCACACCATGATTACATTGTGCATATACTCAGCTATTCTATCCAAATTCTAAATCTGTATTTTTGTGACATTAATAGAAAATGGCACATAGCGACAACGAAACCACCAACGCAACCGTAACACTAACGCATGAGGAGGTTCGAAGAATGATTGAGGAAGGCATCACCGCAGCACGCGAGGCCGATGCAGCAAACCGCTCAAGCAATACTATGGGAGCAACAAATGAAAGTGAGGCATCTACTCCACGTAAATGCACTTACAAAGAATTCTTAAGTTGCCAACCAACCACCTACCGAGGCGTAGAAGGAGTGACGGAACTAGCACAGTGGTTTGAGTGTATGGAAACGGTATTCATGAGAAGCAACTGTGCAGAAATCAATAAGGTCACTTTCGCCACTGGAACTTTAAGGGGAAATGCATTATCCTGGTGGAATGCTACGGTCAAAATAATGAGTACTGAAGCAGCATTTCAGATCTCCTGGACCGAACTGAAGAATAAAATGCTGAAAAAGTACTGTCCCCGGACTGAGGTCAGAAAGCTTGAAGATGAATTTTACCAGTTAGAAGTGAAAAACAATGATGTCGGTGCATACAACCGGAGATTTCAAGAGTTAGCTCTTTTGTGCCCACACATGGTACCTGACTTGGAAAAGACATTGGAGAAATACGTGGAAGGACTACCTTCAAGCATAGAAGGAGATGTCACCGCATCACACCCACAAACTCTCGAAGTCGCATTCGTATTTGCTCAGCGAATGATGAGTCGAGTGCTTAAACGAGGTTCTAACTCCACAGTCAGTGGACAAAAGAGAAACTATGATAACCGTGACGGCAACAACCGGAACAGCAACAGTTATTACCATCACAGCAGGAGCTACCGCAGCAATGATCGAAGCAACCGCAATAGGAACTATCAGCAAAGCAGGAATGATAGACATCAACAACAAAACCGCAGACAAGAAGCTGCTAGAGCTTATGTGGCCACACCTGCTGAAGGAAAAGTGTATGCTGGAACAAAACCCCAGTGTAACAAGTGCAAGATGCATCATACAGGACC
Source organism: Artemisia tridentata subsp. tridentata (assembly GCA_021014915.2). NCBI lineage: Eukaryota > Viridiplantae > Streptophyta > Magnoliopsida > Asterales > Asteraceae > Artemisia > Artemisia tridentata. Next base: position 180,138,816 of record CP139503.1, read on the forward strand.
TTGTACCGCCATCTGCGGTAACTGTAGGAAAATAGGCCATGTAACCAAGGACTGTAGGGCCACGGGAGCAAACGCATACCCAATAACAGTAAAGTGCCACGGTTGTGGTGAAACGGGTCATTATAAAAGTCACTGCCCCAAGAATGTCAATCAGGTTGCCAGAGGAAGAGCTTACGTGCTCGGAGATGGAAACGTGTCACCGAACCCCAACGTCACTACGGGTACTTTCTTACTGAATCAAAATAGTGCTAAAATATTATTTGATTCTGGAGCCGATAGAAGCTTTGTATCTACTTCATTTGCTTTATTGCTTAAGATAGCGCCTGTAAAATTAGACACCTCGTATGAAATTGAGATAGCCGATGGAAAATTGTTAAACACCAACACCGTACTCAAAAACTGCACCTTAATCCTCCAAAACAAATCATTTCCAATCGATCTTATGCCCATCCAACTTGGAAGCTTTGACGCAATTGTGGGTATGGATTGGTTATCCAAACATCATGCTCGAATCATCTGTGATGAAAAAGTTGTCCAAATCCCCATAGACAATGAAACACTTACTGTTCGTTGTGACCACTACAAAACCCAACTCAATATCATCTCGTACATCAAAACGGTGAAACACATAAACAAAGGATGTCATGCATTTTTAGTCCAAGTAACGGAAAATAAATCAAAAGAAAAAGAAAAGCGACTAGAAGAAGTGCCAGTTGTAAATGAGTTTGCAGAAGTGTTCCCTGAAGACTTGCCAGGTATTCCACCCATCCGGCAAGTAGAGTTTCGAATCGATTTAGTGCCTGGAGCCGCACCTGTTGCAAAAGCACCATATCGATTAGCCCCTTCCGAAATGAAAGAATTATCTGAGCAGTTGAAAGAACTGTCAGATAAAGGATTCATCCAACCCAGCTCATCACCTTGGGGAGCACCAGTCCTGTTTGTCAAAAAGAAAGATGGAACATTCCGAATGTGCATCGATTATAGAGAGTTGAACAAACTCACAGTGAAAAATCGATACCCATTACCAAGAATAGACGATCTGTTTGACCAACTGCAAGGATCGAGTGTTTACTCAAAAATCGATCTAAGATCAGGATACCACCAACTAAGAGTCAGAGAAGAAGACGTCCCCAAAACAGCCTTTCGAACACGATACGGACATTACGAATTCCGCGTAATGCCATTTGGTCTTACCAACGCACCCGCAGTGTTCATGGATCTCATGAACCGCGTGTGTAAACCATATCTGGATAAGTTCGTGATCGTATTCATTGACGACATTTTGATCTACTCGCGTAACAAACAAGAGCATGCGGAACATTTGAGAACCATTTTGGGTGTACTCAAACAAGAAAAACTGTATGCAAAATTCTCCAAATGTGATTTTTGGATCTCCACCGTTCAATTCTTAGGTCATATCATCAACAGTCAAGGTATTCACGTTGACCCCGCTAAGATCGAAGCAGTCAAAGGTTGGGCTTCGCCCACCACTCCCACTGAAATTCGACAATTTTTAGGACTCGCTGGTTACTATCGAAGGTTTATAGAAGGTTTTTCCAAAATCGCAAAGCCTTTGACAGAACTCACTCAGAAAAACAAGAAGTATATCTGGGAAGAGAAACAAGAATCAGCATTTCAACTCTTAAAACAAAAACTCTGTGAAGCACCAATTCTAGCACTACCGGACGGAAGCGAAGACTTTGTAGTATATTGTGACGCATCACATCATGGGTTAGGTGCAGTGCTAATGCAAAGAAACAAAGTCATAGCTTACGCTTCTCGACAGCTCAAGAAGAATGAGGAAAATTACACCACTCATGATCTAGAACTAGGAGCAGTAGTATTTGCTCTTAAAATATGGAGACATTACCTATATGGCACAAAGTGTACGGTATACACCGATCACAAAAGTCTTCAACACATACTGGATCAGAAGGAGTTGAATATGAGACAGCGCCGATGGATAGAACTACTCAACGACTATGACTGTGAAATTTGCTACCACCCTGGTAAAGCGAATGTCGTGGCCGACGCCTTGAGCAGAAAAGAAAGAATTAAACCTCTTAGAGTTAGATCATTAGAAATGACAATTCATTCACCACTCCCATCCCAAATACTCATAGCCCAATCGGAAGCTCTTCAGGAAGAGAATCGAGCTCAAGAGAACATTAAGGGCATGCTAGAAAGGGAGAACGGACTCATACGAAGATCCGATGGAATGTTATGCTTCAAGAAAAGATGCTGGATTCCTCTTTATGGAAGTATTCGAGATTTTATCATGCATGAATCTCACAAGTCTAAATATTCCATTCATCCCGGATCCACCAAAATGTACCAAGACCTCAAACAACTCTACTGGTGGCCAAACATGAAAGCCGACATTGCAACATATGTTGGGAAGTGTTTGACTTGTGCAAGGGTCAAAGCCGAAAGTCAAAAACCATCTGGACTACTTGCACAACCCGAAATACCAGTTTGGAAATGGGAAAGAATCACTATGGATTTCATTACCAAGTTACCAAGAACGTCAACCGGATATGACACTATTTGGGTTATCATCGATCGTTTAACCAAATCAGCGCATTTTCTGCCTATCAAAGAAACTGACGAGTTGGACACACTCGCTCAGTTATACTTCAAAGAAATCATAATCCGACATGGAGTTCCGATCTCTATCATCTCTGACAGAGACAGTCGATTCACTTCAGGATTTTGGCAATCCTTACAGAAAGCTCTCGGTACTCAATTGGACATGAGCACCGCCTATCATCCTCAAACTGATGGACAAAGTGAAAGGACAATCCAAACCTTAGAAGATATGCTTAGAGCATGTGTACTTGACTTCGGAAAAGGTTGGGACAAACACTTACCATTGGTCGAATTCTCGTACAACAATAGTTACCAAGCTAGCCTGAAGGCTGCACCTTTCGAAGCACTTTATGGAAGAAAGTGCAGATCACCCATCTGTTGGACAGAAGTTGGTGACATGCAGCTTACCGGACCAGAACTAATCCACGACACAACCGAGAAAATATTCAAAATCAAACAACGTCTCCAAGCCGCTCGTGACAGACAAAAGAGTTACGCAGACGTGAGAAGGAAACCCATGGAGTTTGAAGTCGGAGATAGAGTTATGCTAAAAGTTTCGCCCTGGAAGGGGATGATACGCTTCGGAAAGCGTGGAAAACTCAACCCAAGGTACATTGGACCGTTCAAAATCCTCGAAAGAATAGGTCCAGTTGCCTATAAGTTAGAACTCCCGGAAGAACTCAGTAGAATACACCCTACCTTCCACGTATCCCAACTTAAGAAATGCCTATCGGACGAGACTCTCGTCATTCCACTGAAAGAGATTAAACTGGACGACAAACTTGTATTCACAGAAGAACCCGTAGAGATAATGGATAAAGAGGTTAAGCAACTCAAGCAAAGCCGTATTCCTATTGTGAAAGTAAAATGGGACTCTAAGAGAGGACCAACGTACACATGGGAACGCGAAGACCAAATTCGTGAAAAATATCCACATCTATTCTCGTAAACCACTCTTAGTAGCCGTTTTAGACTTGAATTCCGGGACGGAATTCGAATGAGGGAGGAGAACTGTAAGATCCTGTGAAAAATCCTTGTAAACAATCTTAGTGATTAATAATAATCTCGTATTACTATTTCCTAACGCCTATTTTTTTTATTTTTTTTTGCTAAAAATTTAAACTTTTCAATTGTTAATAGCCATGCATTACATATACACATATATATATTAAACACACCAACGCTAGAGATTATATTTTCCGACGCAACATCACTTTCTTATGAACAACGACAAGTAATCCTATTCATTTAATTCACTACACTTAACCAAATTAAATATCACATAATCTCACTTAACCAAAACACAAACAATAATACTAAATTACCACTACCTCAACCAATCGGATCCTTAATAACTTCGACCCAACAAAACCCCACAACCCATCAAAACTAAACAGCCCACCCATATTGCTCTTTTCTTTCTTTTCCTTTGTTTTTCTTTTATACCCGATCGACACCACCCTTTAAAAACCCCCTTGTATTTTTAAAATATCGAACGTAGTCTTTACATATTTTTACGACCTAGCAAACTCCCTTCGTACCAAATCCCAGACGTAGTTGTCGAATAATGCCACAATAACGAAAGTCACTTTGGTTATACATATACATATAAAGGTCGAAACGCAACCATTTCACACTCTACTTTTTCCAACAATCTTCCAACCACATTCTTAACTTATTTTAATACTTGAAGGAAGAATGGGAATACAACAAGAGTATGTAAATCACTAAATCTCAATTCGGTTCCAACAATAATATCAATCGAATGAATGAAAACTCCAAGAACAAGAATACAAATTACTAATCATCAAATACCTATAGCACACTCAACCAAGGACAGCCAATCCACTTAGGTGTCCTCCTAGTACAGTAACTTCAATGATAGGTCAAGTGGTCAATGAAAACAGGTGTGAGAAATTTTCTATAAATAGACTATCTCATTCTATATTACCCTACCCCCACATCCCTTCCTACCAACCTCAAACATTCCTTGAAAAAGCTTAGCTACTCTCTGTCGAAAATTAGGGAGCAAACCAAGTTGAAATAAAAGCGTATAAAGCGTTTTCGAGTTCACTGTCGCTGCTTGTATCCCATTCGAACAACCACAGCTTCTTCACCACCTTCTAAAAGGTGTGGTATGCACTTTTCTCATACTCCTTTGCATGCTAACTCATTTACTTATATATTGCATGCATAATCTGAACGTACACTTCGCATGTAAATCATACCTTGTCTCGTTAAATTCTAATAACAGGTTTCACGCATGAACATCACTTGCAAGAAACACCTTGCTACACTTTAGCACACTACGCAATGCATGTTACTATTATACTCTATTACACGAGCACATTCATATATACTTTGTACATGTTAATAAGTAGCAACACGTATAATGGTTAGAACCTTTAGTAGAGATCACAAACGAACCATGATATACGAGAGACCTGCCCCAAGAAAACCTATAATAAGGACCACGAGACCTTAAGGAAACCCATGTAAGAAACGTGGAAATTCTCACTAAGTTCTTTAAAATATAAAACGCGACATGACAACGAATATACTCACAAAGATCTCAAAATCTCGATAAACAATACATAAATGTTTTTGTCCTTCTCAATAGCTCACATGGCGAACTAAATACTTAGTGTTTTAAGATCTCTCTCATAACCCCGTCTCGACACTCAAATTAATCCCTTTTGAATACTACTCGACTGATTGCAAACACTTAGAAAATTTCATGACATATTTCACCAAAATTATTTCATTCGACCTACCCAAAAAGCATTCCTATAATTTCGAAATTTTGTATATAATATATATATATTATTACATCACTCGAATGACAAACTAGCAAACTATATTTTTCATGTTCCAAGTTCAATCTCACGAACTCGTTATCACACCCAAAATGCCTTCTTTTGATCGATCATCATTAGTAGTTAGCAACCATTTTCAGAAAACTATTATAACTCTCGGTTGGGCCAAAAACCAAGCCCAACAAGGAATTTCGATAACGAGGCCCAACAGGCCCATAAAATATATTTTTAGAATCCTAAAAATAGCCCAAATCTAAGCCCAAAACAGTTTTCACGCCCTCGCCTCTAAAACTCTTAACGGGCTATGTTACAAATCGTTAAATGGCCCATTAATGCAAAAATAATTTATTTTCTGAAATAATAAATTGAAATAAGTTAAAATAAACTTAATAAAGTTATAAAAATTTTCAGAATATTTTTCCCGTCATTTTTATACAAAAAGGACTAAAAATGTAACGCGACTTAACCGAAAAGGACTAAAACTGCCAAACCTGGAAACTAAGGGACTGAAGCTGTGAAAACAGTTGTAAAGGACTGAATTTGACATACCATTGAACTCTAAGCATTATATGGACCATTGGACAATTATTGGACTATTACCGGACTATAGACTGAATAAGGACTAACGACGTAACGCGAACCACGGTTAGGGTAGAAAATGTAAAACCTGGAAAGATCAAGGACCAACTATTATAACTTATCATTCTTAGCCTATTTTCCATTTTTGCACCATATCTTTACTTCATATGCATATTTGCATTATATTTGCATATTAGTTAATAGCGATAGAAATATTTCATAGTAATATTTTATTTACTCGTAGAAAATATGATCTTACAAGAGTACGAGCACCATAAGCATCTTCATTCTCAACAATTAGATCGTTGAATAATCATCATCCACCACTCATACACATACCCCACTAGAAAATTAGTAAGATTCTCAGATATTTACATATTTACCAGGTTCTATATCGAAGTTGTTATAGTCACCTCTGAGTTATTTTTACCATCACCAGGAACGCATAAGGTGAGTCATGGCCTCACTTTTTAAACTCTTTATATTTTTTTAAACTCCGTGAGGGGGATACATGCTATAACTAAATCACAAGTATTTTTCTGTATGCTACCTGACTTGATATATGCCTAAGTACACCATATTGCCATAAGACCCTTTATCATGAGCCATTAATCACTGCGGTGAACGCGAATATAATGAATAGATCTATTAGAGGTTGACGACCTATCCCACTAATACTGTGACGGAATGTTTTTTGCTAGTCGTATTAGTCGCGATGCATTATATTTGAGAGAAATAGGAATTGGCAAAATCACCTATTACACGAGGGCAAATTTTCATCATTAATTTGGTGGATACCTCCGTTTATGCGGTACTTTGTTAACGTTTGCATGTCATGAGACTTAGGGCAATATATGAACTGCAATATCAATTTTTTTTAAACTGATTGTATCTCCAATATAATCTTACTTGTGATTGAACTGATATTTAAACTACAAACTCCATGATTTCACTCAACATTATGTTGACTTTTAAGCATGTATCTCAGGGAACTAGAGGAGCACGGCAAGGCATGGAGCAGGCATACCCTATCTTCAATAAATGGTGTAAAATAAGTTGTAATTCAGTTAAAATAATGTTTCTTTAAAGAAACCTTAGCACTCTGATGTAAAGTTTTATAACTGAATTTGTATTATGGAACAGTTAAAGTTCAAGTACAAGATTTACAATCATATCATATAGTGGAAATGATAATCTAGAATCTGAAGTCTATCAGTGTAAAGTGGTGGTCTTCTAAATACAGCTGTATCCTAGGATATATATGAAACATTCATATATTCATAAAGTTATATTGCCCTAAGCCTCATGACACGCAAAACGTTAACAATTGGGTGTCCCACCAGGGTTACCTGATGAGTGAGTTATGGCCCTCAAGTTAATAGGTGATTTGCCAATTCCTATTTTTCTCAAATATAGTGTATCACTGCTAAATACGACTAACCATAAGGCATTCCGTCAAAGTATTTAGGGGATAGGTCGTTAGCCTTTAACAGGTTTCGAAGCTGTTCACTATATTCGCGCTCACCGCAGTGATTAATGGCTCATGATCGAGGGACTTTATGGCAATAAAGTGTGCTTAGGCAATATAGGTGAATCATGCGTAATTTTAGTCTTGGCAATTATTTATAGTGAAATGTAGAAATATCATATTAAAGTAGCAGTACATTCATTTGTCACATGAATACATACAATAAGTTTCAGTATCATGTTACATCAAGTAGCTTAAAAATGTTATCTTCCATGTTCCGTGTTTAAGCTAAACAGACAATTTGCACATATAATGAGCATGTATTCCTTTCAAGTATAATTCAAGCATGTAGAGCATAGTTGATGATTTTGAGTAAATCATAAGATATTTCAAGTAATATAAAACAGTTAAAGCATGTATCTCCCCAAAAGAGTTATTAAAACAAGTGTGAAAAGTAGGGGCCACGACTCACCTGAAGCGTATCCAGCAAGACGAAATTATAAGATCAAGTAAACGATCACGAAAACTTCTTCAATACGAGACCTGAGTATAAGCGAAGTCTAAGAGTCTAACTTACGACTAATAACGAATGTGGAAAGGATAAATCGTATAACGATTTGATCGGTGATGTGAGTGTGTGATATGCCTAAAATGCCTCAAGTTAAAAATATAATATATCTATAATATTGTCTCGGTTCTTATCTCAAATGACTCAAAATATTACTTTCTCGAAATATGCTGAAATAATATGCAAGTGAGGTTGCTAATATTTCTAATAGCGAAACTATAAATAATGCATAACTAAAAATGTAAAATGCATATGAAATGAAGGGTGTAAAATGAAAATAAACTAGAATATCAAGTGAAATTAAATATGTCCTTGTTCTTTTCAGATTTTATCCTTCTTAGTCTAACGGTGGTTGCGTTACGTCGTTAGTCCTCGGTTAAGTCCAAAGTCCATAATAGTCCAGAATTTGTCCATATGTCCATATAAGGCTCGGAGTTCAATGGTATATCAATTCAAGTCCTTTATAAACTGTTTTCACAGCTTTAGTCCATGGGTTTCACGGTTTGGCAGTTTTGGTCCTTCCGGTTAGATCGCGTTACATTTTTAGTTCTTTTTATTATCTAAATTTAAAAGCTTACCTTTTAAGTTTATTGCAATCTGTTACTTCGGAAAAATTTATATAGATGTCGAATGGGCCTTAAGGCCCAACACGAATTAATGGGGTCTTAATCTAGTTTGAAAAGTTTCATTGGGCTTTCAAGCCCAACATAGGTCGGTTTGGTGTTTTTTGTGTAGCAGCGAAGCATCACAGAAAAGAAACCAACTAGAAAATACGTTTATCATGCTTATTACTATGGTTTAGATTGATCGTATAGATAAGTTTATTTTAAAGGGTCAAATAAAATGCATTGGAGGACTTTTATAGTATAAATGCATATTTGTGTTGATAGGCAACAGTTAAGCATCTACGGCAAGGTAGAAGTATATTCCCCAATGTAACAGTTATATCATTTTAGATTTTAGAGGCTACTTAGGACTGTTTTTATAAAAAGACTTAGTAACTTTTCATGGTTTTTCATAAGTTAATACGTGTGACCCTTAGATCAAAACATGGTTCGAACATGCATGTAGGTTGTAAATAAAGATGGCATGGATGCATTTTTTGATGCCTAGGCCTTCCATATAGAAGGTGTAATGTATAGTACGAGACATAATGAATTAAAATGAAATGATATATGTATCTATATGATCGAATGGAAATGAATGATACTTGAAAGGAAATGATTTAAAAGGAGTGGGAAAGACTTACAAACACCAAAGAATGAGTTATACGTTTGGTGTGATCAGGAGTGGCCTCGGGATGGATTTATACGTGAGTATGTGAACTTAAATAATCAACAAAATGATCTTTTCTTCTATCGAACTGAGTTGCAAGAGATTTTAATGGTTTGAGAGTGTGTTGAACAAGAGTGGGTTCGTGTAAAATGGCAAAAGGAAGCAAGGCTTTTATAGAGAACTAACATGTACGTTGCATATGTACTGACTTTGGAAGGAATTATATGCACATATGGAAGATATGCATACACGTACACAGGTAATAGAAAGATTGCAAGTTAAGGTTACAAAATGTTACACGTTTTATACTTTAGTTGCTGTTGTATTTTGTGGGACAAAAATCTACACGTTATGTATTATGTTATCATGTGGTAAAGAAAGATCACACATAAGCTGGTCCTTGCATGTATGGAAAGAAAAATAGTCACGTAGGGCAATTTGAAATAGAACACGAATATGGTTACAATATTATACACATCTACATTGCATGATTTGGTATATATATATAAATAGTTTAGGGTATAGTTTGATTCCGGTAATTACTAACGTTAAGTCCTTAAGTCACGAAACTTATAACCGAGTAACGTAAAAATATAACGTTTATAAACATATCAAAGTTTATTAATATATTCCAACTAATTATATTAGACGTAAGATAATTTTAATAGAGAGCGTATATGTTAATAAAATCTAATAGGTTTGAGCATTCGTATTATGTAAAGAGTATAATGTAATAATAAAAATATCAAAGTGACAATAGTTCATATAAAATATATAGACTTATACAAATCTTGTGTTGGTCGTGAGTATAGTATAATAAAGAAAATTTTAAATTTCCCCGTAAAAATGGGCTTTGTTAGACGGGAAGTCGAGGTTATTATTAATTAACAAGGATTATCATGACGGATTTTTGTGGGATCTTACAGTATCTACCCCTCAATTTTGAACTTCGTCCCGAAGTTCAGTCCGTGATAGGTGTTGAAAAATGTGGCGTTCTGAGGTGAGAGTTCATAGAAAATGTTGTCGAGAGATTTGTTATTTGACTATCCAACGACGAGATTTCAACTAGATTTATTAATACTAGACTGAATAAATTCGAATGTTTGATCAATAATTCGATTTGTGGGCTACGAGTAGTGAAAGTAACGGCCGAGAGTAGGAAGTATTTAGCACTTAATGTTTAGTGTTCTAACGGTCGAGACTAGGGGATTTTTAGTGGTAGTGATTTGAAATTTTAATGATCGTGAATAGTAAAATGACGGGTACTTTCTCCACTTATTTATCCTATCCATCTTTTCCTATAAATATCTTATCCACCTTTTTCCTTTTTCATCCTTCCGCCCCATCCCTTTCATCTTCATTCCTTCCGAAAAATTTCACCATGCCTCCAATCGTCATTGTTGTAGCCACCGTGTATATTGTCCTTGTCGCCATGTATTTGGCCTTCATTCCTGATGAAAACTCCGATTACTAAGTCGCATCCTTGGTGTTCATCGTACCTCTTACGATTTTAGCGATCAATGTGGATAAGATTTTGGGGTGAGGATCTCGGGCTAGTGTGGTTATAAAGTAGTTTTGTTGTATGCCGATGTAACCTTTAATGAATGTGGAATAAAATCTCGTTTGTGTTTAGTTATATATCTCGATATAGCTTTTAAAATTTTGTTGTATTTTATGGCGCAGAATAATTAAGGTGCTTCATCCTATGGTGGCTCTTGCTATTGTTGGGTTGGTGGGGGTTGTCGTTTCTATGGTGGGTCAACCGATTGAAGATTGTATGCCTTACATTGTGTTTATTGTGTTGTTAGCACTTCCGATGTTAATCATTTCGCTATGTATTAACTTCCGTGGTTTCAAATAAAGTTTATGTTATTTGTGTTTTCCATAGATTGTTGTGAATTCTTATAATTTCTAGTTTCGTATTTTTCTTGACTTTGTATAATAGGGTGATGGGGGATAAGTGTAGATCTGACTGGGGTCGTTTAAAAATGAGGTGTGTGAACAAGTTATTTTGTTTCGAGATTATGTTTTTGGAATGAAAATTGTTATTCTATCGCATTTTGAAAGTACACATGATTCATAATTTTTGAAAACCACAAATTTATGGTGTAAACTACTTGTCAAACAAAGAGTTTGTAGATTTTTAATAATGAGAGTGTCGAACGAGGACTTGATGAATGTAAAATAGTTGTTGAACTTTAGTTTTTGTAAAGAAAAACTTGTTAGACAAAGTCTTAAGTGATAACACAAAATTGGTTTGCTTTATGTATATAATAAACCGTGTCTTACGGTAATAGCTTGTTTGTATTTATTTTTCAAAGTATCCAAGTTGTTGGTTAAGTATGGAAGCTAGGCGGGGAAATTAATATGTTATAAGATGAGACGTGTTGTAGTAAAAAAAATCATTTTGTTTCTTAGGATTGTTAACCGTTGTTGGGGGCAACGAGAAACACAAAAAATTGGTTTGTTTTGATTGTAGTTGAGTTCACAAAATGAAATATGGTCCAATAACTAGACAGGGTTTCGTTTGAGTTTGCTGAGGTTGTTGGGAACTTAAATTAAACAAAAGCGAACCATTAAACATAACAACTTAACATAAACCTAAACGAGAATTTATTCCACATTACATCGACCCACAACAAAGCTACATTGTAAGCACCTACGCGCGACCCTCACTTCCAAAAATTATCCGCGAAAATTGCTAGGATTGTGAGGGGTACGATAACCAACAAGTATCCGATCCAACCACGGTATCTTCGCCGGGAAGAAAAGCCAAACCAGCAACGACGAAAATGATGAACATGGCTGCAAATAATATGGCGATCGGTGGCATTTTTTTTCGGAGAAGAAGTTGAGTGAAGAAGATGAAATTTGAATGAGAAGAATAATTGAAAAGGGTGAAAAGGTGAAAAGGGAATAAAGTGGAGGAAAAAGAAGAGAGTTAAATAGGAAAAGTAGGTAATAATAGTACCCGCTATTTTACTATTCACTATCATTAAATTTCAAACCGCTACCATTAAGACTCCCCTAGTCTCGACCGTTAGAACACTAGACATTCAGTAGTAAATACTTCATACTCTCGACCGTTATTTTCACTATTCGTAGTCTATGAATTCAATTATTGACCAAACATTCGAATTTAATTCGTCTGGAACGAATAAATCTAGTTGGAATCTCACTTCTTTGATATTTAAGAAAGAAATATCTCGACAACATCTTCCATAAACTCTCACCTCAGGACATCATATTTTTCAACACCTAACACGACTGAACTTCGGGACGAAGTTCAAAATTGAGGGGTAGATACTGTAAGATCCCACGAAAATCCGCCATGATAATCCTAATCAATTAAAGATAACCTAGAGTTACTGACTACTAAAACCCGATTTTTGCGAGGAAATTTAAATTTTTCTTTTATTATTGCCACAGTATGTATTCGCGACATATACTAAATGACAACATGTATCTTAATACTCAGTGATCCCCAAAACTTTAGTTACACTAAGTTTGTATTTTACAAATTGCAAATCTCAACCCATTCATAATTACCAAAAACCCCACAATACGTACACTTATTTCATTCACTTATACTAATTACAAAACTAAAAACCTATTTAAGCTATAAACAACCGGACCCTTGAATGCAACAAGCCCAATCACCACTCCAACATTACACACGTTAGCCCAACTCCCAAAATGATTATTTCTTTTGTTATTACCTGTAATTCGACAGCCAAACCTTTACCAAAACACACCTCCTACGTTAAATCACTAAACGCGACCCTTGACTATTTTTACATCTCCTCGATCACGACACACTAAACTCTAAGAAAGCCAAACCTTGGACCTAAATATTGAGTACTTCTATAGTGTTCAAGGTCACTTTGATTGCCCCATCTTAACTCAATCCAATATAACAAAAACCATAAAACTCAATCATTATTACACTCAATTCCTCCTACCAACTTCGAGGACTCTTGCTAACATTCATTCACAAATGAAACCATAATGGAACAACCGAAGGACCATGTGCCTCGTTAATTTCAAAGGTGACATTAGAATAAATACCAAACACATACAAGTAAAACGCAACAACGAAAATACAATGCAATCTTTCTATGTACATATGCGTATACATGAACCCACAAGCACATGAATTGCATCTTATATAATTTACAGAAAGGAGATTGACTCTCAAATAACTAATTACATGCAAATATACACTCGTATATATTTCATCCGCTCCAAACCCTTACTATATGCACAAGATTAAAGCAATTGAATAACTAGTACAAGCCTGCCGACAGTGTCCTCATTCTCTCAACTCCACACGAGTAGTAGTAACAAGAAAGCACAAGTAAAATCCAACCACAATAGACAAAACTACACCAAACTTCATAAATATTTTACAATGACATACCTAGGTGTCCATCTCACTACAGTAGGAGCAAATGATGGATAGAAGCCTTCTAGTTAACACAAAAACGTGTATACTTTCCTCATCACAAAGATACCACAACCCCTTACATGTAGACGTGTATTAATTACTTATCATGCAAATATATTCTAACGTGTATATATTGCTGCTATAAAGCTATCACCTCTACACACTCAACCCAACACCCATTTCATCTAGCTTTCACCCTCACTAATCTCCTTAAAAGATCAGCCACCTTAGTCGAAACTCAGAAAAACAATCAAGCAAAGCAGAAACCGGTGAAAATGTAATTCGAACTCAGTTGGTAAAATGTTTACTTCGCCCTTGTAATTTCAGTCGAACCTCACTGTTTTTCCTTACCACCCTTCACCTTCACCATTTCTCAACCACCCTCAACCACACACAACTCATCATAATGTTCTATAAAACCCTTGTGCCAGACCACGAGAACCAGAAACTCAAGTTGATCGGGTTATTTATTTCCAAGTCGAACGAGATATATTAGTTTCATACGGGTAGAATTTTGAACAAGTTTCTTTGTGTTTCTGCCCATAGTCCACGTACCACAGTTCATCATCACTCCCTTGTAAGTCTCTAAATCTTGTTAACATTTCATGTTAACGTTTCAATATTACCATGCATGATATTCCCTTTTATTCGAACGTATCACATCGCTATACATGTATACGTATGTATAAGGTTAAGTATTTAATTGTTGTACGCATAGAAGGGCCTACAGAACTTAAATATACCATATCATAACGCATATAAACTTACGTCAAGTAAAAAACGAACCAATGTCGACTGAAAGCCAAACCGGTTACAAACCTGTTAAAATTTTCTAAGTGTTTTTCTATCTTAAAATCTAATCGACCAGGCCAATTCATACGTTAATTACTTTGAATTCATACGTATAACGCATAAATCTTTTAGACAAGTCGAATGTCGACCTAACTAACTACATGTTTCGTGTTTTAAACTTCCCCCCATAAACTCGTTTTCACTCTCGAAATCACTCAAACTTAAACGTCCCTCACTAGTTCTAAGTTACTTGAATTTTCAGAAAATTTGTAAGTTTCGGTTTGGGCTAAGATTTAAGCCCAACAAGGTTTTGCGAATGAACAGTGTATCAGGCCCATAATATAAATTTTTAGAATCATAAAAATAGCCCAAGTCCAAGCCCAAAACTATTTTATGCCCTCGCCTCTCGAATTCTTAACGGACCTAATATACAATTCGTTAAGGTCCATTTAGCTTAAAATAAGTTATTTTCAGTAAGAAGCAATTGGAATAAGTTTTAATAAGCTTGAATAAACTCCAGAAATTTTTAGATAATTTTTCCCCATGATTTTTGTACGAAAAGGACTAAATATGTAACGCGACAACACTTAGGAGGACCAAAACTGACAAATTATGAAACTGGTGGACTGAAGCTGTTAAAACAGGTTATAAAGGACTTAAATTGATGTACCATTGAAATCCGAGTCTTATATGGACATATGGACAAATTTTGGACTAATATGGACTTTGGACTTAAACAAGGACTAACGACGTAACGCAATCGCAATCAGACTAAATAGTGTAAAATCTGAAAAGGGCAAGGACTTATTTAATTTCACTTGACATTCTTGGTTTATTTTTATTTTGCACCCTTCATTTCATATGCATGTTTCATTTTAGTATGCATTATTTAAAGTTTCGCTATTAGAAATTTATTAACTTCACTTGCATATTATTTCAGCATATTTTGAGAAAGTAATATTTTTGGAACCAAGATACCATTATAGATATATCATATTTTAATTTGAAGCATTTTAGGCATATCACACACACTCACATCACCGATCAAATCGTTATACGATTTATCTCTTCCACATTCGTTATTAGTCGTAAGTTAGACTCTTAGACTTCGCTTATACTCAGGTCTCGTATTGAAGAAGTTTTCGTGATCGTTTACTTGCTCTATAATTTCGTCTTGACGGATACGCTCCAGGTGAGTCGTGGCCCCCTCTTTTAATACTTGTTTTAATAACTCTTTTGGGGAGATACATGCTTGTAAATGTTTTACTCATTATCAAATATATGATTTGCTTGACGTTTATACTTCTATAAGTACTATGAAAACTCTTATGATTTATCGTGAGTCGTGGCCCCTACTTTTAACTCTTGTTTTTATAACTCTTTTGGGGGAGATACATGCTTTAACTGTAAGCATACAGTAAGCCTCAGTATCATGTTACATCAAGTAGTTCAGAGATGTATCTCCCCCAAAAGAGTTATAAAAACAAGAGTTAAAAGTAGGGGCCACGACTCACGATAAATCATAAGAGTTTTCATAGTACTTATAGAAGTATAAACGTCAAGCAAATCATATATTTGATAATGAGTAAAACATTTACAAGCATGTATCTCCCCCAAAAGAGTTATTAAAACAAGTATTAAAAGAGGGGGCCACGACTCACCTGGAGCGTATCCGTCAAGACGAAATTATAGAGCAAGTAAACGATCACGAAAACTTCTTCAATACGAGACCTGAGTATAAGCGAAGTCTAAGAGTCTAACTTACGACTAATAACGAATGTGGAAGAGATAAATCGTATAACGATTTGATCGGTGATGTGAGTGTGTGTGATATGCCTAAAATGCTTCAAATTAAAATATGATATATCTATAATGGTATCTTGGTTCCAAAAATATTACTTTCTCAAAATATGCTGAAATAATATGCAAGTGAAGTTAATAAATTTCTAATAGCGAAACTTTAAATAATGCATACTAAAATGAAACATGCATATGAAATGCAGGGTGCAAAATAAAAATAAACCAAGAATGTCAAGTGAAATTAAATAAGTCCTTGCCCTTTTCAGATTTTACACTATTTAGTCTGATTGCGATTGCGTTACGTCGTTAGTCCTTGTTTAAGTCCAAAGTCCATATTAGTCCAAAATTTGTCCATATGTCCATATAAGACTCGGATTTCAATGGTACATCAATTTAAGTCCTTTATAACCTGTTTTAACAGCTTCAGTCCATCAGTTTCATAATTTGGCAGTTTTGGTCCTCCTAAGTGTTGTCGCGTTACATATTTAGTCCTTTTCGTACAAAAATCATGGGGAAAAATTATCTAAAAATTTCTGGAGTTTATTCAAGCTTATTAAAACTTATTCCAATTGTTTCTTACTGAAAATAACTTATTTTAAGCTAAATGGACCTTAACGAATTGTATATTAGGTCCGTTAAGAATTCGAGAGGCGAGGGCATAAAATAGTTTTGGGCTTGGACTTGGGCTATTTTTATGATTCTAAAAATTTATATTATGGGCCTGATACACTGTTCATTCGCAAAACCTTGTTGGGCTTAAATCTTAGCCCAAACCGAAACTTACAAATTTTCTGAAAATTCAAGTAACTTAGAACTAGTGAGGGACGTTTAAGTTTGAGTGATTTCGAGAGTGAAAACGAGTTTATGGGGGGAAGTTTAAAACACGAAACATGTAGTTAGTTAGGTCGACATTCGACTTGTCTAAAAGATTTATGCGTTATACGTATGAATTCAAAGTAATTAACGTATGAATTGGCCTGGTCGATTAGATTTTAAGATAGAAAAACACTTAGAAAATTTTAACAGGTTTGTAACCGGTTTGGCTTTCAGTCGACATTGGTTCGTTTTTTACTTGACGTAAGTTTATATGCGTTATGATATGGTATATTTAAGTTCTGTAGGCCCTTCTATGCGTACAACAATTAAATACTTAACCTTATACATACGTATACATGTATAGCGATGTGATACGTTCGAATAAAAGGGAATATCATGCATGGTAATATTGAAACGTTAACATGAAATGTTAATAAGATTTAGAGACTTACAAGGGAGTGATGATGAACTGTGATACATGGACTATGGGCAAAAACACAAAGAAACTTGTTCAAAATTCTACCCGTATGAAACTAATATATCTCGTTCGACTTGGAAATAAATAACCCGATCAACTTGAGTTTCTGGTTCTCATGGTCTGGCACAAGGGTTTTATAGAACATTATGATGAGTTGTGTGTGGTTGAGGGTGGTTGAGAAATGGTGAAGGTGAAGGGTGGTAAGGAAAAACAGTGAGGTTCGACTGAAATTACAAGGGCGAAGTAAACATTTTACCAACTGAGTTCGAATTACATTTTCACCGGTTTCTGCTTTGCTTGATTGTTTTTCTGAGTTTCGACTAAGGTGGCTGATCTTTTAAGGAGATTAGTGAGGGTGAAAGCTTAGATGAAATGGGTGTTGGGTTGAGTGTGTAGAGGTGATAGCTTTATAGCAGCAATATATACACGTTAGAATATATTTGCATGATAAGTAATTAATACACGTCTACATGTAAGGGGTTGTGGTATCTTTGTGATGAGGAAAGTATACACGTTTTTGTGTTAACTAGAAGGCTTCTATCCATCATTTGCTCCTACTGTAGTGAGATGGACACCTAGGTATGTCATTGTAAAATATTTATGAAGTTTGGTGTAGTTTTGTCTATTGTGGTTGGATTTTACTTGTGCTTTCTTGTTACTACTACTCGTGTGGAGTTGAGAGAATGAGGACACTGTCGGCAGGCTTGTACTAGTTATTCAATTGCTTTAATCTTGTGCATATAGTAAGGGTTTGGAGCGGATGAAATATATACGAGTGTATATTTGCATGTAATTAGTTATTTGAGAGTCAATCTCCTTTCTGTAAATTATATAAGATGCAATTCATGTGCTTGTGGGTTCATGTATACGCATATATACATAGAAAGATTGCATTGTATTTTCGTTGTTGCGTTTTACTTGTATGTGTTTGGTATTTATTCTAATGTCACCTTTGAAATTAACGAGGCACATGGTCCTTCGGTTGTTCCATTATGGTTTCATTTGTGAATGAATGTTAGCAAGAGTCCTCGAAGTTGGTAGGAGGAATTGAGTGTAATAATGATTGAGTTTTATGGTTTTTGTTATATTGGATTGAGTTAAGATGGGGCAATCAAAGTGACCTTGAACACTATAGAAGTACTCAATATTTAGGTCCAAGGTTTGGCTTTCTTAGAGTTTAGTGTGTCGTGATCGAGGAGATGTAAAAATAGTCAAGGGTCGCGTTTAGTGATTTAACGTAGGAGGTGTGTTTTGGTAAAGGTTTGGCTGTCGAATTACAGGTAATAACAAAAGAAATAATCATTTTGGGAGTTGGGCTAACGTGTGTAATGTTGGAGTGGTGATTGGGCTTGTTGCATTCAAGGGTCCGGTTGTTTATAGCTTAAATAGGTTTTTAGTTTTGTAATTAGTATAAGTGAATGAAATAAGTGTACGTATTGTGGGGTTTTTGGTAATTATGAATGGGTTGAGATTTGCAATTTGTAAAATACAAACTTAGTGTAACTAAAGTTTTGGGGATCACTGAGTATTAAGATACATGTTGTCATTTAGTATATGTCGCGAATACATACTGTGGCAATAATAAAAGAAAAATTTAAATTTCCTCGCAAAAATCGGGTTTTAGTAGTCAGTAACTCTAGGTTATCTTTAATTGATTAGGATTATCATGGCGGATTTTCGTGGGATCTTACAAACTTAATCTATATTTTTAAAAAGACTCATACTTTATTTATTCCTTTGCTTAAAAATACACCTTATGTTTTGTCATCAATAAAAAGGGGGAGATTGTTAATACAAATATCGTCCCAAAAACGTTATTTATATTTTATGATCTTTACTTAGTTTTGTTAATGACGAAAGCAAGGTATATCTTTTAGAAAATCATAAATACAAGCTATAGTCTTTTTAGAACACATTTACATTTCACAAGATCACTATAATTTACATTTTATACATTTACATGTTTATTTCCTAAAATGGAAACTTTATTTTTCAAAAGTTAGAATGACATCATGGCATAAATCATGAACACAATCTTGGAATTTTTTTTTGATATTTTGTTAAGATCTTCAAGCCAAAGAGTCGACATTTGAAGATTTGGAAAGATTTGGAAATCTATTAGTTGTCCTGCACTGGCGGATCTAAGTGCATACAAGGACAGATCCAAATTTTGAGATCCGCCGGATCCGCCAGCTGTTCACTCAGTTTGCCTATAAATAGCAAGCTGATCATTTGTACAATTCATCACTCATATAGCTTAAATACATACTCATTCATTTACTAACCCATATCATTCATTCTTTAATCTCATTTGATCTTTCCTTTTGTAGCATAGGGATAAAACATACAAGGATCAACGTTCTGTCGTTATCCGTCTAGCTTAGCCACTGTGTGATCTTGTACTAGTTTGCATATCATTGTTTGTATTATTTATATCAGTAGAGTGAGGTTAGTGTTTTAGTCATTAAAACACAAAGAGTGTTGGAAGTGGTTGTACCCTTGTAAAAGAACCAAATGAGAGTGGTTGTACCCTTGTGAAAGAACCAAACGGGAGTGGTTGTACCCTTGTAAAGAACTCGATGTTTAGCTTAGTACCGGAAAAAGAAGTAAGCGACGTGTAAAGGTTTTCTCCAACTAGAAGAGAGTTTGTTTCTTAGTGAAAGATAACTCTCGAGTCAGAGGCTCGAGGAGTGGAGTAGGGCAAGGAAGAGAGTCCTTGTAGCCGAACCACTATAAACATCGGTGTTGTGTGGTTTGATCATTCCTCTCTTTACTTTTCATATATATTGTGTGATTATTTATTTGTGTATGTTTTCTTTGAAATCACATTAAGTAACAAAGCAAATCAAATTTTAAATACGGTAAAACTATTCAACCCCCCTTCTAGTTTTCCACAGATATGCTTCCTCGACACCCATGGTCTAGGCGGTAGCGTTACACCAAGATAACGCATCCTCCAGAAGAGTCCCCGTAGCAAAGGTGACCTTGTTGTTATTTGGACAATTGCTTCTCATGAATACTGTCTCGGTACGCTCAAACCACTGAGCTAGTTCGGTCACTCCCACTGAACCTTTGAAATAAGTTGGCTTGCAACTCATGTAGTCTTTATAAGTACACTTACGAGACGCAGATGCCTCGGTTTCATCTGTTTCCTGTTGTTGTTACTTGAGCGGGCTGGGGTAGTTGCTTGTGTTTCAGGAGCCGCAGCAATGCCATCGGCGACCAGTTTCTGAACAGCAGCAGGAGTCATTGTTGTTTTGGGAGTGGTAGTTTCCTTTCTTGTGCGAGCCATAAGTCTATTAATGTCACAAGAAAACACATATTTAGAATTCACATAATGACCATGTTAGAACAAATTGAGTAATAGGGTGAGTGTGTATGTGAGTCCTAACAATATTGTCACAATGTGAAATTACAACCAATTAAGAATCACAAAAATCACGACATGTTTGGGTACTGTTGTAAGTAATTGATCAATTCTTGGTATGGGATTGCTAAGGAACAAAGTGATTCATCATCTACAAAAGCTGAAGTTCAGCAACTTTCTCTACATTCATCAAGTTTATTTTGAAATTTTCTTTATTATGAGTTTGTAATTACATTCCATTTGTAATATTTAAATAACCATAACAATCACAATTAACATCACGACATGTCTGAATACAATCACAATACACATGAACAACCACAGTAACATAAATGGACATCAATATACAGTAAATCAAAACCAACAACGTATATTAATAACTTGATCAGTTGTGTTAGATAACAAAACAATACAAGATACTTTATTAATGCCACACGCGGCAGGCTAAAATGCCTCAAAACTATACAGATGTAAACTATGTCTAACAGCTAGAAGTCTCCTCCATGGGTCCTGTGAGTTCTAAAATCTGATCCAGAAGCCTCTGTATGTCAGTCTGATGCTGGACCTGCATGTCTTCCACGAGGGTCTCTAATGTATCGGCTCTGTGGCTTGCTCGTAAGGCTTCCTCATTCCTTCTTTGTCCTTCCCATTGTAACATTATCATGTGAGAGCATGTTTCGAACATCTCTGACTGAATCATCGTCAGACTGTCCTGAAGATCCATCCTATTGGATACGAGGCCATATAGGGTGCCGTCGAACGTCTCGTGGTGGTCGAGCGGTACTCTGTCAATAATGCTCCGAAGTGCATCAATCTGATCCTCATGACGCTCCAGACGTGTCACGATGGTGGATGGGGGAGGTGTGTGGGCAAATGATGCCCTGGAGCTCTCTCTAGTCTCGAAGACTCGGGCTGGAGGTGTGAAACCAGGTGGAAAGAGTAATGATGGTGAAGATGGATGAATGGGGCCTGATGTACTGGCTCGGATCTGAGAGGGTAGATCCTCCTCTGGAGTCGGCTCCCACTGGTGGGGTGTAAACGGGTAAGTCTGGGTGAGTTGGTTGAATAGGTGATCGGGTCGTAGTGGTGGTGATGCATACTGATACTCGGGTGATGTTGGTGGTGTAATCTTGATCATGTCTAGGGGTGAAGTAGGGGAGTAGGGTGGAAATGGTGGTATAATTGGCACTAGGTGTAGGCGTACCCTCTTGCGAGGCGTATGCTTCATGATAGGGCCATTGGGATGGCTCCGAAATAGTGTCATAAAAGGTTCAGGCTCATAGGGTGCTAAGATCCTGACTTTTCTGCGCTGGGCTACCGGTGCAGGTGGGGGTGGTGGAGTAGGTAAAGGTATATCTGAATCCTCTGCAGGCAGCCATTGCCGACTCTACATATACTGGTCATCAGTAGGTGGGGTGTAGATAGGATAAAATGGACGGGTCTCCCGATGTGGTGGTGAGATATGTGCCCGTCTAGCTAGTACATACGGGTCTTCAGATAGGGGTGAGTCTGGGTTACCTATTACAATAGGTGACATGGGTGGTGTAGCGACAACTTCACCCTCCTCAAAGGGCTCCGTTTCGTCTGATGGGGTGTTCGACACTGTAGCAGTCAAAGTACTGGGAACTATGGGTGAAGTGATAGATGATATGGTGCTCTCGGACTCCATGTCCGATGATGAGGTGTTAAGGTGTGAGTATGTAGACATGGTACTGTAATAACCCGTAAATAGTAAATGTAAGTAATCAATAACATCAAGGGTGTGAAAATAAAGGTGAAATAATCAAGTGTGTGAGAGTAAATGTGAAATAATCTTAATAGGTAATATACTGAGCACGGTGATATGCAGGCACGGAGGGCGTAAGGTGGTATGGTGTAAAATCATTCATTTTGAAAGTGTAGTTACAGTCCAATGTTTGAAAACATTTGGTTCTCTATAACCATGGCTCTGATACCAATCTGTAACACCCCCTAAATTTTGGGTTAACAGCGGATGACTAATCGGGGTATTACGGGGAGGATCGAAGTCATAATCATAAAATACGGCTCAAATGAGGTGTTTTGAAAGTACTTGTCATTCATATAGTAATTCAGTTACAAAAGTGAAATATCAGAGTTGTGAAATCCATAAAAGGAGATAGTAGTTTGAAATGAACGACAGAATTTATTTTACACCATATAAAAACTATAATTTTATTGCCTACTCCATGCCTTGTCTGCTCCGCTAATTACCTGAGATAAATATGCTAAAAGTCAACAAAATTGTTGAGTGAAATCATAGAGTTTGTAATTATAATCAGTTCGAACACAAGTATAGGATTGCATGTGAAATACAATTATTTGAAATAATGATATTGCAGTTATATATATTGCCCTAAGTCTCATGACACGCAAACATTAACAGAGTACCGGGATTCGGTAGGGAACACACCAAATTAATAGAGTGAGTTATGGCCCTCGGGGTAATAGGGGATTTGTCAATTCCTGTTTCATTCAAATATAATGCATTGCGACTAATACGACTAGCAACTAAGGCTATCCGTCCAGTATTAGTGGAATAGGCAGTCAGCCTACAATAGATCTATTCACTATATTCGCGTTCACTCGCAAGTGATTAATGTCTCAAGATGGGGAGGGGCTTTTGGCAATAGTGGTAACTTAGGCAATATCAATTAGGTGTAGCATACATAAAAATACTTGTGTTCTATTTGTAACATGTATCTCCCCCACGGAGTGTAAAGTGATAAAAATGAGTAAAAGTGGGGCTATGACTCACCTTGTGTGTAACTAGCAAGGTGAAATGTGAATTCAAGTGAGTTACGGGTACGGCTCCAATACACGACCTGAATAATAGTGAAGTCTGAGAATTTGACTTAATACGAATAGTGACTGTGATAATGAGTAACGGATAACGATCTAATTGGTGATGTGAGTGTGTGATATGCTTAAAATGCTTCAAGTTCAAAAATAATATTATATATAATATTATCTTGTTTTTATGTCATTTAGGGTGTGTTTGTTTCATTAAGATATTTTAGGTCTGAATCTGACTACCACATCTTACCAGTAAGAGGTGGCTAGAAAGTTTAAATCTAAACAAAATAATGTTGTTTTTTTTTATAATTGTCCGAATGATTTTAAGTGCTCGTTTCTGCAATTTGTTTAAGTAACTTATGTAAATATGAAACAAGACTTTTTATGATAAATATAACATAGTTAATAGACCATCAAATATATTATATTAACACGAGTCTTCAATCTCTTATCGAGTAAGAGGCAGTAAGACAAGTCCCCACCTCTTACTGAGTAAGATGTTATATGTCTAACTAGGTCTGACTCAAAAGAAAAAAACAAACAAGCAAAACGTCTGACCACCTCTTACTGGTAAGAGTAAGAGGGCTAGTAAGATTTTTTTTTTTTAAACAAACACACCCTTAATCCATTAATATCGTTTCCTTGAAAGTGGTTGAACGAAACGTTAAGTTAAATCGTTAAAATTCGTTATATAAAAATATAATGTAACGTGTTTAAGTATATTGAACAAAATGTAAAAATGCACGTGATTGTGGGAAAAAAGTGTAAAATGTGAAATAGAAATGAATATGATATAAAGTTACAGTTTAGTCCTTGTACATATCCAAATTTTACATTTTTAACCCTAACGGAGTTAGTTTTGCACCGTTAGTCATTGGTTAACTATATATTACATTTTTAGTCCAAAAACTTCCAAAATGACATTTCAAGCTTTCTATTTACTGTTTTAACATTTTCTACCCTTAAGTTTACTGATTTAGCAGTTTTGGATACAATTATATAAAACTTACATTTTTAACCCGAATAGTGAAATACTTTGCAAACTTAGTCCAAATTTACAAAAAAAGTGTGAAAAGAATTTTGAGAGTTTTAGTAACTTTATAAAGCTTATTTGAGTCTGATTAAACTGCTTATTTGCTAAAATAGCTTATTTTCCACTTATTGGGCTTTAGCGAGCCAATTTAAAAGCCCATTAACGTTTTATGATCCAAAGGGTTTAAGGACAAAGTGGGCTTATCATTGGGCTGGTTTTAAGGTCTGAAATTGATAACCAAATAGCTTATATCATCAGCTTATCACAAGTGCTTATAAATCGCTTATTGGGCTTTAAAGCCCAACCGAATAAAAATGAGAGTTTATTAACAGTTTCGAGTAGCATTTGGTTTGAGGCTTTTAAAGGGCTTATATGAGCTTATTAACGAAAACTTATAACATCAACTTATTAGGTGAGCTTATGAAGAATCGAGATGAGCAATAAAATTGATATGTCGTGTGTTCGAATTCGGTTTTAAATAGCCATTTCTTAGTCGACAAAAGTGAGTTGGTCCGATATTAAATATGACTTATCATGTGTGATTTAATATATACAATGCAACATATATTTAAAATGGTGTTCGATATGTAAATAAACGAAGATGTATGTGTCGTGTGATGGTGTAACAATGATTTCTGGCCTTCCATCAATAGGAGGCAAATCATGTTATGCGTGAAAATGAATACAAGAAGCGTAAAATGCATGGAAAAGTATATATACGTTCAAATAAAAATATAGAACATGTATGAAATGATGAAAACCATATGAAAGTATGGAAAAGCATTCGAGATGACTTACAACACCTTAAAAGGTGGTGAGACTTCCGTTTAAAAGGACTAGGTTCGAATGGAAAAACCTTTCACTCACTAGAACAAGCACCAAAGGATCGAATGGTGTTTTCTAGTCCCGAAATATGGCTCGAATGAAATGGAGAATTGCTTATGGTCTTTGAGAGGCTCGAATATGGGAGAATACTCAGGAGAAATGCATGAAAAATATTATGGTGTGAATGGGAGTTAATAGGGAGTGAAATATGTGTATTTATGTACACGTATAGTTGTATATATTGTATAATATGATCACAACTTGTTTCGAACAGTAACATGGCAGGGAATTGTTGAATTTTAGGAGATTTTCAATCGAGTTCTAGGACTTTTAGAGAGGCTTGTGTGTGTAGGAGTGGTTGTGAGTTGATTTGGGTATATATACATATGTGTCGACATCTAAAAAGGTCCAAAACAAATATGTATCGTGTGATATTGTGAACCAAGGTGGGAAAAGGTGAGGAATAATGTTTAGAACTCATACTCGACCAAAAATAAATAAAAGAGTTAGGGGAAAAATAGTATGGATCGATTTTGGTTAATATGGTGTGAGTTGTGTGAATTTGTACAAGTCTCGAAGGTGATAAGCTTTGGGTCTCGTTTTGTGTTCAAACATTCGAATGAGAGGGTGAATGTCGACATACTAATTCTTTGGTGTGTGAGGAGTCGAATGGTGTAAAAAGTTGGGTGTGTTGTGTGTCGAAATCAAAAGAAAACGAGGCCAAGTTTGGGTGAGCTAGTCGAGTGATATAAATGAAATATATAAAACTTAAAAATTTGGGTTGGGCTGGTGAATAGTACCAGGCCATAAAAATTGGGCCGAGAGTTGTGTGTGATCCGTTTGGTGTATAAAGAGTGTGTTTATTTCGTTGTGGTCCGCGTGTAAGCTCGTTCCAATATTTGGTGAATCACGTATCAACGTGTTTGAGTTATTATAATGTAATAAACAAAAAGTTTAAAATTTTCCCATATAAATGGTTAATTGAACAGTAATGGTGATTAATACTTGATTACCTGTTACAAATTACTGGGGAATTTTACAAATTGCTACATTGAGGATGTTTCTTAGGTGGAAGCAGTGTGGTTGGGCAATCAAACTTTTCCCAATATTGTCTACCATTTACTGGATTTACTTTAAAGGAGTACACATCCCTCCAAGTTTGCAATTTGTATGATTGATGAACCCAGTCTTCTGGCAACCCTACATCCATGCCATTGTCTGCCATGTCATGAATGCAGGCAACAGCATGCTTGCAGGGAATACCAGAGACTTCCCACTTCCTACAACTACATACCTTCTGGTTCAAGTTAACCACACATTGCTCACCCCATGGACCCTTGACTTGAAACAATTCAGCCCTATTCCAAAAAGGTAATGTATCAAAATGATGCACACTATTTTTTCAATATGTTACTTACAAGAGATCATTCATGTGTTACATACCAGAGAAGTGTGATCTGCTCCAGTGCTCAGGTGGTATTTTCTTTAACCACTCATAAGCCTTCTTGTTGTAGCCTTTAAGATCATTCATGTGTTTGTTGAATTCCACTTTAGTTAAAGCAGTGGCACACTTCCATAGCATTTCTTTGTATTCAGTACCTCTCCAAATCAGGTTCATGTTTTCATTGATATGTCTCACACAATATCTATGCTCAGCTGCAGGGAAAAGCTTGGCAATAGCTGGTAACAAACCCTACAAATAATTAAATACCAAAAATAGATAATATAGTCATTAAGTAAATACCAAAAAAGGAAATTCAGACATTAATTAAATACCAAGAATATATAATAATGAAGTAAAATTCTAACCTTTTGCCTATCTGTGATAAATGTGAAGTTTGAATTTGTGTATAAATTCAAGTCATCACCCAGGCATGTCAAGAACCAAGTCCAAGAGTGTTTTGATTCTGATTCAACTATACCATAGGCAACAGGGTAAATGCCATTATTTGCATCTATACCAACAGCAGTGATTAATTGACCTGGATATTGACCTTTCATAAAGGCTCCATCTAATCCTAACAAATCCCTTCCAGCAGCTTTAAAACAATCCTTCAAAGGGCCCAAGCAAACATAAATTCTTCTAAATATTCTTGTAGGTGAATCTGGATTATCTTCCCCATACACATCAATCTTAACAGTGGTGTTTGGGTTACACTTCTGCAACTCATAAGCATAATCCCTCAATAAAGAATACTGAAGAGAAGCTATAACAATTCGCATTTTCAGGTTACTATTCATTTTTACTATTCACTTTCACTATTCATTCCCGAAATTTTTATTTCATATTCTCGTAAGTTAAACTATTTTCATGATAACCCGAGAGTTTGACACTCGTCGGATCATTTCTGCAAGAATCACGAAACCGTGTCTGAGATTTACTTTAAGGTTTAAACATCATTTAGGCATCCTGATATGTCCACACAACATTACCAACAAGAGAAATATATGTTTTCCACCTTCCGTGACATTTTCAAGAATTTTGGAATTTTAGGATACCCGGTTTTAAGTTTCGTGACTTTACGACTTACCGTTAGCAATTAACGGGACCAAAACCCACTCCATAAGTCAAGATAAATATCCAACCTAAAATATCTAGATATTTTCTCAAAAATATCTAGATATTTTGAAAATCTATTGAAATTACCATTTACCCTTGCCCTTTATTTACCAAAATGCCATTCTATGTATTTACAAAAATGTCATTTTAACCTAAATTTTTCCCTATAAATACCAAGCTAAAAACTTCATAATTTCTTGCACCACCCCTTTCTTTATCTCTAAAGTCCTTAAACCCAAGGCGATTCTTAGCTATTTTAGCAAGTTTCTTTCAAGAACGTGCAAGCGTTCTTGAGCAAAAGCTAGATTTTGATCTACTTTGCTTCGAGTTTTCAAGAAAGGCGTCATTATAATCTTTAAATAACTTCAAGTCTCCAAAAAGACTTTGTTATTATCTTCAAATCACTTCGGGTTTCCAAGAAGGCTTCGTTATAATCTTCAAATAGCCTCGGGTTTTTGAAGAATACAAATTCTACGTCGAAGCTCCACTTATATTCCCTTTTTCTATAATACTCAAGCATTCTAAATAAAGGTAAGTAATTATAAGACTCAAAATTATTTAAATACTTATAAACTTTGTTAGTTTATTTATTGTATTTATAAACTCTTAATATGTCATATAATCAAGTAAGCAAAATATATGTTTCACATATAAATACTATGTTAGTAGGGAGCTTCATGTGAGGGGTTTTATTTGGGTGAACGTTTCGACGAGTTGCTGGATTTATGAATTAAAGTGTCCTAGCTCCTCGAACGTTTACTGCATGACCTCTAGATTATGATGGCCTGAACAGTAGTACGAGATATATAAACTATATATGGCATGTTTAAATATTCACTTCGTTGTTTTAGAACCTAAGACACGACATTGTATTCTAGGTTACGCGTAGAGACTTCCTGGCTTAATCCATCAATCCCGTTATACGTTTTGATATCATTAGTTCAAGGTGAGTCATAGCCCCACTCTTACTCTTTTATTCATTTTAAACTACTTGGGGGAGATACATGTTTAAATTACTTTACTCGTTTATCAAATACATGATTTGCTTTGTGATGCAATTACTCAAACATTTATACTTTTATGCTACGCTATACTTTTTATACTTTTTGGTCATGATTGTGTTATACTTAAACTTGAGAGTCTCCTCATTAGCAACACAAAGTCTCCTCGTGAGCAGCATAAAGTCTCCTTGTGATAAAACATGCATTGAGTTTCCGGAGATGGAGTGGAGCCAATGATATTACTTTCCTTGTGAGCAACATACCCATATGAGGTTTTCGGAGATGGAGTGGAGCCGCATGACTAATTGCATATGACATGACCAATATACTATTTACATACTTAAAACGTTTATACTTTTAACTACTATGATGCGTGTATACGTAATTGACATACTATTTTAAGCAGTGGGTTGTAAACACACAGGTTGCAAGTTTTGTATGGGCGGAACTTGGAACTGAGTGGATTTACAATGCCTTTGCTGTGTGAACATTCTTTAAAAGGCTTACATGTTAAACAAACTCTATGAACTCACCAACCATTGTGTTGACACTTTAGCATGTTTATCTCAGGTTAGTAAGGCGATAGCAGGTGCATGGAATGTAGAGTCGCACGACATGTTTTGAAGACTTTATACATTCGTATTTACCATTCGATAGTACATTTTGTAAACATTTATATATTATACTTTGGGACCTCATTGTTTGTAACTCTGATTTCATTAATCGAATGGTAACTTTTCAAAACGTCTCATTTAGAGGTCGTTTTCTATAACTTGTACTTTGTATTATGAAGTAGCACCCCAGTGATACAATCTTTCGCTGCGATATTTTGGGGGTGTTACAGAAGCATCACCTCTTAAGTTTACCTGTGCCTTTGCTTTAGCCCTGAATGCCTTTGTCTTACTAACACCCACTTGAAATTTTTTTGCCATTTGTTCCTGAACAGCACTGATTGGCATGTCTGGGTTCTTCACCAACAGATCTTGTATGTGTTTAGACAGAAAAGTAGAAGTACATGATTTGATTTTTCTAGATTGTAAGCATTTATGTTCTTCTTTATAAGTCCTAACCAACCACTTGTTCTTATCCCCCTTTGAAATGTACAACACCCAAGGACACTGAGGTTTGTCCTATTGTTCTTCATTTACCATTATACCCTTTCCTTTTTCCTGAACATTGACTTTTTTAGCCAGCCCGTTTCCTTTGGTATTTCCCTCCTTTTTTCTTTTTTTTTTTGCTAATTTCATCAACTTGCACAACTTGATCTTTAAACCCACTCTTGATCAAATCCTTTGTCATTTTAAGAGTCACTGGCACCATCCCAAAACATTGTGCCCTTACTCTTATTTTATCATTCTTAACTATCTGTATGTTTCTCCTAGTCTCCACAGCATGTGCTCTTATCATATCCTTTGCTACATCCCTATTTGGTAACTCCTGACCAACAAAGAAAGTGTTTTTTGATCTTGAGTTACCACTTTGTTTTCTTAATTTTCTAAGACCCTTTCTCCTAGCACTTTCTGTATCATCCTCCACATCACTTTCAAATGAATCAAAATCTAGTACCTCTAAATCATTTTCAGTAATTTCCAAATTAGGTTTCATTGGGTCAACAAAGTCACCTTCAACTTCAAACCTAAACCCATTCATGTTCACTTCTACTTCATCAACTATATGCTCCTCATCAACCATATGCTCCTCAGACTCATCATTATCCTCACTCTGAGACTCATCATACCCTCACTATCAGACTCATCATTATCCTCACTCTCAGAGTCATCAGTAGCCTCATTCTGACAGTCATCATTAGGCTCACTCTCACACTTATCATTTTCATTTCCTATAGCATTAGAAGGACCAACTTGTGTATCTAAATATGTTATAACATGCTCAACATACACATAAATAGTCTTATGCCGTTTAACATACTTTATCATTTCATTCATATCACTATCATTGGCCAAAGTCCTTAATCCAATATACAAACTTTTAAGTGGTATCTTGTAGTGATAAAACAGCTTCTCTTCAGTCCCTAGACACTGGTACATTACTGTGTCTAAGATATCAACCTTACACTCATTACTATCTATTAAATCAACAAATGTTACCTCGCCATCAACATATTTCCTGTTTGGCAGGTCAGTGAACCTTCCACCATGATGGATCCTCAATGTAAACAAGCTTGGATATTGGTCTGTTTCATCATCAAATAACAATAAATTACTAACAACTAACACAAAACTCACATTAAATAATTAACATCAAAAGTGTATTAAGGCTTTACCATAAACTGAGGTAGCATCAAAAGCTTGTCCATCACCTCTTATGTGCCAAAGCTGGAGTGGTGAACTCATGTTTGTTTTTGCAAATCTTAGGGATTGTAAGTGGAACGCAAGATAAAAAATGAGGGCTCAAATGGATTTGATTAGGGTATTAGTCTTTATTTATATTTCTTTTTGAGTTGGGATCCATCGGGTAGGAAATGAAGAGTCAAAGAGTCCGAATATAATATTTAACGGGTGGGAAAAGGCGAGTCAATTGGGACCACAAGGGAAAAGACACAAATGCCCTTAAAGTATTATCAACTAACGGGGAAGGACTAACCATCGTTAGTGCTAGGGACTAAAACGAACCAATAGTTTCCCCACAGGGAGGCCGCCTGCATTTATGGAAGATCAGGGATGATATATGCAATTTTTTCAAACCACAAGGATGATTTCTGCAATTTACTCTATCAAAAATAAATAATTTTGTTATTTTTAATGTTATATGAGTATAACAGGAGGTTTAAATGACGTTTAGACTAAAAACGTGGCTTGTAGACGCGTTTGGTGACACTGGTTCTTAATAAATTTGACGTAAACTATAAAAATAACCCGACAAGTGTAAAACTCACTTGTTAACATGAAAATAGGTTAAAAATACATAAAATGTATTGACTGGACATAGTATAGGGTTGGGTTCACATTAAATGTACGCGTAACGACGTACGCGAGTAAACCTATTCGGTTACACGTAAAAGTTAATTTTCGCAAAATTAAAATAATAAGTAAAAGTAATAGATTAAATAATGATCTAAAAAATACGAATTGCTATATGAAGTTTCTCCGGATTAAAACCAACGATTTGCCAGAAGATCAAGTCTTCCTCACCGAAATGCAAAAACAATAAATCGTCAAAAAATATCGACTTCAAAATCAACAAAATTAGTTATTGTATTTTTTTAAAAGTTTTGTATTGTTTTTAATTTTTTGTTTCGTATGTTTTTTTTCATATGCTTTTTAAAGTTTCATATTGTATTTTTATTTGAATTAATGAAATTTAGTTTGTTTGAAAAACAGAAAAAGAAAATAAAATGGTGGATCCCAAAAAGGTAATGTTAATGGTGTTATAACTTATAAGTGAGAAGGTTTTTTTTTTTATGTTGGTGTTAAAAGTAAGAATAATAATGTGGCGCTGAGCTCACAACACTTTTTAGTAGGGCTGAGCATCGGGCTGCTCCCGACCCGTCCTGACCCGATCTCGACTATCCCAAATTCCGACAAGCCGGAAAATACAAACCGAGTCCCGACCCGATTAAGCTCGGTTCGGTTTCGGGACAGTCGGGACGGGATCGGTCGGTTTGATTGGTTTTGTTTGTTGTTTTTTGGTTTTTGGCCCGTTCCGACCCGATCCCGACTATCCCGAATCCTGACAAAACGGAAAACACAAACCGAGTCCCGACCCGTTTGAGATCGGTTCGGTTTCGGGACAGGATTCAGGACTCGGGATCGGGACGGGATTCGGAAGTCGATCGGTTTTGCTCACCCCTACTTTTTAGTGTTATGAGTGTTGTTACACTTTTTAGTGTCAGTACACTCTTAATCATTAATGTTATGAGTGTTGTTACACTTTTTAGTGTTCGTAGTTTAGTACACTCTTAATCATTAAAATGCCATTTTCACATTGAAAATGTACAAGTTCTTATAGGCCGGGCTCGACTCGTTTCCGCCCATATTTTTGACATGAAAGGAAGTAGTAAAAAATGTAAAGAGAAATTAATGCACCTTTGAGACACAATTTTATAAGAAATGGAAGGAAGTAGTAAAAAATGTAAGGGTAAAAGCTATAAATGCTTAACGTATTTAAATTAAAAAAAAAAAAAAAAAAAAAAAAAAAAAAAAAAAAAAAAAAACTCTTTATACATACTCAACTAACAAAATTACAATTATGCTTTAAAAAATTTTGCACGTTAGTCCCTGTGGTTAAATAATCTTGCAGCATCTATCCTTTTGTCCAACGACCGTTTGTTTTTAGGGTTATCTTTTTACAACGTCTATCCTTTTGGGCAACGACCGCTTGTATTTGTTTTTAAACATTTTGTATACGTTTTTACACGTTTTCATTCGTTTTTTCACGTTTTCGTCCGTTTTTACACGTTTTTATTCGTTTTTACATGTTTTCGTCCGTTTTTACACGTTTTCGTTCGTTTTTGCACATTTTCGTCTGTTTTTGCATGTTTTCGTCCATTTTTGCACGTTTTCGTCCGTTTTTTCACTTTTTCGTCCGTTATTGCACGCTTTTACACGTTTTTGTCCGTTTTATACGTTTTCTTCCGTTTTTGCACGTTTTTCGTCCCTTTTTACACCTTTTCTTCCATTTTTTAACGTTTACGTCTGTTTTTGCATTTTTTTCGTCTGTTTTTACACCTTTTCATCCGTTTTTTAACGTTTTCATCTGTTTTTACACGATTTTGTTCATTTTTGCATATTTTCGTCCGTTTTTGCACGTTTTTGCCCGTTTTACACGGTTTTGTTCATTTTTGCATGTTTTCATCCGATTTTGCACGTTTTCATTCGTTTTGCACGTATTCATCCGTTTTTGCACGTTTTCGTTCGTTTTTACACATTTTCGCCCTTTTTTGCACGTTTTTGTTCATTTTTACATTTTTTTCATCCGTTCTTAAACACGTTTTCGATCGTTTTTACACGTTTTCTTCTGTTTTTGCATGTTTTCATCCGTTTTTATACGTTTTCATCCAATTTGCATGTTTTCGTTTGTTTTTACACATTTTCGTCCTTTTTTTGCACGTTTCGTCTGTTTTTGCAAGTTTTCTTCTGTTTTTACATGTTTTCATCCGTTTTTATACATTTTTATTCGTTTTTAAACGTGTAAAAATGGAGGAAAACATGCAATAACGAACGAAAACGTGGAAAACGGACGAAAACGTGGAAAAACGAACAAAAACATGCAAAATGGACCAAAACATGCAAAAACGAACGAAAACGTGAATAACGGATGAAAACGTATAAAAACGTGTAAAAACGCATGAAAACATGTAAAATCGAACGAAAACGTGTAAAAACGGACAAAACGTGCATAAACGAACGAAACGTGTAAAACTGACGAAAACGTATTCAAAATTTCTAAAAATAAATACAAGCGGTTGTTGGCCAAAAGGATAGACGCTGCAAAAAGATAACCTTTAAAACAAATGGCCGTTGGACAAAAGGATGGACGCTGCAAGATTATTTAACCACATGGACTAGTGTGTAAGATATTTTAGAGCATATTTGTAATTTTGTTAGTTGAGTATATATAATAAGTTTTTTTTAAGTATCTTAAGCATTTATAGTTTTTACCCAAGAGAAATTTAAGCAATTTTATAAGAAGTTTATACTTATTTTTTGAAAAAATAAGAATTAAAAATATAGGTTCTATTTCACAAGAAAAATAATACTCCCTCCGTTTCAATTTAATTGTCAGGAGAGAAAACACAAAGTTTAATAAAAGTGAGGCCACTTTAATTTTCAACCACTAAAATGGAATATTCGTCCACTAGATTTTATAGTTTTTACTAAATAAGAAAATCATCTATAAAAAAAAAAATATGAACAATTAAATTGAGACGGATGGAGTAATATATCTACTGCAACATCGTTTCTTTACTTTGATGAAATCTAGAGCTTGTGAGGAAAAACTTTGTGGGAGTGGCCAGTGGGACATATCTTATGAAAAACCCGTGAACACCTCCCACTCACAGAAATGGTGTTCCATTCCCACGCCATCTCACTCCAAAACGCACACTAATCGCTATCTTCCAAATTCACCAAAAATCCCACCATTTATTTCCATTCAATTCACCACTATATATAACTGCATTATAATGCATCATCCCAACAGAAAAAAACTTCAACACCTTCCAAATTCAACCAAAAAAAAACTTATCATCTCAATGACCATAATCACACTACTCTTCATTTCCCTCTTAACCCTCCTCCACCCCACCACCACCACCACCACCGTCATAAACCGCCACCGCCGTCAAATCAAAAACCAACCTTCATCACCGGATCAAATCCATAGCGCGTGTCAATCCACGCGCTACCCTCAGCTATGCGAATCATCTCTCTCCAACCACCCTTCCTCCACTCCAATGGAGATCATCCAGTCGGCGTTATCAATCTCCGGCGATAATCTCCGCCAAGCTCAGTCCATGTCCGGCCAGATCTTGAAAGCTTCAACTGGCGTTGCGGACCACGTAACTGCTGCTAACAACTGTTTAGAGCATCTACGTAATGCGGATTACCGGTTGAAATCGACGGTTGAGGTGCTGCCACGTGGAGATTACAAGCACGCGCGCGCGTGGATGAGTGGCGGGTTGGCTTACCAGTACGACTGCTGGTCCGCGTTAAAGTACGTCAACGATACGAAACTGATACACGATACGATGTCGTTTTTGAATAATTTAATCAGCTTAACGAGTAACGGATTAAGTTTTATTCGCGCTTTAGATGTTTTCGGTGATGACGTGGCGAAGTGGGCCCCGGTGAAGACGGAGAGAGACGGGTTTTGGGAAAGTGGTGGGGCCCTAGGAGGGGGAGGGGAGTTACGGGTGCCTGTAAGGTTAAAAGCTGACGTAACAGTGTGTAAAAATAAAAATAACGGGTGTGATTACGGGTCGGTGCAGGACGCGGTAAATGCGGGTCCGGATTGGAGTGAGAAAAAGTGGGTGATTTGGGTTAAGGAAGGGGTTTATAAGGAAACGGTTCGGGTCGGGTTGGAGAAACGGAATGTGGTGGTGTATGGGGATGGGATTGGGAAAACGGTTATTACCGGGAGTTTGAATGTGGGTCAGCCCGGGCTTTCGACTTATAATACGGCTACGTTTGGTAAGTCACGCTAACGGTGTTTGTCAGTTATGTTTTGGAATATTTACTGGTTGGACTAAACCGGACCGAAATGTGAGCACATTTTGGTTCGGTTTCGTTTAAGTTTTTGTCGACCGGAACTAGTTTATGCAAATTAGTTCGGTTGCAAAGCAAATTTTGTAATGGTTTGGTTTAAGACTTAAACTGGAAACTGATTTTGTTTCTGGTTTGGCTCGGTATTCATTTTGAAACAAGTTACAGGTTTTACAAATTAATTGTCCACGGAAAAAAAAAACATACAATTTAAGGCATTTGATTAGTAGAATACAAATTGTAATACTTGAAATTAAGCATAAGTGGAAACATTATTAAGATAATAATTTAACCATTACGTATTAAACTATTGAATCTATATTTAATTATATGGATTAAATAGAAAAATAGTAGTAAGTTAAGGTAGTATTTATTTATAAAAAGTGATAATTATTTTGATATTATTTATGTTTGTTAAATTTAGTACTTGAAGAACAGTTACTTATTAAACTTATTGATAAAAGTTAAAAATATCCGAGTGGCCATTGCTATTATTTATGTTTGTAAGCCAATAATATCTTTGATCTTTTGAAGGCATGTACGAGCTAAATTTTGTAAAGAAAACTTATATTTTAAAATAGCTTATACTTCTTATAACAATAAAATGTCAGGTTGCGCGCAAATATGCTAGTATGGACCATTTTTGGAGTGAAAATTTATCGCAAAGTATTTCACTATTTTGTTAACTCATTCGAATAAAGAATTTAGGGTCACCACGCGATTTGTACTTATTTGCACCTATATGATACGAAAAAGTAAGAAAAAAGAACATGCCTTGTGTTAGTGTTAGCACTACACTTTAGTGCAAATAATAGCAATGGCCACTCGGAAGAAAAGTGGACCTTCTTCTAAAACAACATTATAATCTTGTTTATACTTGAATTACATTTGTCAACACAATTGAGGTGGTCTCATATGTTTCTTTTGCTGCAACAGGTGTAGTTGGGGACGGATTCATGGCGAGTGGTTTAACCATAGAGAACACAGCCGGTCCTGACGCACACCAAGCCGTTGCCTTCCGCTCGGATAGTGACCAATCCATAATCGAAAACTGCGAGTTCTTAGGAAACCAAGACACCCTTTACGCCCACTCACTTCGCCAATTCTACAAATCATGCATAATCCAAGGCAACGTGGATTTCATATTTGGAAACTCGGCTTCAATCTTCCAAGACTGCACAATCCTAGTCCGCCCACGTCAACTTAAACCAGAAAAAGGCGAGAACAATGCTGTAACAGCACATGGTCGAATTGACCCTGCACAGTCGACAGGCTTTGTTTTCCAAAACTGCTTGATAAACGGGACTGAAGAGTACATGAGGCTATATTATAGTAAGCCTAAAGTTCATAAGAATTATCTTGGGAGACCATGGAAGGAGTTCTCAAGGACGGTGTTTATTGATTGTAATTTGGAGGCGTTGATTACGCCTCAAGGGTGGATGCCGTGGAAAGGTGATTTTGCTTTGAAGACGCTTTATTATGGGGAGTCTGGTAATACTGGTAAGGGGTCAGATTTGTCCGCAAGGGTGACTTGGAGCAGCCAGATTCCGGCTGAGCATGTTAATGTGTATTCTGTTGGAAATTTCCTTCAAAGTGATCAATGGAAGCTTACATCTTCTTGACTTAACTACTACAGTAATATTTTCGGAACTTTTAAATCAGATTAATTTTGAAACTATCAAACTAGGGCTGCAAACTAGTCAAGTCTCAGAGCCTGAGTTTGAAATGACAGAGGTCTGAGTTCAAGTTTATAAGAACTAAGCTTAAATATATCATCAAGTTGACCTAATGAAACATAGTTCTGATGTATATGTTTGGTTTAGCTATTCAAGCTCTTGAAATTAGGTTTGTTTTATCGAGTGTAGTATTGATGGGTATCTCTGAGCTATTTGACATCTCTTATCGAACTGCGGCCAGTTCAACACTAAAATGATTAGTTGTATTATCAATTCAAGAATTGAGCTCGAACTTGACTAGACTTGGCTTGCTTGCAGCCCACCAGCCTTGGTTGACTTTGGTTTCAACAAACCATTAAAGTTAAAGTCATTAAATCAAATCCTTTACATTGATACCAAGGCCTCTTAATCCAGTCAAATTTAGTAAAGTGGGTCGAATTTGGCATATTGCAGAATACATGAGACTTTCTCATATGCATCTTGTATAATTTTTTTTTTTATATATATATATTTTTTTTTTTTAAAGGCTTACTTCATTAAACAAACAAAGGCGCACTATCTCCAAGAAGGAGATAGCTGCAAACCAAAAAACGATTACATTACTTCAAAATTGAAAGATTGCCGACCCTTTGGGTGCGTTTGGTTCGCAATATGTTTTAAAAGGAATTGTAATCTGTCAAATGAATTGTAATTTGAATGAATTGTAATTCAAAGAGTTGTAATGTGTTGTAATTGTAATGTGTATGAATTGTAATTGATGTTTTCTGTCACTGTGTTTGGTTGGATCTCAACGTAATTGTAATTCGAAAAATTTATAAAATTTCAAAAAATTTATAAAAATTCGAAAAAATTTATAAAAATTCGAAAAATTTATATAAATTCGAAAAAATTTATAAAAATTCAAAAAATTTATAAAAATTCGAAAAAATTTAAAAAAATTCCAAAAATTTATAAAAATTTAAAAATTTAAAAATTTTATAAAATATTTATAAAATTCGAAAAATTTATAAAATTTTATAAAAATTTAAAAATTTGAATTTTTATAAAATTTTTTGTAAAATTTTTAAATTTTTTGAATTTTTAAATTTTTAAATTTTTATAAATTTTTTATAAAATTTTTAAATTTTATAAATTTTTTATAAAATTTTTCGAATTTTATAAATTTTTTATAAAATTTTTAAATTTTATAAATTTTTTATAAAATTTTATAAATTTTTCGAATTTTATAAATTTTTTATAAAATTTTTAATTTTTTAAATTTTTTGAATTTTTAAATTTTTATAAATTTTTTGAATTTTTATAAATTTTTTTGAATTTTTATAAGTTTTTTCGAATTTTTATAAATTTTTTGAATTTTTATAAATTTTTCGAATTTATAAAAGTTTTTTCTAATTTTTATAAATTTTTTGAATTTTTATAAATTTTTCGAATTTATATAAGTTTTTTCGAATTTTTATAAATTTTTTGAATTTTTATAAATTTTTTCGAATTATTATTATTATTATTATTATTATTATTATAAAATTTTGAATTACAACGTAATTCAAAACTTTCCATCCAACATCCTATGTAATCTGAATTCCCTCCTTTGATGTAATTGTAATGACTGAATTACAATTACAACGCAAACCAAACAGCCTACGTAATGTAATCTAAATTATAATTCCCTCCATTCTGTGAACCAAACAGCCTACGTAATGTAATCTGAATTACAATTACAACCAATTACGCCAGATTACGGCGAACCAAACGCCCCCTTACAGTCCACACCATCACTTTTACCCCTACTTCTATACCAAAGGAAACCCAAGGACTTAATGTCCGAAATAATCTGAATGATCTTCACATTTGTCTTCGTGAACGCCTTCTCATTTCTCGCCTTCCATATCCGCCAACATGTTAACACAAATATGTCGTATATAAGCTCCTTCAAAAATCAGGGGAAGGTGACACCACCGAGCGATCCCACTCCAAATTCCATCAGCGACTCGGCACACCGTGAACAAATGGTCAACAGTATCCTCAGCGTCTTCACAGAGGACACACTTACAGTCTCCTGCGAGGATATTTCTTCTTCTAAGGGCCACCTTTGTAGGAATCCGATCTAATGAAGTCCGCCACATAAATATGTTACACTTAGCCGGCAACCAGTTACACCATCTAACCGTTTGACCAGCATCTCCTGAATTGCAGCTGATAATCCATGATTTAGCGTCCTGCACAGAGAGCTGTTGCAGCCGACCGTTGTTCCATTCCCACGAATCCTGGTTCGAAACAAGAATGGTTCCAGCAACCATCCGAAAGCAATCAACCAACTCAACCATTTCCTGACCAGTATCCGGATATTTCTTCCAGTCCCAAGACATAGCCCCAGCAAATTCATTATTACCAACTCTGTCCGCAACCGTACACCACTTATTCTTTTCGAGACGAAACAAAGCAGGGAATAAATTCTTTAAAGGATGCGATTTATCCAAGGATCAATCCAAAATTTAATACTCAAACCATTCCCGACCTTACCTTGAATCAAACTGCTGAAGGTCAAACCATTTACTAATAGCCGAGATCCACTGTTAACAATCTTAGACCAGGCACTCGAAACGTTCTTATTGCACGGAACAGATTGCCAACGCCGTTTAGAGCCGTGAACAGCGTCAACAACTTTCCTCCACAAAGCATCGCCCTCCATTCGGTATCTCCATATCCATTTGAGTAATAATGCATTATTGCAAGTATCCAATTTACTCAAACCAAGGCCACCGTTCTTTTTTGAGCGAGTAACAATATCCCACCCCACCCAGTGGACTTTATTAACTTCCAAGTCCCCCCCCCCCCCAACAAAAACTTCTTAATCATCACCTCAAGCTTGTTGATAACCGCCACCGGGGCTTTAAACAACGAGAAATAATATGACGGAAGACTCTCCAAAACGGATTTGATCAAAACTACCCTTCCACCAATTGAAAGGACCCTAGATTTCCACTTCGAAAGCCTATTCTTGAACACTTGCACCACCGGCTCCCAATTATTTATTCTACTCATATTAGCGCCAACTTGGATCCCAAGATACTTGAACGGTGTTACCCCCGAACAACAACCCAACTCTTCCGCCTTCACACTAACCTCTTCCACATTCTTCCCAATACCAAAAAGAGTCGATTTGGTAATGTTAATTTTTAAACCCGAACACAAGTGAAAAATCCGCAAAATTCTTTTAAGCGTCTTGAAATTGGAATCCTACCATTCACCCATAACCATGGCGTCATCCGCATACAACAAATGAGAAATACTAGGACCATCATTCGGAAGATCAACGCACTTGAATAACCCGACATCACACGCCTTTTTAACAAGACCTGAGAAAGCTTCCATAGCAATAATGAACAGAAAAGGAGAAATAGGGTCTCCTTGGCGCATACCTTTCCCACAAGAGAACTCGAAAGTAGGGGAACCGTTAACAAGAACAGAAGACCTAGCCGAAGACAACACCCCATAAATCCACTTACACCAAGATTCGGGGAACCTCATTTGCCGCAAAACCATCAACAAAAAGCCCCAATTGACATTGTCATAGGCTTTTTCGAAATCGATTTTGAACATAAAGAACTCTTTGCCACTTCTTCTAGCCCATGACAAAACTTCACTGACAACTAGTGGCCCATCAAGAATATATCTCCCCGCAATAAAAGCCGATTGAGTTTCATTAATCAAAGACCCCATAACTAGGGGTGTTTGCGGGGCGGTTCGGTTCGGTTAGTTGGAAGATTTAAATTATCCATCGCGGGGCGGGTAATTAATTTTACTATCCGAGATTTACTTTAAGGTTTAAACATCATTTAGGCATCCTGATATGTCCACACAATATTACCAATAAGAGAAATATATGTTTTCCACCTTCCGTGACATTTTCAAGAATTTTGGAATTTTAGGATACCCGGTTTTAAGTTTCGTGACTTTACGACTTACCGTTAGCAATTAACGGGACCAAAACCCACTCCGTAAGTCAAGATAAATATCCAACCTAAAATATCTAGATATTTCGAAAATCTATTGAAATTACCATTTACCCTTGCCCTTTATTTACCAAAATGCCATTCTATGTATTTACAAAAATGCCATTTTAACCTAAATTTTTTCCTATAAATACCAAGCTAAAAACTTCTTAATTTCTTGCACCACCCCTTTCTTTATCTCTAAAGTCCTTAAACCCAAGGCGATTCTTAGCTATTTTAGCAAGTTTTTTTCAAGAACGTGCAAGCGTTCTTGAGCAAAAGCTAGATTTTGATCTACTTTGCTTCGAGTTTTCAAGAAAGGCGTCGTTATAATCTTTAAATAACTTCAAGTCTCCAAAAAGACTTTGTTATTATCTTCAAATCACTTCGGGTTTCCAAGAAGGCGTCGTTATAATCTTCAAATAGCCTCGGGTTTTTGAAGAATACAAATTCTACGTCGAAGCTCCACTTATATTCCCTTTTTCTATAATACTCAAGCATTCTAAATAAAGGTAAGTAATTATAAGACTCAAAATTATTTAAATACTTATAAACTTTGTTAGTTTATTTATTGTATTTATAAACTCTTAATATGTCATATAATCAAGTAAGCAAAATATATGTTTCACATATAAATACTATGTTAATAGGGAGCTTCATGTGAGGGGTTTCATTTGGGTGAACGTTTCAAAGAGTTGCTGGATTTACGAATTAAAGTGTCCTAGCTCCTCGAACGTTTACTGCATGACCTCTGGATTATGATGGCCTGAACAGTAGTACGAGATATATAAACTATATATGGCATGTTTAAATATTCACTTCGTTGTTTTAGAACCTAAGACACGACATCGTATTCTAGGTTACGCGTAGAGACTTCCTGGCTTAATCCATCAATCCCGTTATACGTTTTGAAATCATTAGTTCAAGGTGAGTCATAGCCCCACTCTTATTCTTTTATTCATTTTAAACTACTTGGGGGAGATACATGTTTAAATTACTTTACTCGTTTATCAAATACATGATTTACTTTGTGATGCAATTACTCAAACATTTATACTTTTATGCTACGCTATACTTTTTATACTTTTTGGTCATGATTGTGTTATACTTGACTGCGTTATACTTGATTGCGTTATACTTAAACTTGAGAGTCTCCTCATTAGCAACACAAAGTCTCCTCGTGAGCAGCATAAAGTCTCCTTGTGATAAAACATGCATTGAGTTTCCGGAGATGGAGTGGAGCCAATGATATTACTTTCCTTGTAAGCAACATACCCATATGAGGTTTTCGGAGATGGAGAGGAGCCGCATGACTAATTGCATATGACATGTGATGCGTGGTTTTGCAACCTTACAACAGGTTTTACCTCTCGAGGGATCTCAAGAGGCTTACAACCCCACCAGGCAGTGTACCTGACCGATGTAGTATAGTGTAGTGGTAAGTACGGGGGATTGATCGTTCTCCACAGGGAATAGTGTTCGTTAGGTATGAAAAACTACTCTAATAGGTCTAAGGGTGAGAGAAGATTCTTTTTATGTTTTTTTTTTATTTTATTTTATGAAAGCAAGTAAAATCTCGGGTTTGAAAGAGTGGGCGGAATTAGTTGCTAGTCAACTAACCCAAGTTACTACGAATGCAAATAAAATAAAATAACTGAAAATGAAAAGGTGGTAAAACTTATGTGGAGAGAAATGTGTTTACTTAGATTTCCTTACTCCCTAACTATCTTTTACCGGTTGATTAGTGTGTATTAATTGCGTGGATGACGGGTGTATTCCTTAATACCAATCGTGGGGTGGCGTACGTACTTCCCCAACTCTACAAGCTCCTACTTCACTCCTATGTCGAGCCGGCTAGGAAGCTCCTAACATGGGATCACTAGAATTCGCTTGTGCATTAAATACAACCATAAAAACCTTTAGTACGCATTGGTTCATGTTTCTTAAGACGTTCAAGCAAGTTACCGAATAGGAAGTTAGCCAGTTTTCTTAAGCCTAACATAGATAAACAATCATCCAATACAACTAATAACACACCAATAACCAATAATCAATAGCTAGGTTTCATTAGATCTAAGCAAACAC
The DNA here is from genome assembly GCA_021014915.2 of Artemisia tridentata subsp. tridentata. Lineage (NCBI taxonomy): Eukaryota > Viridiplantae > Streptophyta > Magnoliopsida > Asterales > Asteraceae > Artemisia > Artemisia tridentata. The sequence goes on from CP139503.1 coordinate 180,183,020, forward strand.
AAGATAAATCTAGCCTAGCATGTTAAACAAAAGACAAGAACAAGATAGAATCAAACAACACATAGACATATTGAATGATTAATTGATAACTTATCTTCAATGTAACATGGAAGATCTCAAGGCAAAAAGCCTTGAAAAAGCTGCTAAATTCGTCTTAGGGTTTTCACACACAAAGTTCCCCAATAAGTTCCACACTAATGACAAAAAATTGCAAAACTATATATAGACTTTCAGATCTGACGGCGTCACGTTATGGAGTGTGACGCCGTCACCTCGCCGCTTTTAGGGTTCCCGGATGGCCTTCTTGACGCCGTCCCTCTTTAGCTCTCCAAAATCCGTTCTGGCTTATCAAGGCTTGACGCCGTCAGACTTAGGGGTGACGCCGTCCCTCTTTAAGTTAAGCCGTGACGACCTTGATCACATTAAAGCGTGACGCCGTCAGAATTCCATGCAAATTTCTCTGGCTTATCATGAGTAATTTTCACATCCACCACTTTTGCCAAGCCATGACGCCGTCCAGAACAAATCCTGACGCCGTCAAAGGTAATTTCCAGCACAATTTTGAGACTTTGTCGTTTTCTTCACTTTTATGCTCCAAAAACGTCCAAAATGCCTCCTTTTCCAGATTTCTCCTCAAAAGTACCTAAAATGAAAAAAGGAACGATTTAGGGCAATATTTGATCAAATAAATACGATTTAGGGCTTAAATGACCCCTTAAAAGCGGTACACTTTTCGCTTCATCAAATACCCTTACACTTGAGATTTGCTTGTCCTCAAGCAAATGTGCTTTTATTCTAATCAAAATACAAGTTAGGGGTCATTTAATGCTAATATAAAAGTAATTACAACAAATAATCGTTCCACTTTAATTATAATAAGCACGGAGATTACATACTAGCACCTCACAAGTAGTGTTTAGATACTCACATCTCTCAAGTGTCATCAAAATAAATCTCATAAATGAAAACGGATAATATCTCTCACTACCTGTCATAGCAAATAGATTACCATAGGCTTGGGAAAGGATCAAAAACCTCCTCCACTAGGCGTAATCACTTAAGATAAACTATCAAAGAGAGCTTTTAAATGGGTTATAACGTTAGGTGTAGGGAAAAGGAAAACACAGTTTTGTTGGATAAGGGATATTTTACTGGTGGCGAGTTAAAGATCTTGATTAATTACATGTACTATACAATGTTGCTAAGCCAAGACTCGACTCGATCTTAAGCTAAAAACAAAATAACAAAAACATAAAATAAACATAAAATGAAACGGGATGGTAGTCCGTATGTTTTTTTCTACTTTTCTTTTTCTCATTTTTTTGTAGTTTTCTTGATTTTTTTTTTTTTTTTTTTTTTTAGACATACACTTTTGCCCTACCATCCAAAATAATACATCATAGGGGCGTTGCATTCCCCTTACACTTGAACTTTTACATAACTTTACAAATAACTATTCTAATGACTCGAATTAAGATAATCAAAACACTTGGAGTACTTTTAAAATATTTAGCACATATGGGGGTAATAAATGTTGTTCTTCCCCATTACTCCATTACACTAGTACTTTACCCATGAGTCCCAATCGTCCCAAAACAATATGTACAAGGATATGACTCGACTTAGCAACCATGTAATCAACTAGATAATTAACTTGGGTTTAAACAAATGTTGTCACAATAATGCACTAAAGATGAGTGCATACAAGGTAGGCTAAGGCGATTTGGGTGTACATTTTAGTGGGGTGTAACAAATTCTTCCTTTAAGTAAAATGCTTAAAGGTCGAAACGAAAAGATAGGCTCTGAGGGGTGTACTAGGGGTATCGTGTACTAAAAATGAGTACAACGCAAAGGGTGTGGGAGAATTACTTGACCAATGTAGCCAAAGTAATTATACCAAAAACACAGGTGTAAAACAATGGGTTAATCCTAATGCCTCTTATCATGTAGTAAATCTAACTACACGAATGTAGTCTCACTTGTGGCCTCGGAATGGTCCTAACGCAAGTTCTAGAATCTAAGTGCTACCGGTACACACATCATAGCAAAATGCTTTTCCTACCAATTCTAGGGGCGAACCTCACATATTTGGGGGTGGAAAATTTTTTAGTGGTACGGTTTTTGTGCTAGTCATATAACTCCTATCCGTGAGACGCTCATTAAGACCAAAGTTTCACTCCTAAGTGTTGTAAAAAAATTTAAATTTGGCACTAAAATTGCCCTAACAGGTATTTATCTCAGTTTTATTACATATCTACTATTAAACAAACAAAAATCAAGTGCAATAGCATTCTCTAATCGTACTTTTAACCCCCCCCCCCCTTACACTTAAGATGAACATTGTCCCCAATGTTCAAATAACAAGATGTAAAAGCATAAAGTAAAAGAATGAAATCAAATACTCCCCTGATTCGTTCGGTGGATAATGAAGTAACATGGTTAAATCTTCTTCCAAAGAGAATGTAAAAGCTCCATGACTAATGCATCGCCAAAAGCTTGATCCAAAACATTTCCTCGTCCAAAATAACCTGTTAAACCTGAGAAAACAAACACGAAAACCTGCATAACATCGGCGGAATAAATCTATATATAAGGATATAATGCTTATGGAATGATTATTTTGCAGATTCCTGGAGATTATAAGTTAGAAATTTAATAAAAACTTTTTATGAAAACAAAACTTTCAAAAATTTCAGAAAATTAACACCTGACGCCGTCAGGTTGTAGATCCTGACGCCGTCAGAAATAATCTGACAGAATTCTCATGTTATGTTTCCGGAAAATTTTTGGAAAAACCTATACCTTACTTCCTGGAAATCCTGCAAAACATCATTATGACTCGATACAAGCATTTGACTCAAACAAATACTAATATGTATGTTCATTTATTACTATTACGATTCACGTTCATTTGTGTTCTAATAAACCGATTTAGATTTCCCTTACACTTAACTTTTGCAAAATACCTTTATATGTAGTTAAGACGAAGTTAAAAACAAGATAAAGCATTTTCACAAATTAGTTTTTAACATGAATCAATAATAATAAAACTTAAACACACATACGGAAACAAATAAAAACAAACAAACAAATAAATAAACACACAAAGCAAATAAAACTTGGGTTGCCTCCCAAGAAGCGCTTTTCTTTATTAACGAGTCTTGTAGCTAGACTCAAAGTAAGGCTCATCTAGTGTCGCTTATGCTCACGTATCCGAGTGTGAGCCATCTAATTGTTGCCTCATCTTTCTTGTATTCATCATTCAGCTCCAAACATCCATGATAGTATCTCTTGTTTTTCTCATGTAGATATTTGAGCCCCTTCCTCTTATCATTCTCACTTAACAAATCAAGAGGCACAAGTCTATTGCAAGATTCAATGGAGTAGTTTTTAAACCTAGGATGTGCTCGGGGCATTTGGTAAGTAAAATCTTCATCCCCATCCGAGAATGTAATTAACCCGTCCACAAGTTTTTCGTCAAGGTTGGTCAACCTTTTGAAGGGTTCTCCAAAAATGACTTGGGTTAATTTGTTATCAATGAATTCTCCTAAGTTCTCCATAACCATAAATTCCACCAAATACACAAAACTTCCAACGAATACGTGTAGTAGCTTAGTCCTAGCAACAATGTTATCTCCTTGATATTCTAGCTCATCTACCATGATTTTATTATAATTAGCGCGAGAGATAATGTTCATAGGCAAAGATGAGTTAAGATAAGCATAAAATCATGATAACCAATCTTACACGGAAATTGCATGTTAAAGAGGCTATCCTTTTCGATCTTAGTCCTAGGGTCAACATACTTAAAGGGATCAATTTCCTCTTTTCCCCATTCCTCGTTAACTACTTCTCCATTACCGGCATCCTCATCGGAGTCTGAGTAGTAAAACGGACTAACATATTCATTCTCATGGTCAGACTCCTCCATCTCAGAATTGTTACCAAAGTGGTGGTCGGGTGAAAGGTTGTTGTTTTCTATGATGGGGGCGGGAACGGGTAGTTGGAAATTTGCTCGGCGAAAAATACGAATAACAGGGATCAAGTGATCACTATTACTCATGAGGCAGGTGGGAGGTGTCACAAACAAAAATACAAAGAATTAAGATAGACTAAAGAAAACCTAGAAAAAGAAAATAAGAATCTCACTAGAAAGGAATCTAGTGAGTAGACCTATAAAATAAGAATTCAACCTAAACAATAACTATTCCCCGGCAGCGGCGCCAAAAACTTGATGCGTGGTTTTGCAACCTTACAACAGGTTTTACCTCTCGAGGGATCTCAAGAGGCTTACAACCCCACCAGGCAGTGTACCTGACCGATGTAGTATAGTGTAGTGGTAAGTACGGGGATTGATCGTTCTCCACAGGGAATAGTGTTCGTTAGGTATGAAAAACTACTCTAATAGGTCTAAGGGTGAGAGAAGATTCTTTTTATGTTTTTTTTTTTTATTTTATGAAAGCAAGTAAAATCTCGGGTTTGAAAGAGTGGGCGGAATTAGTTGCTAGTCAACTAACCCAAGTTACTACGAATGCAAATAAAATAAAATAACTGAAAATGAAAAGGTGGTAAAACTTATGTGGAGAGAAATGTGTTTACTTAGATTTCCTTACTCCCTAACTATCTTTTACCGGTTGATTAGTGTGTATTAATTGCGTGGATGACGGGTGTATTCCTTAATACCAATCGTGGGGTGGCGTACGTACTTCCCCAACTCTACAAGCTCCTACTTCACTCCTATGTCGAGCCGGCTAGGAAGCTCCTAACATGGGATCACTAGAATTCGCTTGTGCATTAAATACAACCATAAAAACCTTTAGTACGCATTGGTTCATGTTTCTTAAGACGTTCAAGCAAGTTACCGAATAGGAAGTTAGCCAGTTTTCTTAAGCCTAACATAGATAAACAATCATCCAATACAACTAATAACACACCAATAACCAATAATCAATAGCTAGGTTTCATTAGATCTAAGCAAACACAAGATAAATCTAGCCTAGCATGTTAAACAAAAGACAAGAACAAGATAGAATCAAACAACACATAGACATATTGAATGATTAATTGATAACTTATCTTCAATGTAACATGGAAGATCTCAAGGCAAAAAGCCTTGAAAAAGCTGCTAAATTCGTCTTAGGGTTTTCACACACAAAGTTCCCCAATAAGTTCCACACTAATGACAAAAAATTGCAAAACTATATATAGACTTTCAGATCTGACGGCGTCACGTTATGGAGTGTGACGCCGTCACCTCGCCGCTTTTAGGGTTCCCGGATGGCCTTCTTGACGCCGTCCCTCTTTAGCTCTCCAAAATCCGTTCTGGCTTATCAAGGCTTGACGCCGTCAGACTTAGGGGTGACGTCGTCCCTCTTTAGGTTAAGCCGTGACGACCTTGATCACATTAAAGCGTGACGCCGTCAGAATTCCATGCAAATTTCTCTGGCTTATCATGAGTAATTTTCACATCCACCACTTTTGCCAAGCCATGACGCCGTCCAGAACAAATCCTGACGCCATCAAAGGTAATTTCCAGCACAATTTTGAGACTTTGTCGTTTTCTTCACTTTTATGCTCCAAAAATGTCCTAAATGCCTCCTTTTCCAGATTTCTCCTCAAAAGTACCTAAAATGACAAAAGGAACGATTTAGGGCAATATTTGATCAAATAAATACGATTTAGGGCTTAAATGACCCCTTAAAAGCGGTACACTTTTCGCTTCATCAACATGACCAACATACTATTTACATACTTAAAACGTTTATACTTTTAACTACTATGATGGGTGTATACATAATTGACATACTATTTTAAGCAGTGGGTTGTAAACACACAGGTTGCAAGTTTTGTATGGGCGGAACTTGGAACTGAGTGGATTTACAATGCCTTTGTTGTGTGAACATTCTTTAAAAGGCTTACATGTTAAACAAACTCTATGAACTCACCAACCATTGTGTTGACACTTTAGCATGTTTATCTCAGGTTAGTAAGGCGATAGCAGGTGCATGGAATGTAGAGTCGCACGACATGTTTTGAAGACTTTATACATTCGTATTTACCATTCGATAGTACATTTTGTAAACATTTATATATTATACTTTGGGACCTCATTGTTTGTAACTCTGATTTCATTAATCGAATGGTAACTTTTCAAAACGTCTCATTTAGAGGTCGTTTTCTATAACTTGTACTTTGTATTATGAAGTAGCACCCCAGTGATATAATCTTTTGCTGCGATATTTTGGGGGTGTTACAGAAGCATCACCTCTTAAGTTTACCTGTGCCTTTGCTTTAGCCCTGAATGCCTTTGTCTTACTAACACCCACTTGAATTTTTTTTGCCATTTGTTCCTGAACAGCACTGATTGGCATGTCTGGGTTCTTCACCAACAGATCTTGTATGTGTTTAGACAGAAAAGTAGAAGTATATGATTTGATTTTTCTAGATTGTAAGCATTTATGTTCTTCTTTATAAGTCCTAACCAACCACTTGTTCTTATCCCCCTTTGAAATGTACAACACCCAAGGACACTGAGGTTTGTCCTATTGTTCTTCATTTACCATTATACCCTTTCCTTTTTCCTGAACATTGACTTTTTTAGCCAGCCCCTTTCCTTTGGTATTTCCCTCCTTTTTTATGCTAATTTCATCAACTTGCACAACTTGATCTTTGAACCCACTCTTGATCAAATCCTTTGTCATTTTAAGAGTCACTGGCACCATCCCAAAACATTGTGCCCTTACTCTTATTTTATCATTCTTAACTATCTGTATGTTTCTCCTAGTCTCCACAGCATGTGCTCTTATCATATCCTTTGCTACATCCCTATTTGGTAACTCCTGACCAACAAAGAAATTGTTTTTGATCTTGAGTTACCACTTTGTTTTCTTAATTTTCTAAGACCCTTTCTCCTAGCACTTTCTGTATCATCCTCCACATCACTTTCAAATGAATCAAAATCTAGTACCTCTAAATCATTTTCAGTAATTTCCAAATTAGGTTTCATTGGGTCAACAAAGTCACCTTCAACTTCAAACCTAAACCCATTCATGTTCACTTCTACTTCATCAACTATATGCTCCTCATCAACCATATGCTACTCAGACTCATCATTATCCTCACTTTGAGACTCATCATACCCTCACTATCAGACTCATCATTATCCTCACTCTCAGAGTCATTAGTAGCCTCATTCTCACAGTCATCATTAGGCTCACTCTCACACTTATCATTTTCATTTCCTATAGCATTAGAAGGACCAACTTGTGTATCTAAATATGTTATAACATGCTCAACATACACATAAATAGTCTTATGCCGTTTAACATACTTTATCATTTCATTCATATCACTATCATTGGCCAAAGTCCTTAATCCAATATACAAACTTTTAAGTGGTATCTTGTAGTGATAAAACAACTTCTCTTCAGTTCCTAGACACTGGTACATTACTGTGTCTAAGATATCAACCTTACACTCATTACTATCTATTAAATCAACAAATATTACCTCGCCATCAACATATTTCCTGTTTGGCAGGTCAGTGAACCTTCCACCATGATGGATCCTCAATGTAAACAAGCTTGGATATTGGTCTGTTTCATCATCAAATAACAATAAATTACTAACAACTAACACAAAACTCACATTAAATAATTAACATCAAAAGTGTATTAAGGCTTTACCATAAACTGAGGTAGCATCAAAAGCTTGTCCATCACCTCTTATGTGCCAAAGCTGGAGTAGTGAACTCATGTTTGTTTTTGCAAATCTTAGGGATTGTAAGTGGAACGCAAGATAAAAAATGAGGGCTCAAATGGATTTGATTAGGGTATTAGTCTTTGTTTATATTTCTTTTTGAGTTGGGATCCATCGGGTAGGAAATGAAGAGTCAAAGAGTCCGAATATAATATTTAACGGGTGGGAAAAGGCGAGTCAATTGGGACCACAAGGGAAAAGACACAAATGCCCTTAAAGTATTATCAACTAACGGGGAAGGACTAACCATCGTTAGTGCTAGGGACTAAAACGAACCAATAGTTTCCCCACAGGGAGGCCGCCTGCATTTATGGAAGACCAGGGATGATATATGCAATTTTTTCAAACCACAAGGACGATTTCTGCAATTTACTCTATCAAAAATAAATAATTTTGATATTTTTAATGTTATATGAGTATAACGGGAGGTTTAAATGACGTTTAGACTAAAAACGTGGCTTGTAGACGCGTTTGGTGACACTGGTTCTTAATAAATTTGATGTAAACTATAAAAATAACCCGACAAGTGTAAAACTCACTTGTTAACAAGAAAATAGGTTAAAAATACATAAAATGTATTGACTGGACATAGTATATGGTTGGGTTCACATTAAATGTACGCGTAACGACGTACGCGAGTAAACCTATTCGGTTACACGTAAAAGTTAATTTTCGCAAAATTAAAATAATAAGTAAAAGTAATAGATTAAATAATGATCTAAAAAATACGAATTGCTATATGAAGTTTCTCTGGATTAAAACCAACGATTTGCCAGAAGATCAAGTCTTCCTCACCGAAATGCAAAAACAATAAATCGTCAACAAATATCGACTTCAAAATCAACAAAATTAGTTATTGTATTTTTTTTAAAGTTTCGTATTGTTTTTAATTTTTTGTTTCGTATGTTTTTTTTCATATGCTTTTTAAAGTTTCATATTGTATTTTTATTTGAATTAATGAAATTTAGTTTGTTTGAAAAACAGAAAAAGAAAATAAAATGGTGGATCCCAAAAAGGTAGTGTTAATGGTGTTATAACTTATAAGTGAGAAGGTATTTTTTTATGTTGGTGTTAAAAGTAAGAATAATAATGTGGCGCTGAGCTCACAACACTTTTTGTTAATACAAATAGCGTCTCAAAAACGTTATTTATATTCTTTGATCTTTCATTAGTTTTGTTTACAGAAGGGAATCATCTCAATTGAGAAAGTTTCCTCAGAGGACAACATTGCCGATATTCTCACTAAACCACTTAAACGAGAACCTTTCAATTATCTTAGACTTGGATTAGGATTAATGGAACCTAGTGATTAGGAGAAACATTAGTATAAACATTAGTTTAGATACACACGACACTAAACCAAAACATGTGTTCTGAATCCGCGGATCCAATCGATAACAAGGACGGATCCTTTGTTTGGGATCCGCCGGATCCGTCGCATGCTGAGTTCAGTTTATTATTTAATAAACAAGAACAACTACTATTCACTCCTCACTCCAAAACATATCACCTTACTATAATCGACACACACTAGGAATTTTACACTTCCTTTGATCATCTTAACTAAAACTATGTAACTTTTGTATTTAGGGAAATCATGCCTCCCGCAACCAACTACGATCACAAGAAAACCGTTAACTACTTACCCAAAGTCCACAAAACCAAAGGTCTAACCAATGCCCAAATCGAAATTTTCAAAGCCTTAGAGAAAAAGTATGTCCATGAGGGTAGAGCCGTAGATTCATCGTTCTATGAAGGAACACAACTTAGGGAACAATTAGCCGCAATTCGATTTGATTCTCTTTTAGATATAGATGAACCAATTATTCCTAGGTTCATACTTGAGTTCTATGCTAGTGTAGGTCTTAGTTCGAGTGACCAAGGTTACTTAAGTCTTCATTTTACTCTAAATGGAAATCTTGTCAACATCCCTCTTGATCAATTTGGTGAGGTCTTAGGAATTCCAAACCAAGGGACATATATTTACTCGGACAAATGGTCCTTAACAATCTTAGACTCCAATCTCGATAGGACGGCACCATATGCCACTCCTCTCGAATCAAAAGAAGTGATTAGGGAACATCTCTTCATTCCTAAGAACAACCCCACAAGAATGTATCGTGGTCGTGAAGTTGCTAGAGATCCATTTGCAATGGAGCTTAATGAACTAAAACCCGAATTCAAGAAGATGGAGGATGTATTAAGGGCAAATGTGATGTGCACCATAGGAAACCGTGATCATATCAATGCTTGTTTATGTCACATGATGTACAACATCTCTACTCATTAACCCTTCAATCTTGCTTATTATGTTGCCAAAAGAATGTGTGACATTCCGGTTCAAAGCAAGATTGCAATGCCTTATGGTATGCTTTTAACCCGACTTTATAGAGCCTTTGCACCCGCTCGTCCAAACCATTTAGGCTTTGTTCCGGATTACAATGAAATTGAACATACCTTCGTTCCTTTGAGCGACTTTAGGGTTAGTGTTGATAAGGGCAAACGTCCTCGTGTACCAACATCATCCTCATCATCTTCAATGAGTGAAGATGATGGATTGCCAAATTCTAGGATTCCTCCACCCGAATACTTGAGCCATCTTCCTCCAATTCAAAATGAATCCGCTGAGTATCGAAAAATCAAAGGAATGGTGAAGAATCTGGGTCGTTGGATGATGAAATTACACAAGGGGATGAAGAAGTTGAAGAAGAAGCTGGGTTGATGGAGTGTTTGGTTTTAAACAATGTTGGATATTGTGTTGTTAAACTTCTATGTGTCTAGAATTTATTTGATAATACTTGTTGTGTATGTGTAATAACTAAACTTGCAGGTAGATAACCATCATGGTTATCAATTTTCCGGGTTATAGCCAGTGTTTGGCATAACACCTAAAACGGTAAGTTTCTAAGTACGGATTAAAATCATGTGTTAATGTTATCATATTTAGTTGTTTTGCTATACATATTAGATGTTAAGTAAGGTCTCGGTGAATTTTCGGGTTTTCGTCGAAAAACGCGAAATATGACATATGTTCTGTTTAGTTTCTTTAGTTTTAGGCATACGGATCCGGCGGATCCCAAACCTGGGCTCCGCCAAGGCTTATCGTTGGATCCGCCATCCGCCAACCTGCGGATTTGGCGGATCCCTAAACATGGTTCCGCATTTGCATCCACTTGGATCCGCAGGTTTCCCAGTAAAATTATAAAACTTTTTCGACTTATCCCGATTCTTAAATCTTAAATGTTTAGTATCACTTAGGATTCATTCACTGATCACAATTCCTCTTAGAATCATTTAGGAATTCTTAGAAACTTAGGAACAAAAATTCCCACCAAAATTTAAATTTTTGAATTTTAGGTGTGAGTTACCAAACAGATACAAAGAAGGAACCCTTTTTAGGGATCCGTCAAATCCGTGGAAATATCAAATCATCAGACTTTCCACTATCTTCTTGTATTAACTGCAAATCCACAACATATTACTCAACCAAAGCTCAATGGATTGACTTCCTTGATATGACCTGCACAAATTTTTGTTCCAAATCATTAGTAACCAACATTCTCTATTGGATTCACATCAAATCCAAACACACAGACTCACAAACCTTCTGTCTATAAATTAGCACTTTAGGATCTTCAATTCACAACACAACCATCTCTTCTCCTGTACATTTTAGCTATCATACTTCACCTAAAAGTCTCAATGACAAAATCACACAACTCCTCCACATCCAAGCCACTAAAACGAACAGCCCGTATGAGTGTGAAACCTTGTTGTTTTATCAACATTCACAACTCATCCTCTGAAGAATCATCACCACTAAACATATCCTCACCCATTGCTAGTGAAAACTTCCTTACTTTATCCACTCCAACTCCCTCACATATAGTCATAAAAACACCACCTCCTACTATTACTCCTGTAGCAACCACACCACCACCACCCGCTCCTGCTCCCGCTCCATCACAGTCTGAGAAGTCTGCCTCATCACCATCCTCATCAAAACTCCAACCCATGGAACTATTTAGAACACCACCAACATCTCCACAACCATATCTTGACGAGTTAGAAGATCTTCCACCTACATCCACCAATCCTCCACCAATAACTCTTGAAAACTTAGAACCTATGCTATTTCATCCTCTCCATCCGGAGATTCATGGTCCTCTATACCGTGAAGCACCACAACCTCGTCCACAAATACCACCACTATCACCAACTTCAACACTCATTGCCATTGATGAAGCAATGTGGAGCAATATTCCTCAAACACAAGAGGAGATAAGTGAGGAGTTAAACCAACTCTATACTCTCTCGGGTATGGTTGACCATCGCCTTCATGAAGCAATGGACATTCAAAACATTCTTATGAACTCCCTCCAAACACCACAACAACCATCAAACAACAACAACAACCAACCACCATCACCACCACCACCACAAAACTTGGAGCCTAGTCTTCCTCCCGGCTTCTCAAGTCATGATTGTGCACACTGTGAGAGAACGGCTCACTTGGCCCAAAGGACCAACATCTTGGTCCATGAGCTTCAAAATGAGATGAGGTTCATCTTGAACCATGTTCTTGAACGTTTAAACGCAATCTCTCATCCTCCTCAATAGGAGCTTTTTAGACTAGTTGTTAGGACCTTTTAAATTGTTGCTTTAGGACTTTTTATTTTTCTAGGATGTCTTTTTATTGTAATTGTAACATCATTTCACCATTGTGACTTTTGTCACAAAATTTTCATTATCTATGAATGTGATGTTTTATGCTTATGAGTGATCAACATATTGCATATTATCATTATCATTGTGAACTAACATCACTATCTAACCTATAATTATGATTGCTTTAGGTAAAAATAATGATCAGACACTTACTTTGACTTTTAAAAGTCAAAACAAATTGAAAGACTTGTTTGGGAGAATACTTCACAAGCATTCTACTTCTTCATTGAAGTCATTCATTACTAACACTTCATTTGCAGCATATCATACCCTTCATAGTATACGTTGGTACTCGAGAAGTGAGGAGTATACATCAAGGGGGAGCATCTCATAAGCATTTCATATACTAACCGTTTGTTTTGTAGATTCATGCATTATTTCCTTGATTACTCCATCTAGGGGGAGTATAAAACAAGGGGGAGCTTTAAAGTTCTCAAAATCGCATTCCGCTACGCTACTCTTTTTGTTTCGACAAAAAAGGGGAGAAAGGAACTAAGTTTGCATCAACTGTGATTCATCACAGTACATACATTTTTACAAAACTTTTCTTTAATAAACAAACTTAATATATATTTTTAAGAACTCATGCTATATTTATTCTCTTGCTCAAAAATATACCTTATGTTTTGTCATCAACAAAAAGGGGGAGATTGTTAATACAAATAGCGTCTCAAAGACGTTATTTATATTCTTTGATCTTTCATTAGTTTTGTTAATGACAAATAAAAGGAATATCTTTTAGCAAATAATAAATACTAGCTTAAGTCTCTTAAGTACACATTTTACACTTCACATATTAACCAAGAATTACAAGTTTAGTAACTTGTTTCCTTAAAAGGAAACTTTAATTCTAAAACCATTCCATGACATCAATGCATGCATCACATACAATATCTTTGATATATCTTGGTTAGATTTGCAAGATACATAGTTGACATTTGAAGATCTTGGATGATTTGGTAAGATACAACTAAGATATGGTAAGAGACAACTAAACCTTAGCTGTCACGTCCCACGGATCCAAATCCAATGAAGGACGGATCCCTTGTGAGGGATCCGTGGGATCCGTGAGCTGAAGATCAGCTTGCCTATAAATAGGAAGCTGATCATTTGGCTCTCTCATCACTCATATAGCTTTAACACACATATTCATTCAGTAAATATCTTACTAAAATCATTCATAGTTGCATTTCACTTTGATCTTTCATTTTGTAGAAAAGAGATCAAGCATTCAAGGATCTACAGAATCGTAATCCTTTAGTTGCATTACTGTGTGATATTGTAGTTTGTTTCACACATCATATCTTTCATTTGTAATCAGTGAGTGTGGTTAGTGCTTTAGTCCTTAAAGCACAAAGAGTGTTGGGAGTAGTTGTACCCGTGTAAAGAACTTGACATCTAGCTTAGTGTCGGTAAAGTAAATAGGCGACGTCAGGTTGGTTCTACCTTGTGAAAGAACCCGGTGTTTAGCTTAGTACCGGAAAAGAAAGTAAGCGACGTGTAAAGGTTTTCTCCGCCTAGAAAAGGAGTTTGTTTCTTAGTGAAAGATAAACTCTCGAGTAGGAAACTCGGGGAGTGGAGTAGGGCAAGGAAGAGAGTCCTTGTAGCCAAACCACTATAAACAACAGTGTCGTGTGGTTTGATCTTTCCTCTCTTTATCTTTTGTTTACATTGTGTGATTATTTATTTGTGATTGTTTCCTTTGAAATTAACATATAGTAACAAAGCAAATAAAACTTTAAAACGGTAAAAACTATTCAACCCCCATTCTAGTTCTCCACACTTTTTAGTAGGGCTGAGCATCGGGCCGCTCCCGACCCGTCCCGACCCGATCTCGACTATCCCGAATCCCGACAAGCCGGAAAACACAAACCGAGTCCCGACCCGATTAAGCTCGGTTCGGTTTCGGGACAGTCGGGACGGGATCGGTCGGTTTGATCGGTTTTGTTTGTTGTTTTTTGGTTTTTGGCCCGTCCCGACCCGATCCCGACTATCCCGAATCCCGACAAAACAGAAAACACAAATCGAGTCCCGACCCGTTTGAGATCGGTTCGGTTTCGGGACAGGATTCGGGACTCGGGATCGGGACGGGATTCGGGACTCGGTCGGTTTTGCCCACCCCTACTTTTTAGTGTTATGAGTGTTGTTACACTTTTTAGTGTCAGTACACTCTTAATCATTAATGTTATGCACTTTTTAGTGTTCCTAGTTTAGTACACTCTTAATCACTAAAATGCCATTTTCACATTGAAAATGTACAAGTTCTTATAGGCCGGGCTCGACTCGTTTCCACCCTTATTTTTGACATGAAACGAAGTAGTAAAAAATGTAAAGAGAAATTAATGCACCTTTGAGACACAATTTTATAAGAAATGGAAGGAAGTAGTAAAAAATGTAAGGGTAAAAGCTATAAATGCTTAACGTATTTGAGAGAAAAGAAAAAAAAAAAAAAAACTCATTATACATACTCAACTAACAAAATTACAATTATGCTTTAAAAAAATTTGCACGTTAGTCCCTGTGGTTAAATAATCTTGCAGCATCTATCCTTTTGTCCAACGACCGTTTGTTTTTAGGGTTATCTTTTTACAGCGTCTATCCTTTTGGGCAACGACCGCTTGTATTTGTTTTTAAACATTTTGTATACGTTTTTATACGTTTTTACACGTTTTCATTCGTTTTTCACGTTTTTGTCCGTTTTTACACGTTTTCATTCGTTTTTACATGTTTTCGTCCGTTTTTACACGTCTTCGTTCGTTTTTGCACATTTTCATCTGTTTTTGCATGTTTTCGTCCATTTTTGCAGGTTTTCGTCCGTTTTTTCAGTTTTTCGTTCGTTATTGCACGCTTTTACACGTTTTTTTCCGTTTTTGCACGTTTTTCGTCCCTTTTTACACCTTTCTTCCGTTTTTTAACGTTTACGTCTGTTTTTGCTTTTTTTTCGTCTGTTTTTACACCTTTTCATCCGTTTTTTAACGTTTTCATCTGTTTTTACACGGTTTTGTTCATTTTTGCATATTTTCGTCCGTTTTTGCACGTTTTTGTTTATTTTTGCACGTTTTTGCCCATTTTTACATGGTTTTGTTCATTTTTGCATGTTTTCATCCGTTTTTGCACGCTTTCATTCGTTTTTGCACGTATTCATCCGTTTTTGCACGTTTTCGTTCATTTTTATACATTTTCGCCCTTTTTGCACGTTTTTGTTCGTTTTTACATTTTTTCATCCGTTCTTAAACACGTTTTCGATCGTTTTTACACGTTTTTTTTTTTCTGTTTTTGCATGTTTTCATCCGTTTTTATACGTTTTCATCCAATTTGCATGTTTTCGTTTGTTTTTACACATTTTCGATTGTTTTTACACATTTTCGTCCTTTTTTTGCACGTTTTCGTCTGTTTTTGCACGTTTTCTTCTGTTTTTACATGTTTTCATCCGTTTTTATATATTTTCCTTCGTTTTTAAACATGTAAAAATGGAGAAAAACATGCAATAACGAACGAAAACGTGGAAAACAGACCAAAACGTGTAAAAACGAACAAAACATGCAAAATGGACCAAAACATGCAAAAATGAACGAAAACGTGAATAACGGATGAAAACGTATAAAAACGTGTAAAAACGCATGAAAACATGTAAAATCGAACGAAAACGTGTAAAAACGGACAAAACGTGCATAAACGAACGAAACGTGTAAAACTGACGAAAACGTATTCAAAATTTCTAAAAATAAATACAAGCGGTTGTTGGCCAAAAGGATAGACGCTGCAAAAAGATAACCTTAAAAACAAATGGCTGTTGGACAAAAAGATAGACGCTGTAAAATTATTTAACCACATGGACTAGTGTGTAAGATATTTTAGAGCATATTGGTAATTTTGTTAGTTGAGTATGTATAATAAGTTTTTTTTTTAAGCATCTTAAGCATTTATAGTTTTTACCCAAGAGAAATTTAGGCAATTTTATAAGAAGTTTATACTTATTTTTTGAAAAAATAAAAATTAAAAATATAGGTTCTATTTCACAAGAAAAATAATATATCTACTTTACTTTGATGAAATCTAGAGCTTGCGAGGAAAAACCCTTTTGTGGGAGTGGGACACACCAATCGCTATCTTCCAAAAATCCCACCATTTATTTCAATTCAATTCACCACTATATATAACTGCACATGCATCATCCCAGCAGAAAAAAACTTCAACACCTTCCAAATTCAACCAAAAAAAAACTTGTCATCTCAATGACCATAATCACACTACTCTTCATTTCCCTCTTAACCCTCTTCCACCCCAGCACCACCACCACCACCGTCATAAACCGCCACCGCAGTCAAATCAAAAACCAACCTTCATCCCCGGATCAAATCCACAGCGCGTGTCAATCCACGCGCTACCCTCAGCTATGCGAATCATCTCTCTCCAACCACCCTTCCTCCACTCCAATGGAGATCATCCAGTCGGCATTATCAATCTCCGGCGATAATCTCCGCCAAGCTCAGTCCATGTCCGACCAGATCTTGAAAGCTTCAACTGGCGTTGCGGACCACGTAACTGCTGCTAACAACTGTTTAGAGCATCTACGTAATGCGGATTACCGGTTGAAATCGACGGTTGAGGTGCTGCCACGTGGAGATTACAAGCACGCGCGCGCGTGGATGAGCGGCGGGTTGGCTTACCAGTACGACTGCTGGTCCGCGTTAAAGTACGTCAACGATACGAAACTGATACACGATACGATGTCGTTTTTGAATAATTTAATCAGCTTAACGAGTAACGGATTAAGTTTTATTCGCGCTTTAGATGTTTTCGGTGATGACGTGGCGAAGTGGGCCCCGGTGAGGACGGAGAGAGACGGGTTTTGGGAAAGTGGTGGGGCCCTGGGAGGGAGAGGGGGAGGGGAGTTACGGGTGCCCGTACGGTTAAAAGCTGACGTGACGGTGTGTAAAAATAAAAATAACGGGTGTGACTACGGGTCGGTGCAGGACGCGGTAAATGCGGGTCCGGATTGGAGTGAGAAAAAGTGGGTGATTTGGGTTAAGGAAGGGGTTTATAAGGAAACGGTTCGGGTCGGGTTGGAGAAACGGAATGTGGTGGTGTATGGGGATGGGATTGGGAAAACGGTTATTACCGGGAGTTTGAATGTGGGACAGCCCGGGCTTTCGACTTATAATACGGCTACGTTTGGTAAGTCACGCTAACGGTGTTTGTCAGTTATGTCAAACACGCTAAGGGTGTTTGTCAGTTATGTTTTGGAGGCAAAAGTTCAATATAGATCTCATATTTGTCATAGAAATATCTCGCAAATCATTAATCTTTACGTGAAAAAAATCATATCATCGCGACGAGAATTAAATTATATTTTTATAGATATGTATTATTATATATTTTCGACCAACTTTTTTTTTTCAAAACTTTCGCCCAGAAAAATCACACGTGATTCGATTTTTACGAATAACATGTGATTTTTACAAATCAAATGTGATTTTTCTGGGCGAAATTTTTTTAAAAAAAAATTTGTCGAAAGTATAGGGAAATGCATATCTATAAATAGATAATTTAATTATCGTCGCGATGGTGTATTTTTTATAGCTTGAAGATTTATCGTTTTCAAGATATATTGTTTTTAAAAAAACGGTGAAAAATGGTTTTTATTAATCTAGATGAAAAATGGATGACTAGGATTGATTCTTTTGATCTATGACAAATATGAGATCTATATTGATCGCACTCATGTTTTGGAATGTTTACTGGTTGGACTAAACCGGACCGAAATGTGAGCGCATTTTGGTTCGGTTTGGTTTAAGTTTTTGTAGACCGGAACTAGTTTATGCAAATTAGTTCGGTTGTAAAGCAAATTTTGTAATGGTTTTGTTTAAGACTTAGGGCCCGTTTGGTTTGTAGGTGGGTTTATGATGATTAGGATATAAAGTTAAAGTTAAAGTTAAAGTTAAGGATTTGGATTTGAGGTTTAAATTAAATGAGTAGAGAGAAATATATAATTAAATAATATATTATAAATTAGTATATTGTTGTAAAAATTGTAAATAAAATCAAATATGATTGGTTGATGTATAAGATGGGCCACCGTATAAATACCTAATTTGGGAAAAGACAAGAAACCATTATGTCTAATTTTGCAAAAGGTACCAATGCACCCGGGAATATCACACAGCGGATTTTAAGGACTCATGCCTGATTTTGGGGCCCACTAGTGCATACCAAACATACAACTTTAACCATAATCTACTCCGCAAATCATGCCTACCAAACGGGCCCTTAAACTGGAAACTGATTTTGTTTCCGGTTTGGCTTGGTTTTCATTTTGAAACAAGTTACAGATTTTACAAATTAATTGTCCACGGAAAAAAAAACATACAATTTAAGGCATTTGATTAGTAGAATACAAATTGTAATACTTGAAATTAAGGCATAAGTGGAAACATTATTAAGATAATAATTTAACCATTACGTATTAAACTATTGAATCTATATTTAATTATATGGATTAAATAGAAAAATAGTAGTAAGTTAAGGTAGTATTTATTTATAAAAAGTGATAATTATTTTGATATTATTTATGTTTGTTAAATTTAGTACTTGAAGAACAGTTACTTATTATACTTATTGATAAAAGTTAAAAATATGCTTGGCAAAACTTGTTAGACTTGGACACAAAGTTGGAAGCTGGAGCTCGATTTTGTAAGCCAATAATATCTTTGATCTTTTGAAGGCATGTACGAGCTAAATTTTGTAAAGAAAACTTATATTTTAAAATAGCTTATACTTCTTATAACAATAAAATGTCAGGTTGGGCGCAAATATGCTAGTATGGACCATTTTTGGAGTGAATTTATCCCAAAGTATTTTGTTAACTCATTCGAATAAAGAATTTAGGGTCACCACGCGATTTGTACTTATTTGCACCTATATGATACGAATAAGTAAGAAAAAAGAACATGCCTTGTGTTAGTGTAGCACTACACTTTAGTGCAAATAATAGCAATGGCCACTCGGAAGAAAAGTGGACCTTCTTCTAAAACAACATTATAATCTTGTTTATACTTAAATTACATTTGTCAACACAATTGAGGTGGTCTCATATGTTTCTTTTGCTGCAACAGGTGTAGTTGGGGACGGATTCATGGCGAGTGGTTTAACCATAGAGAACACAGCCGGTCCTGACGCACACCAAGCCGTTGCCTTCCGCTCGGACAGTGACCAATCCATAATCGAAAATTGCGAGTTCTTAGGAAACCAAGACACCCTTTACGCCCACTCACTTCGCCAATTCTACAAATCATGCATAATCCAAGGCAACGTGGATTTCATATTTGGAAACTCGGCTTCAATCTTCCAAGACTGCACAATCCTAGTCCGCCCACGTCAACTTAAACCAGAAAAAGGCGAGAACAATGCTGTAACAGCACATGGTCGAATTGACCCTGCACAGTCTACAGGCTTTGTTTTCCAAAACTGCTTGATAAACGGGACTGAAGAGTACATGAGGCTATATTATAGTAAGCCTAAAGTTCATAAGAATTATCTTGGGAGACCATGGAAGGAGTTCTCAAGGACGGTGTTTATTGATTGTAATTTGGAGGCGTTGATTATGCCTCAAGGGTGGATGCCGTGGACTGGTAATTTTGCTTTGAAGACGCTTTATTATGGGGAGTCTGGTAATACTGGTAAGGGGTCAGATTTGTCCGCAAGGGTGACTTGGAGCAGCCAGATTCCGGCTGAGCATGTTAATGTGTATTCTGTTGGAAATTTCCTTCAAGGTGATCAATGGAAGCTTACATCTTCTTGACTTAACTACTAGTAATATTTTTGGAACTTTTAAATCAGGTTAATTTTGAAACTATCAAACTAGGGCTGCAAACTAGTCAAGTCTCAGAGCCTGAGTTTGAAATGACAGGGGTCGAGTTCAAGTTTATAAGAACTAGGCTTAAATATATCATCAAGTTGACCTAATGAAACATAGTTCTGATGTATATGTTTGGTTTAGCTATTCAAGCTCTTGAAATTAGGCTTGTTTTATCGAATGTAGTATTGATGGGTATCTCTGAGCTATTTGACATCTCTTATCGAACTGCGGCCAGTTCAACACTAAAATGACTAGTTATATTATCAATTCAAGAATTGAGCTCGAACTTGACTTGACTTGGCTTGCTTGCAGCCCACCAGCCTTGGTTGACTTTGGTTTCAACAAACCATTAAAGTTAAAGAGTCATTAAATCAAATCCTTTACATTGATACCAAGGCCTCTTAATCCAGTCAAATTTAGTAAAGTGGGTCGAATATGGCATATTGCAGAATACCTGAGACTTTCTCATATGCATCTTTTATAAATAAGAAGGTGATTTTGATTTGATAGTTAAGCATGTTAATTAATTTGAAACTTGACTTGGGTTGAAAAGTCCATATCATGAAACTGTCTTCATTAAGTACGATCCTTTCAACTTTGAATCATATTAAGCACTTTGATACCTGACTAGAAGCTCTTCTTTTTTTAGACTTCTCAAATTCATCACCTCCGCTGTCGACATTGTCATCTCAAGTCTCATCAGCCACTGTAAATTCAATTCATTCCACCATTATAGCCACGACAATTCAGTCTCGTAGATTTACTTATTTTTTGTCTTCCTTGATGTTTGTTTGTTTATGAATTATGATACTCGTTTGTGAATTGTTGATGAGTGGCAACACGTTATTCTTTTTCTAATTCTGAATTAGAGATTAAATCGTATTTTGTATGAATGTAATCACTTGGATGAGTATCATCTGCCATAATTTTTATATTGGAATGTTATTTTTTGCAACGTTAATGTACAAATTTGGCTAAAGTCATACTTTTTCATCATGTACAGATAAATAAATTCTCAAGCATGAAATGACAAATGTTATTTGCCATGACCTTGAACATATTACTAATGGTCGGTTGGTAACATTAAAAAAAAAGATGGTGATATTCCGAAAGTAGATCAATCGGCCCTAATGCATCACTTTCTAGGCCATAAATTTTTAAAAGTCTAAAATAGACCAAGCGACTGAGTAACTTGTACAACGCAACCATAAACCAACAAGTGTCCACTTATGATACGTGAATTAATCTTTATTCGATTGATTAAGGACACGTGTCAAACGTAGACACGAGTTGTCCAAAAATTAAGTCGCCCTCGGTATATTTTAGACTTTTGAAAATAAAGAGGGTATAAAGTGATACATTAAGACGACTAGTTTATTTTTGAAATTTTCCCTAAAAAGAAAGCTATATTTTAATGGGCTGGATATACATGGAAACATTTATTATATTTTAGCCCATTTGTGCATTAGGCCCGAACTCTTCATCTTATGATAGTTATGACTTAATGTATGTTTGGCAAAAGTAACTGTTGTTGAATGTTGAAACTGTAGATGGTGCTGAAGATAGAGATTATAAAAAGATATTATTTTTATAAGCTACATTAAATAACCTTGGATTTTCTGAGATTATGCAAGATTATTTTTTTTATAATGTCTTATAAGTTATGTCTGGCAAACAAATATTATTTTTTAAATAGCTTATTTTTTGAAAAAAAAAGCATAATCTCTTCATAATCTCATGTGCCAAACATAGCCTTATATTACTCTTTCCCCATTTCAATATTATTGTCCATATATTTTTTTTTTCTTCCCTAAATGTCCTAAATTAATTATATACACTACTAAAATTTAGGGCCGTTCAAAGCGCTCGCCGCTCTTTCGGAAATTGCTCGCTCGATCCGTCGCTCGATTGTAAACGAGCCGCTCCGCTCGGTTCGGTTTGTAAACGAGCCAAGCATGAGCAAATGTCTGCTCGGCTCGGCTCGGATCGGCTCGAATATTTTTATTATATATAAATATATTATATATATATATTATATATGTATGTATTTATATAAATATAAATTTATCTTGTAACTATCATTCTATTAGATTTATGGATTAACATTTTTGTATTTAGCCCAAATAACACTTAGCCCAATTAAAAGTCCATCCAAAATCCAAAGACGTACACGTACAAACTATCCGTTAGTGTTTTTTTTTAACGCATACTCGATAAGATAATAGTTGAATGTTTTAAATATAAAATAACATAAAACTATATGCAAACTAGTTATTTCAATTCAAATGATACTTTAAGTAGCTTTTAAAATAAAAACTAATGGTCAAAAGCTTTTAAAACTAAGCTTTCGAAAATCGAACTCTAAAAATATAAACTCATGCTGAAGTCTGAAACATACTCTTATACGTGATTTTTTATATATTTGCTAAGCAAGATAATTGCTAGTTTCTGAAATCGTCAATCTTTTTAGTTACGTTTTTAAACAAAAGTGTTTATTTTATCATTTTAGTCGTGATATAATTCGAAGTCTTTGTACTAAATTTTAAACCAAGCGAGTTCGAGCCGAGCCGAGCTGCTCGGTTTTAAACCAAGCGAGCTCGAGCAATGATTTTCTGCTCATTTCATTAAGTTCGAATCGAGCCGAGCTGCTCGGTTTCAATTCGAGCCGAGTTCGAGCAGAGCCTCGCTCGGTTCGGCTCGGCTCGTGAACAGCCCTACTAAAATTAGATAAGAAAACAATAATTAATTAATTAATTGTAAAAATGTTATTCTGTAAAAGGTAAGTAATGATTATGTTTTTTTTAAACTGTATGTTTTTTGTCATTGAACAATTATTTTGAGACGGAGGTAGTATATAGTTTAGCTTTTTTATCCAAAACGAGTGATCTGTATTTGTCACAATTTTTCATGAGTTCAATATCGTATTATTAAATCAAACATTCATTTTTGTTAATCAAATATTGATGCTGGAAAACTGAAGTTTATTTGCCCATAACTCAGATATGTTGCACGAAACTATCTAAGATATATAGGTACTTATTATGATATCGAAAAAATTTGTTACATTTTGCTACAATTTTCTCTAAAGTGATTGTGTTGGAAGATGACACCAAAAGCAGATTCGTGACCGTCACCGAATCAACAATATTTAGTGCATGCGACCAAACTCCTCCATTTGTTCTCTCTCTTTCACTTGCTATATGTTACACTATTGATGGCAATGTATACTAACTAAACTCTAACAGATGTTCTTTATGGTGTACAAAGATTTGTTGCAAAACTTACAATCAATAAATAGCAAATTTTGGAAGACAACGACACACTAGTCTACACGTTTTAACAAAAAAATTTAACGAACAAGAGTAAAAACATATCAAACATAGATAACACGTTATGCATATATCATATATGTTCAGAAAATGTTTGTAACGGGTATGCTATTTAACTAAAGATGACAAGTATTTATCTTATGGCATGTATTTGTTATGGATGATACTCGTGTCTAAAATGTATGTAAAAGTTAACTAACAACAAGATTAATACATGTGTCAAGATTATGAGTGAAAAAATATGTTATGTATTTGTGTTCGTGTATGTGTCTGGATGACCCAGGCCGGACGACATACACCGGACGGACCTAATCATGCTGTCCGGTCCGGATCTCGCGAATATAAACAAATGATTATAATAATGTATTGGGAAGGACCAAGATACGCACAGTGCCGCCGCCTCCAGGTTTTACGAGATATGTCCTTCAAGTACGCTGCCCCAGGTTTTGCGGAACAGTTCTTCAAGTACACGTACAGTGCCTATAGGTCACTGTGCATAGATCGGCCCCTCGCCCCCTATGGTGTCAGGTACAGTAAATACACAGTGATTGGGGTGCTATAAATACCCTAACACACTCAATGCAGACATTAACTTCTCTCTCTCTCTCATTTACTACTCACTTACAACTAGAGGTGCAAAAAAATTGGTTTTTTTTCGGTTTTCGGTTTTTGAAAAACCAGTTTTAATCGGTTTTTTGGAAAATCGGTTTTAGTCGGTTTTCGGTTTTCCGAAATCGGTTTATTTCGGTTATAACTATTCAGAATCGGTTTTTTTCGGTTAACAATTTCCGGAATCGGTTTTTATCGGTTTTTTACCGGTTCGGTTCTTTTCGGTTATAAATGTTCGGATTCGGTTTTTTTTATCGGTTATTTACCGGTTAGTTTTTTTTCGGAATTTTACATACATGTTCGAACATTATTTTTTTCGGTTTAATTAAACAACACAATTATACAACTAAAAATACAATCATAACTTTTATTCAAACAACACAATTATACAACTAAGAAAATACAATCATAACTTTTATTTAAACAATACAATTATCCAACTAAAAATATATAAATACTAATACATTTCGAGCTTCGGCATTGCCATCACCCGTTATACTCAAGTCATTAAATTATCCAAAAAATCTTCTACATCCACGTCTTCAACATCAAATGCTTCGAACTCACCTTCATCTAATTCGGTAGTCGGAGGTGATATCCCTAATTCAACTTCTTCTCTTCCTATAGTTTCTTCAACGTCTTGTAATATCGGACCTTCCAACGATGATTCATGTTGTATCCTATCTACCCCGTCCAAATAATCTTTCAAACATACACATACTTCCACGGATTCGGGGGTTAGTCTTGACCTTCTTTCCGATATAATTCGACCGCTAGTAGAAAAGGCCGATTCGGAAGCTACCGATGAAGCTTGTACCGCTAATAAGTCACGAGCCATAGCGGATAAAATTGGAAATTGAATTTCCCTTTCTTTCCACCAAGCCAAGATGTCAAAGTTTGCAAACTCATGGGGACTTAAAGTTATTAAAAAGTTTGTAGCCATATATTGTCCCAATTCGCTTGTCGGGGCCGATGTTCGTTGACGCTTTGTAGCGTCTTCACATAAACTATTATAAAGGTTTATATTAATGTCTCTTGCTTGTCGAGACGACCCGACCCGCATTTGGTCAACAATTGGGTTTTGTTGTTGACCATATTTTGTTGCATAAATTCCAAATAATTGTTTAAAACTATCGTTAAATTTCAAAATTTCGGTTCTTATATAGTCGGGGTCGTCTTCGTTTAACTCTAAATTTTCCATTATTCTTTTTATTAAAAGTTCTACGCCTCCAACATTTAAACATGGATTAAGTACGGCGGAACAAGTAAAAACCAAAGGTAAACTAGCCCAATATTTTATAAATTTCTTTTTTATAACTTTAACCATTTTTCTAAACATACCGCAAGGTGAGTTTTTTAATTCGTCTAATTTTTCCGTCATAGCATAAATTTGGTTTAAAACTATTGAGCTAGTTGGGTAATAAACACCCGATAATATAGTTGTTGCCTCTTTAAAAACTTGTAAAAAAATAGTTAAATCATTTAGTCGATCCCAATCTTGGTCGTCTATCGGAACGGACTTATTTCTACTAACAAGTACATCATTAAAAGCGGTTAAAGTTTGACGTTGTCGTAATATATTTTCAAACATCATGCAAGTAGAATTCCACCTAGTATTATTATCAAAGCAAGGTCCTAGGGGTTGTTCACCACATTGTCTACGAAAACGGTGATAGTTCATTTGTCTTTCGTTGCTCGCACTATATATAGCTGTTAATAAACTCCTAAATTTCATTTTTAAACTATCACATATTTTTAATGCCGCTTGCACGGATAAATTTATAACATGAGCAACACAACGAGAATGAAAAAAAGCACCATCTAAAACGGGTTTAATACGTAATTTTAACAAATCCATAGCTCTAGTATTATTAGATGCATTATCTAGTGAAATCGTTAAAACTTTATCATCTAAATTATATTCAATTAAAGTGTCATGCAAAATTTTTCTTAAATTAGATCCCATATGAGGATAACCAAATAGTTTAAAAGCAATTGTCCGTTTCATTAACAACCAAGATTCGGGATTAAACCAATGAGCCGTAACGGCGAGATAAGAATTTGCCGTACCATGTGGTGCGGTCCAAGTATCCGTAGTTATAGAAACACCATATTTATATTCACGAAAACCATTAATAATATCTTGTTTAGCCGTTTCCCATAATTTAAAAGCATCACTTCTAAGAGTAGTACGACTTACATGTTCATAACGCGGTTGTAGCCTCGTTTTGATGATCTCCGTAAGCTTGACGTTGTCGAAGTGATTGAATGGAAGCGCTTTTTGAATGACAAACTTCGTAAAATCAAGTCGAAGCGCTTCACTATCATATATAAAAACCCGACCATCCGCACCAATAGTACCATCGGACGAAGCTCGGACCGCATTACATTTTTCTTTATGATTCCTAAGTGTAGTGTTAGACGTTGGAGTATAAAAGTTCCCACATTTCTTGCAACGCGCCTTTTCCGCATTATCGATCATAATACACAAATAGTAATTACACCAAACATCACCTTTCCGGTTAGTTAGCTTAACTTTCACGACATCTTCATTTGTGTAGTGTTTTTTTGCATTGCTAGTAGAAACGGAGGGAGTAGTGGAAGCTTGTTGTGATACGTTTTCCATTATATGTGAGCGTTTTTGAGAGATTTTGAGTGTTTTCAACCACAACCCATTACATGTATTTATACTACCATTACATAGCCTAAAATCATCCAAAAAAATAAAAAAAAAACACACAAAAAATAAACCAAACGGCTAGTGACCGTTTTTTTTTTTTTTTTTTAAAAAAAACCGGTTAAAATCGGTTTTGTATGCAACGGCTAGTTTGACCCAACTTTGACCGGTTTTTTAAATCGGTTAAAACCGGTTTTTTTTTTTCGAAATTAACGCGGGCTTTTAAAAAAATTAAAACCGGATAAAACCGGTTTTAAAAAAAAACCGGTTTTAACTGGTTTTAAAACCGAAAAAAACCGGATTTTTCAAAAAAAAAAAAAAAAATGGTCCAACCGGTTCGGTTTTAAAAAAACCAGTATTTTAAAAAACCAGTTTCGGTTTTATATACCGGTTTTAAAAAAAACCAGTTTCGATTTGCACCTCTACTTACAACTCATATTTACTACTCCCTCCGGACGAACACTTATCCTCACACCGGTGCTTGGTCTTGGGATAAAACCCAAGACGAGGCTAACGTGTGTTATCTTTGTTTCAGGTTCATACGAGTTCAAGAAGTGGACCCATCGAACCAGGGGTAAGATTTTACCTCAACAAACTGGCGGCATCCGTGGGACCCAAATTCAATATGCCAGAAGCTTAGAATGAGTGGTCCCAACCTAACCACCCCACCTTTCACACGCTCGGGGGAAGCCGAAGGGTCTGGAAGAGGAGGTCACGCTCCTCCAGACACGTGAGCCATCATGGAAGGCCACATATCAGCCCTCAAAGAATTGTTGAAACAACAAGCCAACCGTGACCTGATAAAGCCGATGCTTTTAAACTTTGAAGATGATTTTACGGATAATGAGGAAGAAAATGTCGGAGGAAAGACGAACGATAAAGGGAAGAAGGTGGCGAATGACGACCTGAGCAAACCATTCAAAGAAGTGATAAAATGTCCATTCACAAGGAGGATCATAGAGTTCTCCGCCCCAAAACATAAGATTCCGACGAACCACAAATTATATGACGGGACGACTGACCCAGACGATCATATCAACCGCTTCACGGGAGCAGGAAATCATGAAGAATGGCCGATGCCCGTATGGTGCCAGATGTTCCAGCAGACGCTGGACGGGAAGGCAAGAGGGTGGTTCGATAAACTGCCGACCGGAAGTATTGACAGTTGGGATGAACTCCATAAGAAGTTCCTGAACAGATTTAGCATACAAAGGGCATGTGTCAAAGACCTCACAGAAATCAACAAAATTCATAGGAAAGCCAACGAAAGCCTCCCGGACTTCAAGGAGCGGTGGGTAAGCGAGGCAAATTATTTCCCTGATGCCCCGGAGGTAATGCGGATCGCCTCCTTCATGAATGGCCATCACTGCCCAGAGCTGGCAAAGAAGTTCTCGGACAAAATTCATAAAACGGTAGACGAAATGCTGGAAAGATTCGAAGACTTCATCCGTTCGGAGGAAGCCTTCCGAAGCACCGAACTACCGAAAAGAGAGTATGTCCGGAAGGACGTAGGCGGATCGCAACCTATGAAGCATGACCGATATCACAAAAAATTTGACGACAAGAGACGATGGGGGCAAAAGTCCCCATATCCCCCAAAGAATCATCATGCCCCGTATGTAGCCCCAAGGCAGGAACCCAACCGGAACGTTAGGTATGGAGCCAAGGATGATAGAAACTGACTGACGCTGGAATCACTGAAGAGAACACCAAAGGAAATATTGGCCACAGAACACCACCTCCGGCTACCCCAACCACCTCCATTGCCCGGCACACCCCGGAAAGAGAACTTGGATAGATATTGTGACTATCACGGTGAGAAGGGACATTACACCAACGACTGCTATCAGTTGAAGAAGCAACTGGAGCTAGCTCTGGTTGAATCACCTAGTCAAAGACGTACGGCAAAGGGGGAAGGCTCAGCAGAAAAAAGACGGTCTGCAAAAAGGAAAGATAATCAACATGGTCGATAGCCGAGGGGAAGATAGGAAGAGAAAAACAATGACGACCACAGAAAGCTGGATGAACGTGCCCATAACCTTCCCTCCGATATTGACGGATGACCTATCCGAAGAAGCCATGGTGGTGGAAGCTGAAGTTGCGGGGTATCTGGTAAAGAGAATTCATATTGACGAAGGCGCTTCGTGTGAAATCATGTTCAAACATTGCTTCGATAATTTACATCCGGCTATTAGGGAAAAAATAGTAGAAACAGCAACAACCTTAGCGGGCTTCTCGGGAGAACAGATGACGCCGCTAGGAAAAATAGAGTTGGATGTATGCTTTGGGAGTGATGGTTTGTGCAGCCGGACAACCATGAAGTTCGTTGTGGAACCCTCATCGTCTCCCTTCAACATAATTATCGGACGAACAGGGTTAAAAAAGTTGCGAGCCATCCCTTCAACCATTCATTCAATGATGAAATTCCCCACTCCCAGGGGAATAGCGACTTTGGTCACACAAACGACTTCAGTATATAAATGTCGGGGGTTAGATAAGAGAAGGATGGTTGAGGACGAAGAAAAAAAGGAGGCACTAAAAGAAGTTGGCTTGATCGAAGAAGTTCTGATAAACCCAGCTTACCTGGATCAACCTGTAACTATAGGACGAAACATATCTACACCCGGCTCGGAAGGTCTAAAGGCTCTTCTCAAAAGGTACTTAGATATCTTCTCATGGGAACCGGCTGACATGACAGGGGTTCCTCGGCGAATCATAGAACACACATTAAACGCCAATCCATCGGTCACTCCCGTCAGTCAAAAAAGAAGAACCCTTTCAGCGGAAAAAAGTCAGGCGGTAGCGAAGGAAGTGGTCGAATGGTTAAAGGCAGGCATAGTAATACCGGTCAAATATCCGACTTGGATATCCAATCCGGTATTGGTGAAAAAAGGGGATGGAAGTTGGAGGATGTGCATTGATTTCAAGAGCATCAACTCTGCGTGCCCGAAGGATTACTACCCTCTCCCAGAGATTGATCTAAAAGTAGAATCAATAATAGATTCCAGATACAAGTGCTTTTTAGATGCGTACAAGGGGTATCACCAAGTGCAAATGGCCGAAGAAGATGAAGAAAAAACAGCCTTCTACACGGATCAAGGAACTTACTGCTGCACTAAGATGTCGTTCAGTCTAAAGAACGCAGGAGCCACGTACCAGCGATTGGTAGATTCGGCCTTCCAATCACAGATTTGCCGGAATCTAGAAGCATACGTTGATGACATGGTGATCAAGAGTTCGACGGAGAAGGCACTATTGGCTGATGTGGCAGAAACGTTTGACAATCTCAGGAGAATAAACATGAAGCTTAACCCCAAAAAGTGTTCATTCGGTGTGGAAGAAGGAAAGTTCTTAGGATACATGTTGACATCCGAAGGTATACGAGCAAACCCAGCAAAAACGAAGGCTATCACAAATATGCAGTCCCCCCAGACGCTAAGAGAAATGCAAAGCTTATCGGGGAAACTGGCCGCACTGAACCGGTTCCTCGCCCGATCGGCCGAAAGAGCCCTCCCTTTCTTCGAAACTTTGAAGAATATTACGAAGATCAACAAGGACGAATATCGCTGGATGGAGGATGCAGAAAAAGCCTTCCAAGAACTCAAGAAAGTCATTGCCAACCTTCCATCCTTAGCTTCCCCCAGGCCGAAGGAAACACTCTGTGTCTACTTGGTCGCAGGAAAGGAGGCGGTCAGTTCCATTCTGATGGACGAACGGAACGGAAAGCAACTCCCAGTGCATTATGTCAGCCGGACTCTGCATGAGGCTGAGTGTAATTATTCTCCCCTAGAGAAATTGCCTTTATCACTACTTCACACATCCAGAAGGCTCAGGAGGTATTTCGAAGCACACCCAATCAAGGTCGTCACCGATCAACCAATGAAGCAGATCCTGAACAAAGCAGAATCCTCCAGAAAATTGGCAAAATATTCAGTCGAGCTGGGAACGTATGACATAGTGTATGAACCCAGGAACGCGGTCAAAGGCCAGGTGTTGGCGGATTTTATAAATGAAGTCCCCGTGGATAGTAACGGAAGGATGTTGGAGCAAGTGACAGCCGAACCAAAGAATTCGGATGAAGAGAATGAATGGACGCTCTATACGGACGGAGCATCAGGAAAAACTGGGTCGGGAGCAGGCCTGGTTCTAATTAGCCCAACGAAAACTGAATACACATATGCTCTTAGGTTGGATTTCAAAAGCACAAACAATCAGGCGGAGTATGAGGCATTGCTCGCCGGACTGAGGATGGCCAAAGAAATGAAAGTGTCTGCACTGTCCATAAAAGTGGATTCTCAGTTGGTCGCCTGGCAGATCAACGGCGAACTCGTGGCTTGCAGTGACAATATGATCAAGTACCTGGCCGAAGCAAAACGCAACATAAGCCACTTTCAGAAGTTCTGAATAGCAAACATTCCACGCAACCAAAATCAAAAGGCAGACGTCCTTAGTAAATTGGCTTCGGTTGCATTTAACCATCTCACCAAGGAAATTCTGGTAGAAGTACTGAGCAAACCATCGGTGGAAGCAACTGAAATCAATACAATAGTGGAGGAAGAGGGGGACAATTGGATGACTCCATTCATAAAATGTATTAAGGAAGGGATATAGCCGGATGATAAGAATGAGGCCAGGTCCCTCCGCATGAAAATCAACCAGTACGTCATGGAAGGGGACGTACTATTCAAGAAGTCTTATCTAATGCCCATGCTGCGATGTGTCGGCCCTCTACAAGCTAATTATGTTATCCGGGAATTACACATGGGAGCGTGCGGAATGCACTCCGGCCCACGCTCGGTGGTAGCAAAAGCTATCTGGCAGGGATACTATTGGCCGGCCATGCATCGAGAGGTAAGAGAAAAAAAAATACAAAAGTGCGACTCTTTCCAGATACACGCCCCGATACCTAAATTGCCTAAAAGCCTCATGACATCCATTATGGCACCATGGCCGTTCTATCAATGGGGAATGGACGTCCTCGGTCCTATCCCAGCGGCACCAGGGAAAGTTCAATATGTCATAGTTGCAATTGATTACTTCACGAAATGGATCGAAGCAAAACCTTTAGCCAAAACCACAGGGAAAGAAGTCATCAAATTTGTGTGGAACAACATAGTATGCTGGTTCGGCTTATCAGCCGTCACCGTCACGGACAATGGGACGAACTTTGTAAAGGATCCATTCAAGACCTGGTGTGAAAAGTTAAAGATCAGACAGATAAACACCGCAGTGGCACACGCACAAGCCAATGGGCTAGTGGAAAGGGCGAACAAAAGTCTGATGAAGGGAATAAAGACACGCTTAGGGAGAGAAAGGGCTAGTTGGGTGGACGAGCTCCCCAACGTCCTTTGGGCTCACCGAACGTCTCTCAAGACAAGCAATGGGGAAACGCCGTTCAGTCTTACTTATGGAAGCGAAGCGGTAATCCCAGCAGAGATCGGAATGCCGACACACAGGACGATGATGGTTCAGGAAGGGATGAATGAAGAGGAAGCGCGTTTGAACTTGGATCTATTACAAGAAAGGCGAGAAGCAGCAGCCATAAGAGAAGCAAAGTACAAATCCAAGGTGGAACAATATTACAATAAGAGAGTCCGTCCGATGTCCTTCAAAGTCGGAGAGTTTGTTTACCGGAAGAACGAAGCAAGCAGAGTGGAAAATTTGGGAAAGCTTGGCCCCACTTGGGAGGGTCCTTACCGAGTGATAAAAGCTTTTCAGAACGGCTCCTACAAGTTAATGACGATGGAAGATAGAGAAGTACCACGTACCTGCAACGCCATAAACTTAAGAAGATGTTATATGTAACAAATGTAATCTTAACTAAATGTATTTGAATTATGTGAAATGAAATATGGGCTACATCCCAAGTTGGGATGGTAGCGATTTTCCGGTAAATTAATGTTAGACATAAGTTGTTAATGACTCCGACAGACGGCTAGCTACCTCCGATCGAATGCGTGGTCAATGTCTATTGCTTATAACCTAGGTGCTATTCACCGAACGGTTAGATTCCCCAAACATGCTATTCACATGGGAAGAACCTAGGTGCTATTCACCGGACGGTTAGATTCCACAAACGTGCTATTCACATGGGAAGAACCTAGGTGCTATTCACCGAACGGTTAGACTCCCTAAACGTGCTATTCACATGGGAAGAACCTAGGTGCTATTCACTGAACGGTCAGATTCCCCAAACATGTTATTCACATGGGAAGACAGGTGCTATTCACCGAACTACCAAGATCTACGGCTCAAGGTTAGAAGTCCGAATAATATTTATCAATTTTGTCAATCACAAAAAATTATACATGCAACACAAAAATAATTCAAGTAAAGACCACAGCAAAAAATTCAGTCCATCAAGCGACGGGCGAATAACCATTTCTGGATAAAAAAAATACAGGAGACAATATTGTTTGTTCTAACAGACTTCGTACAAAACGAAACAATCAAACTAAGCTATTACAACAGTCAAGGCTGCTCAGAGCCGGAAGGTGCTTGTCCAGGAGTGGGGGGAGTCTCATCCGGCAATAAGTTCTGTAGCTCGGCCGGAGTCTTAAGATAGGCATTAGCAATCTTGTCCACATAAGGATACCTCTTGTCAAAAAGCTCATCATAAACAGAGTTGAGCTTGTCATAGGCTTCCAGATCAAAGCCAGAGGAAGCATCCAAGATAGCCTTCACAGCCTCCGGGGAACGACCCTCACGTACCACCTTTAGCCACCCGGCAGCAATGGCCATGTTGAAAGGGACGGATAAACTCTCCTTGTATTCAACACTCTGGAGGAGTCGTCGAACAAAAGTAGGGAAGTAATCCCGGATCAAGCGCTGTTTAGCGAACACACCCTGCCCACACTCAACAGCAAAATTCTCCCTCTCCCTCGCCAACTTTCTTCCCTCCGCTTTCGACGTCGCAAGCTTGGCCTCCAAATCCCTGATCCTATTGGCCTGATCGGCCCTAGCAATGATCAAATTCATTTTTTCTTGCTTCGCCTGGGTAGCCTTGTCAACTGCAGCATCCCTCTCAGTCCTAGCCCCCAATAGCTCCTTTTTACACTCTTTATACTGGAGCTCCACATCCTGGCAAGACTCATGCTTATGGGAAAGATCGGCAAACCGCTCGGAGAGCTCCTCGAATCGCAAAAGCACATTCGTCTGGTTCTGCATACACATACCCAGCGAGCGCCATGACCGCTTGAGAGCCCCCTCATCATACATCCCATCTGCATAGAATTCATAGTCCGCCGGAGTGAACAAATTCTTCAACATATCCCTGCAGTTAGCAGCATTGTTCATCCGGGAGCTCTCAGTCAAACCCCATTGAGGAGTGAAGACCCGGTCGCCAAAACGACCACCGGAAGTACCTGAGGAACAACGAACAACATGAATATATATATATATATATATATATATATATATATATATATATATATATATATAAAAATATATATACATATATATATATATATATATATATATATATATATAACGTTATTTATATTTTACGATCTTTGCTTAATTTTGTTAATGACAAATACAAAGTTTATCTTTAAGCAAAGCATAAATATAAGATTAAGTCTTTTACATTTATAGTGATAAGTCTTTTAAAACACATTTACACATTACAAGATTACTAGGAATAACATTATATATATTTACATTTTTATTTCTTAAATTAGAAATATTTAGGATGAAATCATGGCATGCATCATGAACATAATCTTAAAAAGATTTTTGAGATATCTTGTATAGATCTTCAAGCTAAAGAGTTGACATTTGAAGATATGGAAAGATTGTGCAAGATATGAAAAGATTTGAGAATCTCTTAGCTGTCCTGCACTGGCGGATCCAAACCCATACAAGGGCGGATCCAAATTTAGGGATCCGCCAACTGTTTTATCAGTTTGCCTATAAATAGCAAGCTGATCATTTTGGCACATTCATCACTCACATAGCATAAATTATACATACATTCATTTATACATTACTAACCTATATCATTCATCATTCTTAGTGATCTTCCTTTTTGTAGCTAAAGAGATCAAGCATCAACAAGCTTCAACATACTGTTGCAAGTCTTGTAAAGTAGAAACTGTGTGATTAGTTAGAGTTTACACATCATTGTTATACCTTTCATTCGATAAAGTCCGGTTAGTGTTTTAGTCCTCAAAACGAATAGAGTAAACGGGAGTAGTTGCACCCTTGCAAAGAACTCGACATTTAGCTTAGTGTCGGTAATTGTATAAGCGACGTCAGGTTGGTTCTTCCTTGAAGTAGAACCCGGTGTTTAGCTTAGTACCGGATAAAGTGTAAGCGACGTGTACAAAGGTTTTCTCCTCCGAGAAGGGAGTTTGTTTCTTAGTGAAGAAAAACTCTCGAGTTAGAGGCTCGAGGAGTGGAGTAGGGCAAGGAAGAGAGTCCTTGTAACCGAACCACTATAAATCTCCGTGTTGTGGTTTGATTGTTCCTATCCTTACTTAATTTACTTATATTGTTTGTTTGTGAGTATTTACTTTGAAATCACGTTAAGTCACAAAGCGAATTAAATTTAAAACGGTAAAAACTATTCAAACCCCCTTCTAGTTTTCCACAATTGGCATCAGAGCTACATTACTCAAGATTTTCAAAATATATTGTATTTTAAAAACTTGAAACGATCAATGGATTTTGAAAACTTTAAAGAAGGGCAATCTATGCAAAGACCACCACAATTTGAACCAAATTGTTTCATATACTGGAAAAACCGCTTTGAGACATATGTGAAGTCAAAGGACATAGATCTATGGTATATTATAGTAGAAGGTGATTATAAACCTATATCAAATGTATTAGGTGGTCGGGATGAAGGTACTTCTCTTACTCGTCACAGTGATGAGCAAAAGAAGTTAATTGCCAAAAATAATGAAGCCAAAATGATGCTTTATAATGCCTTACCTAAGAAAGAATATGAAAGAGTTTTTATGTGTAAAACAGCTAAGGATATTTGGCAATCATAGATTATCACTCATCAAGGGAACTCACAAGCCACAGATAACAAAATTGATCTTCTTGTTCAACAATATGAACTATTTGTTATCTCTGAAGATGAGACCATTGATAGTGCTTTTGCTAGGTTTAATACTATAATTACTTCTCTTAAAGCACTTGATGAATCTTTTTCTAGCAAGAACTTTGTCAGGAAATTTCTTAGAGCACTTCATCCGAAGTGGAGAGCAAAGGTGACGGCTATTGAAGAATCCAAGGATCTTTCAAGCATGACACTGGATGAGCTCATAGGAAATCTCAAAGTTCACGAGATGGTGATGGATAAAGCCTCGGAAATTGTTAAAGGCAAAAAGGAGAAAATGAAGTCCATTGCCTTGAAAGCTAGGGCAGAATCGAGTGATGACGAAGAGTCTTGTTCTAGTAGCGAAGATGAAGAGTATGCCATGGCCGTAAGAGATTTCAAGAAGTTCTTTAGGAGACAAGGAAAGTTCGTAAGACCACCTCGTGAAGAAAAGAAATCCTTCCGGAAAGACCGTGATGATAGGAAAGGAAAGATAGATAGGAAGTGTTTTAGGTGCGGGTGTTGGGTCCATAAATACCCAATTATCTAAAACAGGATTTGAACACAAATTAAGCCAAGTGTTTACCAACCAAGAACAATTCAAGTCACTGAGTTAACAGTAACTCAGTGAGTCATCTTCAGGATGCTTAAGGCGAATTCAAGGCGAAGGATTCACTCCTCAGGAAGGCGGTACTTCCTGAGTGAGACTTAAGCCGAAGAAGAAGATGATGGGTTCAGTGAGTACTGACAAGAGCTCACTGAACCCCTCAGTCTCCTGAACAACTTAAAGACCGAAGACTAAAGACTGAAGACTTAGAATTAATCTAAGACCTGGAGTAAAGGCGGGATCGAGCGGGAAAGTTTGAAAAGGATAAGGACAAGTCTTATCACGCCGAAAGAGAACTTTCCTTAAAACGGCTTAAAGTCAGAGAGTGGTTGGGCAGACACTCTAAAGGATCTTTTAGCCTATTCCCGATGTAGATTATTGGTAATGACAAAACACTGTTGTACTTTTGTCAGACCAGCGTAGGTCAACTTGTACTTTAGTTATAGGTTTTCTTTTATACTTGTGTATAAATAGATAGATGAGGAGAAAAGTGAATTAAGGTTGTGCACTAAAAGCTTAGACTTTCACAGCCCACTTTTCTCCTCCAAAGAACAACCTACTCACTGAGATAGCTCAGTAGGGTCTTTTAGTTGTCACTCAAGAAAAGCTTGAGTTTAGAAGAGGAGAACACCATACCTTGTCTATTCAATCCCAAAGTGTTTATTCCGCAAAACACTTTGGGTAATAGATTCTTTGATTAATTTCTAATAAGAATTTAAACGTTGAAAAACCTTTGTTGTTTTATATTTACGTTCTAACTTATTTGGTAAAATTAATCATACATTGTATCAGTCTTAGTACACAATTAGGATAACTATCTAGTTATTTCTATAAGTGTAACGGGAACAACAAGTGGTATCAGAGCCTCTGGTTTATAAAATCTTTCCAAAACTAAGAGTGCTCAAGGTTTTTAAAACCAAGATCCTACTATGGCTGATATAAATGTGCCCCAGCTAGTCTACAAAAAGGGAGGTAGCTATTCAGCTGTTGCTCCCAGACTAGAAGCTGGTAAATTTAGCAAGTGGAAAAAGCGCATGCTTTGCTACTTGACTGGTATGGAACCATACTACATCACTTGTATCAATGAAGGTCCCTATGTCCCTAAAACTGTTGAAGGTTTAAACAAACCTGAAGCTCAGTGGACTATAGATGAGAGAAGGGTGGTCAACCAAGACCAACGCCTGAGAAGCATAATTATATCTTGTCTCCCTGACGATATAATGGAATCAGTCATTAACTGTACATCAGCCAAACAAACATGGCTTGACTTGGTTCATAGCTTCGAAGGTCCCTCAGATACCAAGGAAAATAGGATCATGGATCTTAAACTTGAGTATAATACCTTCAGGGCCAAAGACTCTGAAAGTCTCTCTGAGACCTACACTAGGTACAAGACCCTGATAAATGAGTTATCCAATGATGGTTTAGTTTTGTCTAAGCATGAGATCAATGTTGGCTTTGTCAACAGTCTCCCTGAGAAGTGGCTAAACTTCTCTCAGGGCCTTAGGAATGCAAACCACATTCAGACCCTTGAGCTTGCTGAGATCTATGGGAAGTTCATCTATGAAGACAACCTAATATCAAGAAGATACCCAGACTCAAAGAAAGCTCTTGAGACCAAAAAGGCCCTAACTTCCTCACCCATATCAACTGCCTTTTATTCTAATGGTATTGTGCAGGATTTTCAAGAGGATTCTGATGATGAGGTTGATGATAGAACCAGTGAGGAGTATTTAAGTGACTTACACTTGGAATTCCAAGAAAGGGCACTTCTTGCAAACTCAAAACGTTTTATAAAAAGAAATCAGTCAAACTTTTCAAAAGCTAAAGCAAATGAGACCACTGAATGTTTTAAATGTGGTAAAAAGGGTCATTTTGCAAAAGACTGCTATTCAAAAACAACCTCAGAACCCTCTTACAAATTTTCTGGAAACAGTTCTTCTTCAAGAGCTAGCAAATTTCAACCTAAAATGTTTCAGTCTCCACAAACTTCTCAAAGTGGTCAAAAAGATTATGAAACTAAGTATAGGATGGCAAAAGCCAAGCTTGCTCTTCTTGAGGCCACTCCCTCAGTCTCTCAGGCTCTAGCTCCCAAACCTGTTCAGTCCAAGAACAAGGTCCTTATGGCTGAAGCTTATGACTGGGATGATGAAGAGGTCTCTGATGATGAAGAAATTCATGTGAGTGCACTGATGGCACTTTCAGATGGTGATCAGCTGGCAGTTGGAAAGAGCCATGCTAGAGATGGAGAATGGGTTAACATCACAATGAAGAAGGTAAACATTTTACTTTCAATGGATGATGATTCTGATTGGCAGTCTTATTTAAATTATATTTCTGTTGATCTCAAGTTTGTAGAAGAACAAAGGCTTAACCTACTTTCAAAATATAATAATCTTGTGTTAGAATTGAACAAATGTAGAGATGAATTGCTTGCACTGAAACATGCCAAGTTAGAAGTAGTCACACTACAAATTCAAAACACTGAGATTTTGAAAAAGAACCAAGCCCTTCAAAATGAACTTGACAAAGAAAGAGCTGTTATAAAAAGCTGGACTAAAAAGAACCCAAGAGTCTATGAATCTGTCAGTATGAATCCTAGTGAGAACTTTAAAGTCATAGGAATTAACCCACTCACTGACACCCTCAGTGAGACAGACAAAGAAAGAGTCTTTATTCCAGCTGGCATTGCTTTTGAGCAAGAAAAGGAACCCAAGTCAAATGACTGGATTGTCAGGGACAACCCAGTCAGTAAGTTACCCAACTTTGAGACTGGGAAAATCTTGCTCCCTGAAAGTCAGGCTTTGAAAAGCATGCTAGGACTCACTGAAGAACCCAGTAGCACTGAGTTAATCACTGAGTCAGAATCAGAATCAGCTATACCTCTTCCACCACTGAAAGTCCTTCAAGGAGCTTCTCCAAGCTCAGACCTCACTCCATTAGTCTACTCTGAACATTCTCCAAAGGAGAAATCAGGATCGGGAAATACTATCCTGAAAAGGCTAAACCCTGAAGTCTCAGTAAATACTGATGACTCAACAACTTCAGTCCCTTCTGAAGCAAATGTCTCAGTAAACACTGATGACTCATCTACTTCAGTCCCTTCTGAGGTAAAAACCTAAAGTCCTGATTCAAGAATTGATCAGTTGACTGAGATGGTCAGGAAGCTGAGTGAGAAGATTGAATCTTCTGAGAAAAATCCTAAATCTAAAATTAAGGAAACAAAACCAGCTTCCTCAACCTCCAAACCCAAAACCAAGCCCACCAAACCTCTGCTGATATGTGAGCTGTGTGGCTTTAATAATCATGTTGCTGATGATTGCTACAGGATCCTTTACTGCATGGTATGCAAAAAGGAAGATCACAGAACCTCTGATCATCAGTCATACACAGCCTCAGCTAAGATGGCAAACTTTAAATCAGTTGCACTTAAGTATCCATCTGAAGCTAAGCAGAGAATGAAAAAGGCAAAGCCTTTTCCCTCTTGCCCTCATTGTGGATTCAAT
Source organism: Artemisia tridentata subsp. tridentata (assembly GCA_021014915.2). Classification (NCBI taxonomy): domain Eukaryota; kingdom Viridiplantae; phylum Streptophyta; class Magnoliopsida; order Asterales; family Asteraceae; genus Artemisia; species Artemisia tridentata. The sequence goes on from CP139503.1 coordinate 180,223,138, forward strand.
GACCACCTCCCTGAGGATTGCTTAATGGACACATGCTGTGACCTATGTGGTGATCCCACTCATGACACCTCAGGACATGATGAGGTCATTCAAGCAAGGAGAGGAAAGAACAAATCATCCTCTCAGTCTGCTGAGTCTTCCCTTGCAATAAAATGCAAAATTTGTGGGAGCTCAGTCCACTCAACCACTGACCATAAATCATTATCTACTTTTAAGCAGGCTATTAAAGCCAAGCCCTCTAAGAAGAGGGGTCCTAGAAAGAACTGACCCAGTTTACTATTTGCGCAGAGACATGCCAGGGAGCCAATTTGGCATCTAGATAGTGGATGTTCAAGGAGCATGACTGGTGTGAAGCAGTATCTGCACAAATATGTGGAAGAATCAGGACCTAAGGTGGTATTTGCTGATAACTCATCATGTCCCACTGAAGGTTATGGTTCAGTAAACTGCAATGGTATAGTCTTTACTAGGATAGCTTATGTAAATGGCCTTAAGTATAATTTGATCAGTGTCAGTCAACTATGTGATGCAAAATACATAGTTCAGTTTGATGATAAGCAAGGAACCATCTTCAATGCAAACAAGGAAGTTGTCCTTATTGCACCTAGAAGACAAGATGTTTATGTGTTAGACATGACTAGTCTGACTCAGAATGGTACTTGTCTCTTTGCTAAGGCCACTGAGACTCTCAATTGGCTTTGGCATAAAAGACTCTCCCATCTGAACTTCAAAAACATAAATCATCTTGTGAAACAAAATAAGGTCCTTGGCTTACCATCTCTTGTGTTTTCAAAGGATAAACCCTGCTCAGCTTGTGAAAAAGGTAAACACAAGAGAGCATCCTTTAAAACCAAAACCAACTTTTCCATCAGGAACTGCCTACATCTTCTTCATATGGATCTCTTTGGACCCATCAGTCCTAGATCTATTAATCATGAGAAGTACACTCTGGTCATAGTGGATGAATACTCAAGATACACTTGGGTTTACTTCCTGACCAAAAAGAGTCAGGCAGCAGGAACTATCATGTCCTTTGTCAGGAACTTTGAAAATCAGAATGACATCAAAGTCAAGCAGATTAGGACTGACAATGGGACTGAGTTCAAAAACCATGAACTTGAAAGTTTCTGTGATGAGAAAGGCATCCATCAAAACTTTTCCTCACCTTACACACCTGAACAAAATGGTGTGGCTGAAAGGAAAAACAGAACACTCATTGAAGCTGATAGAACAATGCTAAATGGATCAGTCCTTTCAAAACATTTCTGGACTGAAGCAGTCAAAACTGCCTGTTACACACAAAACAGATCCATCATTGTCAAGAGACATAGCAAGACTCCTTATGAGTTATTCAAGGGAAGAATCCCTGACATCAGCTACTTTCATGTCTTTGGGTGTCCTGTGTTTATCCATAATCACAAAGACCACCTAGGGAAATTTGATGCAAAGGCTGATGATGGATACTTCCTAGGATATTCTCTTGTCTCAAAAGCCTTCAGGGTGTTCAACACAAGGAGACAACAAACTGAGGAAACATTTCATGTTACCTTTGATGAGAGCACTGAAGTCATCAGGTTCTCAAATTCCTCAGTGGAAGAGATAGGAATCGATGACTCATCAAGATATCCTCCTGATGAGTTTGATCCTGAAAACAATCCTTCTACTCAGTATCAAGCTGATGCTGATATCTCCTATCACATCCTTCCTCATAACCTTCCTCACCCAAGCATCACTGAGTTTATTGAAGCACAAACAAACACTGACTCTAACAATCAGTCTGTTCAAAGTGCTCAGGAACCAAATAATCTCAGTGATCAAACAAATCACTCAGACACCCAACACCCTGAAAGCCCTCAAGTGTCTGAACCAATCCCTTCACCTCTACCCAATATGGCCTCCACAAGTTCTAGTCAGTACCCAAGACCTCAGGACAGATGGACTAGGTCTCAGGATATAGAACTTGTCAATATTATTGGAGAGCCTACTGAAGGCATGCTCACCAGAAGAATGGCTGCTAAACTATCCGCAGCCTCAGCCAATGAATGCCTATTTGTGGATTTCATTTCCACTATTGAACCCAAAAGTGTCAAAGAAGCACTTACTCATCCTAGTTGGGTTCAGGCCATGCATGATGAACTGGAACAATTTGACAGAAATAAGGTGATGACCTTAGTCAAGTGTCCTGAGGGAGTTACAGTCATTGGCATGAAATGGGTATTCAAAAACAAATCAGATGAGAATGGCATAGTCATCAAAAACAAGGCCAGATTGGTTGCCAAAGGCTTCAACCAACAAGAAGGCATTGACTATGAGGAAACATTTGCACCAGTTGCAAGGATGGAAGCCATCAGAATCTTCCTTGCATTTGCAACCTACATGAACTTCAAAGTGTACCAAATGGATGTAAAAAGTGCATTCTTAAATGGCTCACTGAAAGAAGAAGTTTATGTCCAACAGCCTCCTGGATTTGAGAGCAGTGAGTTTCCTGACTATGTCTGTAAGCTTGACAAAGCCCTTTATGGACTGAAGCAAGCTCCCAGGGCATGGTATGAAACCCTTTCATCCTTCCTGATCCAAAATAAATTTGTCAGAGGCAAGATAGACAATACCTTGTTTATCTACAAGACAAATGATGATGTTATACTTGTTCAAGTATATGTTGATGACATCATCTTCGGCTCAACAAGTTATAAACTTTGCAAACAGTTTGAAAAACTAATGGCAAAGAAATTTGAAATGAGCATGATGGGAGAACTGACTTACTTTCTTGGCTTACAAATTAAGCAGACTGATAAAGGAACCTTTATCAATCAAGAGAAGTATGTCAGAAGCATACTGAAGAAGTATGATCTCAGTGACTGTGCCTCAGTCAAGACTCCCATGGTTCCACCAAATAACCTTGGTTATGACCTCACTGGTAAATCAGTCAATCAGACTCTATTCAGAGGAATGATTGGGTCACTAATGTATCTCCTTGCATCAAGGCCTGACATCCAATTCTCAGTATGTTTGTGTGCCAGATATCAATCTGACCCAAGAGAATCTCATCTCACTGCTGTAAAAAGGATCCTCAGGTACCTGAAAGGTACTCCAAGCCTTGGATTGTATTATCCTAAGTGCTCAGGGTTTGACCTCAAGGGATACTCAGACTCTGACTATGCTGGATGCAACATGGATAGGAAAAGCACCTCAGGCTCCTGCCAATTTCTTGGTGGAAAATTAGTCTGTTGGAGTGCTAAGAAGCAACAATCAGTTGCCATGTCCTCAGCTGAAGCTGAATATGTTGCAGCAGCCAGCTGTTGTGCAAATGTACTATGGATGAAAAGTCAACTCAGTGACTATGGCATTCAGTATAAGATGGTTCCCATCTTTTGTGATAACACAAGTGCAATTGCAATTTCCAACAACCCTGTTCTTCATCAGAGAACAAAACACATTGATATCAGATATCATTTCATCAGGGATCATGTCATGAATGGTGACATCGAATTACACTTCATCCCTACTGAATATCAGTTAGCTGATATTTTCACCAAACCTTTGGATGAACCAACTTTCACTAGACTGAAAGCTGAGTTAGGAATGTTGGATATTGAGACTCAGTCCACTGATTGAATCCATCCAACTGAAGTGTACATTCTTAGAACCTCAGGTCCCTGAATCAATGTGTCCCTCAGTGTCAAGTATCACTGAATCCCCTTCCTGAAACCCTCAGTGAATGAAAAGTCATTCAGGGTCCTCAAGATGTCATTCAATGCTAACTTAAATGCTCTAAGTATTTTGTTAGTAAATGTCCTAGGTTGGTGACTGATCTCCTATTTAATATAGGAATATATGTCTCTCTGGCATACACATCTTGGGCCCCCACTTTCCCACTAGGCATTAAATGCCTATCCAATCACATTAGAGAAATGTGATGAATCATCTCTGCAAATTACACTTTTTGCAGACGGCTCAACTGTTCACCATAATGGTTGCCGAATACATGGGGAAGTGGAATCGTGGCATTAAATGCGGACTTCAAAATTTTATAAAACAATTTTCAAATTTTGAAGTTAATTCTTTTATGCCCTAAATACCCCCAGACCTTTCCACTTCCTTATAAATACCCATCCAAAAGAATACACACACACGTTTTTAGAAATTTATAAGCAAACTCTGCCCTTTTTATTTCTCAAACAAATTGTGTGTGTGTTCTTAGCATTAAGAAATATCCGACCATTTTCGACCTAAACCCGATCATAAAATGGCTTCCTCTAATGCTATTACCACCGCCCCAAATGTGAGCTTCACAATGGAGGGCGTGGATTTGACCAAAAACAATGTGGTTGGAAATTTCCATTACCCGCAGCAATATGCGGGTTACAAGGATGTAGTTAAGTATTTACAAAACTGCTTCCTTGCCACAACTTTTACAACCACCCCAGAAGTCATCTATAATGACTATCTCAGGGAGTTTTGGTGTACCGCAACGGCTACTAGCCCTAAGGACACCAAAGAGTCGATCATCACTTTCACTGTGATGAATGGGACTAAGACTCTCTCCCTGAACTACAAGACCTTCATCAAAGCCACTGGTCTTAACTTTGTTGAGAACTTTGAGGCTAACCCTACTGATCAGGAAATAAAAGCTGAAATGCTTTTCCTAGGGCCTCATGATGTTAGGCGTCCTGGCGAGTCTCCTGAAGCCTTGTTGGCTAAGGCTCCAATAGTGAAGACATGGTTTCACCCTGTCTGGAGACTTATGATGACATTCGTCATTCAGGTACTCGGAGGAAACAAATCCTCCACTGAGCAGTTGAACTCATCACAACAATTGATGATGTTCAGTCTCTTGGAGGGTAGAAAAATAGATATCGGAGGAATAATCTTCCGTGACCTCGTGTCAAAGCTCTCAGGGAAACATAGGCAAAGACATATGTCGTACCCTAGGTTCATTTCCTGTGTGCTTCAGGACCTCCTTGGTTCTGACTACTTAAGGTCTGATGATGAAGGTACAAAGCCTGACATCTTGCATAAGACCAACTTTAGTAGTGACATTACTGAGGTAGATCCAGTCGCCCTGACCACCTACATGCTGACGGTGATTCAGGGTGCAAATGTATGCTCACCAGTTCCTTCACCAACCTAGGTGAAGAAGAAGAAAGGGAAAGGGGGACAATCCAGTAAGGTGGTTAGACCTAAGCCACTCGTCACTGAGACTGTTACCTCAGGCACCAAAAATGTTATTGTGACCTTGACCTCTCCGACTCCCATAACAGAGACCACATTGGCCACAAAACAACCGCCAACGGAGGGTACTGGGCAATCATCCTCAGTATCCTCGGGCACACCCTTTCCGAATGTCCCTACTGACAAAAACAAGTCAGGTGGGTCAGGAGCATCCACCCACTCACATCCCAGTGAAGGCACTGATAGATCACAATCAGAGCCTGAGGGAGTACAGGGTTCTATATCCTCAGTGGGGCAGCACTACTCCACTGAGACGGGGACCCACACCCACTCACATCCCGCTAACGTCTCTAAGCAATCACACTTAGAGTCCCAGGGAGTTCAGGCCTCTAAATCCCCAAAAGGACAGTACAATCCTGATGGGAAGGGAGGCCATCAACACTCACCAATAGTACCTAGTGACTCTACTGGAAAACACCCATCAGTAGATGAAGGTGCTCAGGGGGACAAAGACTCAGGGGGAAACAAACCACCCGCTGATACGGAACCCATCACCCCCTCAGGCGGTCCAATTCACTTGGGAACTGATCCTAACAGTCAGGCTGGGCAAACCCCCCCAGTTATTATGACTAGTCAGGCTGGTACAACCCCACCAGTTATTATGGCTAAAGGATCAGGACCTGGCCACAACGAAAGTGAGCCCTCTTTTGAGGGGGAGCTGGATTCCCTGAAGGCTCCTTCTCTGGCTGACTATGAAATTTTGTTGGCTGATGAGTCAGAGGAGGAGACGGATTTCGATTTTGGTGATGATGAACCACTTCCTGAAGTTGAGGAGGAAATGGAGGGTCCATCTGAGCAACAACTCTCTTCTCCTCATCCTGAGGATCAACAACCCAGTTCACCATCATCTTCATCATCATCTTCATTAGGTGCCTCTGCCACCCCTGAATGGTTAACCAAGTATGATAATGTTCATCCGCCTACTGAAAGAAGTATGGCCAAATACCTTCGCCATGCCAACGAAGGTCTGTATAATGCTCTTACTGATGAACTCATGGATCAGCATACTGAAGCGGCAGCCTCCTATGCCGACTTCAGGGCCTCAGTGGAAGAATCTCAGGACAAAATTCTTCAGGCTACAAGGCTCGCTGACAAACAACTTGGGGAACTGACTAAAACCTTTGATGAAACAGCCACTGGTCAGCATCAGGACCTTGCTAACCTCCTCAAGGCCGTTGAATCAGTCCAAGATCAGCTTTCTGATGATCCCAAAATGATTCAATCAATGAAGGATCATATGGCTATTCAGTCGACTGCCTCCACCAACCTTACTGAGCTTCTTAGGCTCTTTCAGGGGGTAGATATCAAAGGTCTCAGGGAAAACCAGGATTCCATTCTTCAGGCTGCCATGGAATCCAAGGGGCACCTCACCAACCTTTCCTCAGCCATGGATCAGCTCTCACAAACACATAATGAGCTGATCAGCCACTTCAACAACCATGTCACTGAACTCTCCACCACCCAACAAGTAATGGCTACCAAACTCAGTGCCGTGAAGAATGATGCTTCTGAGACAAAGTCAATGGTCTCTGATATCCTATCAATTCTTTAGGCCTCTCATGTACAACCACCTCCTCAGTCAGCAGGTCTTTCCACTGAAGTTCCTAAACCTGCTGAGGGGGAGAAAAATGATGACATCCCTGATCCTTCCTCTGCCTTGGTAACTGTTCCAAATCCTGAGGAATCTACAAGTCAACCTCCTCTCACTAATAAAGGGAAGGAGATTATGACTGAAACCTCTCCTCCTGAACCACACTTAGTCAAGGCTTCAAACATAAGACAACCAGATCCTGAAGTACCGTCTTTTGTTGACTTAGAAGATGGGAGAAGAGTCTATGGGACTCAGGAGGAACTAGCTAAGATCTTAGATGAGGAAGATCGCAGGAAAGCCCATGACCTCACCACATCTACCATCTATGAGGTTGCCAAGGAGGAAATAAAGGAGTCTGAGAAAGAGATTCAGGAACATGAATTCATCAAGCTTCAAGCCCAACTTCTTCAGAAACACAACAAGGAAGCCAAACTGAAGCAAGAAAAGAGGCAAAGGGCATATGAGAGGTATGTATGGCACATGACCAAAACCAAAGGTGAAGGCAAAATCACTGACATCACCATTCACCCCACCAAACCTCTGAGCCTAACTGTCCATAGAGGTCCAAGAAAGTCTGAACATCTTCTTGAAGTCAAATTTTCAGACTATGGGATAAGAGAATGGGATATGATGATGCCTATCCTGAGGAAGAAAACCTCAAGCAAGAATGCCCCAATCATCATCAAGTCACTGAGTGCCAAGTATGAGGAACTCGCAAAAGTGGCAAAGAGTCTGGGCATTGACCATGATGAGGCACTTGCTTCTCAGGGACTAACTATCCCTGAATATACTCAGAAGGTTGGAAAGAAAAGGAAAGCCGTAGCTATGGAGCCTGAACAATACATAGCTGCACTTCACTGCAACAGAGTTCCTCCTCAGGGAGTAAAATTCCGTCCTAACCTTGTCATTAAAAAAACTGAGTATGGCATCTTCTTTGTGGATGAATTTGGTTAGGAAGCCTTTCAGAGAGTCTCTGACATTGACAAAGTGGAAACGACAACACTCCTAGCCTACAAACTGATGGCACTTAATATCAGG